>JAOSYY010000009.1:13696063-13713050 GCA_025727935.1 Hebomoia glaucippe
ATAAGGTTCGGTCGAGCCGTTTCGGAGGAGTTCAAGTTCGAACACCGTGACACGAGAATTTTATATATTAGATGTAATACAGGAGAAAATAAAGTTCTTCAACTTAGTCTGCGATCTAAATTCTAAATATTAACCTGTGAATTTTTACAATTCAGAGTGATATTTTTATAATGAACTCTATGCCGTAACTTTATTTAGAATCTCTGATCGTTTTAAGATTTACGAAACATTTTTTCTTTGTACATTTTTGTCATTTCAAATCACACGTTACGATTCTAATAATAGATTTGAATAGTGCTCTTATATAATACAAAGCAGTTAATATAAAACCTTTTTAAATATGAATTTGAGTAAATAAAGGAAATAGCATTTTATTACATTATCTATGGGTCTACTACCGGTATCTACGCATGACCTCGATTCTATGCGGTTCGTAGCGGTAGAGACAAGTTGTATTTATCGATCTAAACACCTACGTAGTACGGCGTAGTACATACGATCTTGAGAAAATGGCGGCAACATTTCTTGATGGAAAAAAAGTATACCTATCATCTATTTACTACGATAAATGTTGTGATGTATTTCTGTAATTTAGAGTATTTAAAATTTATTGTTCCTATTAACTCATAGAGATACTTTTAACCATGTCATTACAGCTAAAGCTGTCAAGTCTTAGGTCGTAGCGACTTTTCGGTTTAACCATTAGATACCATATATTAAACACATTTTTTGTTTTTATGACATTTATCTGTTTGTTGCGGTAAGCAGATGGTATATCAATACTACACAGACTTCTTAAAATATTTTAAAATGGTCTCAACAAGGAAATTAGACGCACGAACATCTATTCAAATATGACTAAGCTATTGTTATAGAATTAGTTCTCTGGTTAATAGGTGACGCCGTAGCATTAATCATGCGACTTCTTTGTACATTGAAAGTCTGTTCTTGTACTAAATACACAATGTTGTCAAATCACATGATTTCGTCTACGTAAATACAAAATATAAATAATTAATTATTCAGTTAATCATTTATTGTCTTATGTTCCGAAATATGATCAGAAATTGAACTGTGAAGTTTTGTCATTTACCTCCTCTTACATTCTATATACGTACTCATGCTGTATGTGTGATTATAACGCTAATAAAATGTATTGTTTATTTTGATAATAAACATTAAAGCTTAATAAACATCATACAAATCTCGCGCGTGATAACTTTGCTTTTAAATAGAGCAAAACGTCTTTAATTTTTATCAGTTCACGGCGCATTTGTCGAGTGACAAGATATTATTTTCGTTCGTAAATTATATATTTCAAAGACAAATTTTGTCTCTGAAATTAGAGATTTCCTACGTTTTGTGATTTTTCTCTAAATTTCCGTATTAATTTAGCAACAACCGAACGGTTGTTGCTTAGGAGTTTTTAAAAGCTTTGAGAATTTCGCTACTAAAAGTAAGTTATTTTTTTACTAAATAATAATACCTAATTTTTACTTATCTTACGTGTCAAGTTGGAGTTCCACGTAGGGATTTATTTTATCGCGTCTTAAAGCCGATGCATTAGGTAATAAACTAGAAATTATATGATGTAATAATTTTAATGTATTTTTTTTAAGTAAACTAATTTTAAATTTTAGTAATATTAGGTGTTAGATGTTATTTTAGGGAAATCGGTTTAACATTCGTGTTTAGCCAATTTGGAGCACTTAACATTGTTACGTGAAAAATAAAAATCTTCCTACTACACGTATGTCTACATACATCACCTATGTAAACCTAGTCTCGTAACACTGACCTTGCCCGAGAATATCGTCTCAAACTATGTGGAATGACAACCAAGGTCTTTTCCACATGAGTTATCTAATAACCCTTGGCAAATGTACTTTATCATTATTAATATTTAAAATATTTTAAACAATATTTCTCTACATGATGTTACACGCTTATTATGGGTGAACTGTACACTCGTTTGTCTTCCTGTAGTATAAAAAAATACATTACTATTTTTTTATCATCCGATAGTTAAACAAATGAATGTGGGATGCTATAAGGAACGATTTGTATTGCCACAATACTGGAATAGAGTTTAATACGTAGCGTTACGTACGATAGCGTTAAGCAGGGTCGTTAAAAATTTGCAAGACCTTATCAAAAATAAATGAATATTTTATTTATTCAATAAAAGACAGAAATCTAGGTATTTCTTTAGTTGATTACATATTCTGCTTCTTACATAATAGACTATAACACTACACTAAAAAGGTCCTTATATTTGCTTATACGAAATAGTTTATGTCAAAATCGTTGATATTACTGTGTTTACACATACATATTTAATCAGTAAATGGTTATTGTGAAAATCGTAATTATGTATCTACTCGTAAACTGAGTGTATTATTATTTCACCCCTTCAATTACTGAGTAAAGCTTTAGTAGTCAAGGCAATTGACTAACAGTAAACCAATGTCGCCAATGAATGGAACAAGTCGACGGCAGGAATCAGGAGATATCAATTTATTTATTCCATTCATTACTTACTTGTACCTGCTTTGATAATTCAGGTCCTTATTAGACAATAATTAAGAACCTATTTTCTTATTGCCTTTTACAAATGGCATAGTTAATCTAGTCTTAAATTGGTAAAAATATATTGTTCTGAATACAAAAGTTAACATTATTGAAAATATTAGGATTACTAAGCACTACTTGCAATATAATTACGTATAGTGATTAATATTAATGAAATGTTATCAATAATCGTTTAATAGTATAGATTAGATAGGGTTTTATACTTATAGGTCATAATCTGTGTATTTCCTATATGCATTCGTGTTGTTTTAAACCTTATTTAACTATTCAATTGGGTGCTTATAAAATTAAATTTTAAATGTTATAGAATTATTTGAAACATGTCGAAAATCCCTGTCCGAATTTATAGGTTAAAACTCGGAAAGTAACATTTAATTGTTTGATACGAAATTTTTATCGGAAATTCATAACGATTTCAAATGCTCATAATATAAAAATTGAAAAATTAAGGAATAACTAGGTTTGAATGAGTTACCGTGAAGTGAGACATAATTGCCTGTCGGTGTATATAAAAGTGTAGTGTTTTCGTAAGACTGCTCTGTTGCGATTGATTGCCGCCATTGACTTTCTCTATATATGCTATTTGATTCCAGAGAGGACCGGGCGAGTCCGGCGCATCTAGCAGTGCCGGGCGACACGCAACGCGCTGTTGGCGTCGCGCGCTCAACGTCGATCCACCCTGGCTGCGCCGCGAGCCGGCCCGCTGACGACACACCACGCACGCGTCAGTAACACGCAACTACCTTACACTTTGAATAAAACTACCAACGATACACACTTTGCCCCACTTTAGATTCGAGATCACAACTCTTGCATTAAGAATAACAGTATCTAATGAAGTACATCTTTAATTATTTTTATTTTGATTTTTCATGTATTTCGCAAAGATAAATAAGTTTGTATTTAAAATGTGGGTGTTTGTGATAGGATGACAAAAACAAAAAAAAATGTATTAAACACAAATTATATTTATATAGTTTTAATTATTAATAGTCAGTAGGTCTTACTACTGTTCCTTACTTATGATGTAAAGTAACGACACTCTTCGACCAATAGACAGGTAGTCTTAGTTCAGACGTTTACATCATTTTTTATCACCTACATACAATTTCAGCTGACACTTGTGGACTAGCGCTGTTAGGCCGCCACGACCGGGCACCGAGTACACTTGACTGACCCACTCTCCGGACCGCCGTCAATACTCTCAAGCGCAGGATAGCCGACTGTCTCGGCCTCGGCCTGTGCCGAGGCTCAGAGCCCGTCGGAGGACAATAACCGAGTAAGCGAAAGCCGACTCCAAATACAACGGCACATAGCCGTTGTCTGTTTGAAGATCCGTGAAAAGATCAGGACAAGTGGTGAGACATTTATTTTTTATCATCTAATGGGGCATGAAGCAATTTTGTTTTCTATTTCATTAATTATTTATTCTTCTAAAAGGCCTGTTAATTTGTTTAAATAATAGATCTTCTAAAAGTAATATCTTATGTGTCGATTGATTCGTGGAGAGAAAACATCGGACCTCTTTTAATGAACATAACGAGTACGGACGAATATAGTTGGCAATCAAATTTTGCATAGAGATAAAATTTACCTAACCAAAAAAAATATAAAACTTAAGAGATATGTGCAACGATTCTCATTCTTTTACGGAAGTCATTGTGTAGTATAAAAATGAGGATTGAATTTTGACTTCAACTAAGTGACCTGTCTTTTTTATCAAATGATTTAAAAAGAGAATCTCACATATGATATAATTATTTATAGGTATTGGAAATATCCGTATTATTACCGACAAAATGAGGGTAATTGACGAAGAGCGTGTCTGTGTGATGGATGGCGAGTGGAGCCCAATCAGCGTTATCCGCGAGATAGTCTACGAGGGGGTGCAGGAGGATCCGTTCTACGTAATGGATCTCGGGGAAGTCGTCGAGAGATACCAGCAATGGAAGGAATTGATGCCGCGCGTTGAACCTTTTTACGGTGAGAAAACGACTCAAATTTATGACACACATGTTTATTGTGTTTCATTTTCCTTTGATGTATCCGTTTTGTTTCCTTGAATAATTAAAAATATATATATTTCTGCCGCATTTCTAATTAAGTATAGGTTTTCTCTTTCATTACTTATATTTTTCGGATATTATTTGCAGCAACGTCACCATCTTAATGCTTCATCTTTCAATAAACAGCTGATAATAATGCAATCCATATAAAACTTTAAAGTATGCTAATTGTGCGTCCGCCCGTAATATTTATTTTTAGTATTGATATTAATAAAACTAAATTAAAATAATGTTATTTTATTTAGCCGTGAAATGCAACGATGATAAGCTGCTCGTGCGCACGCTGGCGGCGCTCGGTGCGGGATTCGACTGCGCGTCCAAGGCTGAAATTCAACTCGTCATGGACATGGGCATTAAGGCCGAGTGAGTATTCTACTGGAGTCCCATTTTTGTACTGGTCACATTCCGAGATCACAACTTTATTCTGTTTAGAATTATAAATTATAAGAATTTTAACATAAGATTTCTCCACACATTACTGCTCCGTCAAATTTAATTTTCGAAACAAGTATCGTATATTTTATTTGTGTACATTCTTCAAAACCGATTTAGCGAGGTAGGCGAGAAAATGTAACAATATATAAATCAGGTTTATAATGAAATTTTTATTTAATATACAGGGATTTATAGCGGTGCATTGCGTTTTTACAGGCGTATAATATTCGCGAACCCCGCAAAGATGGCATCCCACATCCGGTACGCGACGGCACGCGGTGTCACCACCATGACCTTCGACTCGGAAACGGAGCTACACAAGATCAAGCAGTGCTCCCCAGATGCAGAGTCAGTAAACATTTTCATATAATACTCTAACGCTCTCTGCCTAAAATCTTAATATACTAAGTCTCTTGGCTTATTCGATGATGACCACAATTAAGTAGTAATTAAAATACTGTTATAATTACACGTATCCTTATATCAAATAGAACGATAAATTTATGAAAAACAAAATCAAAATTAACCTGACTATCCTTTGTAACGATTTAAAGACATTTGCAAAACAGTATAGTTATTTTTACCGGGATCTATAAATATACTATAATACGTTATTACTGTGTCTTTACTAGGTTGGTGATTCGCATCCGGTGCGATGCCATCGCTCCGCAGTGCCCGCTCGGCATCAAGTTTGGTTGCGAACCGCTAACCGAGGCTCCTCGCTTGCTCAAGCTAGCCGCCGTCTTGAAGCTCAATGTAAGCTGTACATTTATTAAAGGGGGAAAATTGACAAGACCTGATAGTTGAATGTCAGGTTCGGGGCTAATCTGCTATGTAAAAAAAATAATTGTATTTTTAAATGCCGTGCATAGTATTACTCTTATTGTATATATCTGGAACATTATGGTCAAATTTCGATTACTTACCGAAGACACTTAATTTATTTATAAATTTAACAGTTCAATCGACTGACTCGAAGTTAATTTTGTACAGGTGGTAGGGGTCTCGTTCCATGTCGGTTCCGGCGCAGACGAAAGTCTTGTCTACGCGCGAGGTATTAAAATGGCGCGCGTGTTGTTCGATCTGGGAGACACCCTGGGCTTGAAGGACATGCGGCTGTTAGATATTGGCGGGGGTTTCGCTGGCAACTCCAATTCCGACCTACGAGACGTAAGTGTTGTAAAATTAAGACAATAACTTTAGGAAAAAATACAGTGAATACACATAATACTCACCATATAATTGGATTTTTTATATATGAAACCATTTCGGGTAAAACTTTAAGATACGTATAATAAAAGAAGTTTTTAATTTCGTTTAATACCTATCTTAATCTCAACATTCTACAAAAACCTCACGCTTTTTGGAGTACGTTGAGGACTAATTAATTACTGAATTTGGATGGTTTTCTTAATACAGTGTAAATTTGATAGGTCGCTCAAGTTGTGAACGCGGCGATCGAGACGAACTTCAATGGTCGTGAGGTGCGAGTGATTGCGGAGCCCGGACGGTACTTCGCAGCCGCCGCCTACACGCTAGCTACCATGATACACGCTACTAGACAGGTATTTATCGTTCATACTTTGAAGTTTGGCGATGACAATTTATTATAATCTTGACATTTTGTCATACTTAACATATCAGTAAATAGAGATTTTATATACCCTACCAACGTATATAAAAAAATATAAATTGTAATTAAATAGATCGCCGAGTAATGATAACAAATCGTGAGTTTTAGAAAGAATGTCTCAATATATAAAAAAAATCCTAATATTATATTTATTCCATTCTAAAATGTAGCTATCGGATGGATCAGACGAGGGTCACACAATGTACTTCATAAATGACGGTGTTTACGGCTCTTTCAACTGCGTTCTCTATGATCATCAGACCGTAGTCGCTGAGCCTCTACAGGTATGTTTTACTGAAGATTTTTACCTTTTCGATTTTAATTGGTCTCACTTACAACTCGTATACTGCAATTTTCGCTGTATATATGGCCTTGCATAGATAATATTAATTGAGATAGATTCTATCTTTCAGTTTGAAGCAAATTTCATAATAATCGGTGTATTATTTTTGATGTTTACATCCCTCCAATTCTTTTATTGTTTGGTAACTAGTAAGTCCACCACTAATTGTCATTGAATAAACTCTGCAATGCCTTTAATAGATTATTCTTTTGGTTAGGAGAGCGACTCGCTGCCCGGTGCGTGTTCGATTTGGGGTCCGACTTGCGACGGGCTCGACTGTGTGGTGGCCTCGTGTCAGTTGCCCGCCCAGCGTACTGGTGGCTGGCTCGTCTTCCGAGACATGGGCGCCTACACCCTGCCCGTCGCTTCGTCATTCAATGGCTTTCCCGTACCTCGCGTACGAGCGCTCGTCGACAAGCGACTGTGGTTAGTATTTGAAAAGCAATTTTCTAAATATAACTGCATCTTAAAAATGAATATTTGTAGTCAGAAATCAAACCTGTTTATTAAAGAAACATATTTTACCATTTGATAGTGTTGTGTGCAAAATTTTAAAAACATATACTACGAATAATACATTGTCTATACTAGGTCGGTCTTGAAAGACATGTGGCCATTGAACGAAGTAAACTTCGTGATGGATGAGCCCCCCACAGGCCCGCAGTCCCCCGACGCTTCGCTCGTCCCGTCTGATCGCTCCACGACCGCTTCTCCGGCCCCCGAGAACCCCCATCACACGGTGTTCGTTGAATGCGCACTCAAGTGATACGCCAAAAGCGCTCTAATCACACGTTACACGTTAATTTTATCATTTTTTTAAATATTAAAATCCATTTATAAAAATGCTATCTTATTGTTCAGATAAATGCTGTCTGGTATTTCGAAAGCTTAAAAAGTTAAAACATACCTCACACTGACTAAGTTTATCTGATCATTAAGATGTCTTTTAAAAAGGTTTTATTAATTTTTTCGAAACCACAATGAACTTTTGCATTTGTGTTTTTTTTTATTGTTATTAGATTAAGTGCGGTGATTGGACTTAAATATATTTTATGTAACAATCGTGTAACGTGTCCGTCGAAATACGTTTTTTGCAATAATTATTATATACATATAGTTAAATGTCGATTTTTTGTAATGCTTCGTAACTACTAACAAGTACTCGGTGCCCGAATCGTTTGCTTATATTTAGATTTGTTTAGAGTTTAGATGGATTTCGTATGAAATGTTTTTAGAAAGTACACTAGTTATTACTAAAACTCGCGAGCGAAATATTACCATCAGGATGAACTTCAAAACTGAAATATTAAAAGAAGTTAATGTGGAAAATAATCAGTATTACTTATTCTATTTTCCATATAAGACTTCGTCCAGTAACAAAAATTGTTTCATTTAAAATTATCAAATCAACTTCCAATATGCTTTTAGAGTTTTAATTAACAAAGAGATACATTTTAGCAGAATTATGTCTGATTCATAAGCATACACTGGAAGAAGATATGTGACGTACTTCACGAATAACATGAAATTGATATATTAATATCAATAGCTCTAGATAAAATTAGTTAAATCCGACGAATTATTCGTATACACGTTTTCTGCTCGCGAGTATTTTCAGACTTGGATATATATTTCAAAACGTGACTCAAGTCACAGTCTATACTTGAGCTTTGTTAAAAATGGCAAAATATTTTATTGCAAAACATCTTAAAATTAGATACAAACTCAAGTCATGTTTTGGAATAAGCCCCTAAAAGGTTATAAGACCTACGCCCTAGCACGCTCACTATGTGTTATATGCATTATATTTTGCAAAGTTTGAATTAACTGAATTTTCCACTTTGAATATTTTTTGGGTATCAATCCAATATTGTTTAGATGTTTTCAATATAATCGAAAATAAAATATATTCCTGGAAACTTTGTTTTAATTTGAAATTAAATAATTGATTTGTTATTTAAATTTTAATTCATTATTATAAGTACAACATTCAGATCTTATTGAATGATGCGAGAGTACATTCTAGGTTCTATTGATAATTGCTAAAAGAAAATTAAGATTTAACAAAACGGTTTGATTAAAAAATAAGATTGCAATAAAGAATTATACTAAGAATTAACTTTCTTTTAGCAAGAGACGTACAAGTAACGTCAGTTACTTGTACGTGCAAAACGATGATTATTAATCACAGAGTAAGACGCTCAGCGTCCAGAACAATCAATTTTTTAAGAAAACAGCCATACATAAGCTAAAAATTCTAACAATTATTCAGTCCTTTATTCACAATTATAGGATCGCAAATTATCGTTAATAATTAATAAATTTAAACAACAATTATATTTCTTACAGGGAATATCAATTGATAAGGCAGCAAATGTACAATTTTAATGGCAATTCAGACAATTTTACCGACTTTAACATCTTCACGAACGCGTTTTAATGGGCCTCGCTCAGTATGGCATCATCCAGACATTAACTGTATTTCATTATTTAATATGTACTCACAAAAAATTGCAGGCGTGAAGATGTTTACATAATAAAAAATAATTGTTATTAATGTCACACACAATTTTCGATTTTTCTTAAGACTTGCGCTGCGAAGGGATTTAAGAAACGGCCAAAAACGTAATACAATATGACAAATACAAAGGAAAGCATAGGATGTTTAAAGCATTTAATTAAGACCAGTAACTAAAGAGATATTCTGATATCAGCAGATCTGGACGCTGTAGGCTGCCAGGTACACCTGTAGGGCTTGTCGGTGAGGTTCATCAAGGGCTGCAACACGAGGAGGCAGGAGACCTGGACTCGACTGAGACAGGATAGCTAGGCTCTCTGCTAAATACCGCTTGGGGTCTTCTATACCTGTTTAATATTTATTACTTACAAAACTCGTATTTTGAAAGTTCTCCGTATATCTCACATTTTAAGTCGTTAACTTTTCTTACCGTAAGAACCTTCTACACTCTACAAATCTACGTATCTTGTAAAAACATGAAATCTGTACTACTTAGAAAAAATTTGACTAAGGAGAATAGGGGAATCATTTTTTTTTATTTACAAAAGATACCTATAATTTGATGACCATTTTGTTACGTTAACCAAAAATGTAAAATATATTATATGTCATACACGATAGATTTAAATATTATAATAATGCTCTAACATAAATGGCGATTTCCTCTTATAGGTTATCCCTTCTGGTTGTGTAGTATTTTTATAAAATAAGAGCGGTACTTACTTGCGAGCGGGTCCGAGTGTTGCGAACGCGCGCACGCAAGTTGCGCGTACTGCGCCTGATATCCGGGCGTGTCATCTACCTCGATGAAGTGGTCGTCCGGAAGACTCGTCTCGTCCACGGGCAACTCGAACAGTGATATTAGCGCCTGCCATGTTATACAAACTTAAATCATTCAAGAGATTCAGATTCTTTATATACAGCACATAAATATGAAATATTGGCAGTCAATAGTAAGAATTTATTTAAATTGTTTTTAAATAAAATATAAATTATTTTTTGTTAAATGTGGTTAAATAATTTTAAGCATATCAAATACTGTTGAAATATGTAGAAATAACATCTAGTAGTTTTCGATATTTCAGTAAAATACACGCAATTCTAAAAGGTGTGACTTTCTTAAACTTATGTTATTTTTTCATACGTTAGGAAGGTAAGCGACCATACAGTTCACCTATAAGTAAGCGATTAATGGACACTTTTAAAACCAGTAGATCTAGGAGATACGTTACTAATCTTAAGGACTTATCACATCATTTTAATTAATAATAACCTGTAATAATCCCGGCCAAAGATGCGCTAGCGCTCCTTGCCTGAAATGCGCGCTTTCACTTAATAGTTTGACGCAGCCGACTGCAGCCGCTTTCCTTTCCAAAACGCCGCTCACCTTCTGCAGGTCCGGGATCAGTACGCGTTCCACGTACATAGCGAACATGCTACGAGATTAAACATCATACAATAAACATGTTTTAGTAAACAATTAATCACAAGGGACACCATTAATTGTGTACTAAACTATGTATAAACTCAAATCTAAACATGCTTAGGCATTTGATAGGTGATAAATTTTTCTTAAGGTTAAAATAAAACTCTTATTAGCAAGTGGAACTCATACAGAGCATAAAATTAAAATCCACGAATAAGAGATCCACTTTTACGTGGACTAATTTAAGCCACGAAGGTTTTTAGTTCAAAAAATGATTCTATAGGAACTAAGTTGGGAGTAATAATTAGTTGTTTACAAATTGTCACGAAATTAGTTCTCTCTCTCGACACTGAGATTTGTATTTTACTTTAGTGAATTACTCACTTGGCTTGTATAGAGTCAACAAGATCAATAAGGGTGTCCGCTCCGAAGTGAGCCGCGAAGAAGCCGAGGAAGGCGATCAAACCTCGCACATATTTCGTGGTCTTCGACGAAGATAGCCGTTGGAAAAGCAGAGTCATTATCTGTTTCGTATATGGCTGCATGTCTGTACTGTAAAAATATAATAAAAAATATACAAAGCATGTCAAAACAATTATTAAAAATTGAGCTCATTTTCTAATGGAAGACAGTTTCGTATTTGTTTAACATAATTCTTATGGTTTTCGCTTCAATTATAATTAGTAATGTAAAGTCCTACTTACTCAATTCTCCATTTGTTATTAATATTGAAAAGATCTAAGACTATATACATAATATCTCTATACATAGCCCCTATATACAACGGATTTTGATGTAGTGTTTTTGTTTTTTAATGTTAACTCTATCAAGGATACTTATGGTGCATAATATTTTGTTTAGTGATTGCATGGACAACAGATTTCTACTTATTAAAGTAAAATAAACTTACTTTCCAAACTTGTAGAGAATTGTCTGTACGAGATAGAATCCTTCGTGATCATTTGTTTTCGACGCGATTAATTTCTGGAACACTCCCAACATAGCTGTCTGTAAACATTATTACAATACAGATTTATTTTTCTAATACAGTATAATAGACACATTTTTGTATCCTTTTTGCTCATTATAAAATCGTTCGGAGGACTATGAAATTGGATTAAAAACAGGCTTAATATACATAATACATACAAATGTAAATAAATAAATTATCAGAATGTTAGTGTCAAAAGTGTTAAAAAAAATCTCACCAGTTTGCCTGAAGCTCTGACAAGTTGTTCCCTGGTCGCCAGGAAGGCGCATAGCAACCTCACGAGAGGCCTGATGTTTGCAGATCTTTCCCATAAAGGGGGCGCCACTAAACATGGCAAAAGTACTGCGTACGCTTCAGCCTCTCCCCCACCTTGCTCCGCCCCTCGCAACTCCAGTAGAAGCGATAACATTTGAAACACGTACGGCATGAATTCTATAAAAATAATATTAGATATGCCGTTTATTACTCTTTATCACTTTTAAAAATATATATTAGAATAAGATATAATCATCCTAATAGTCTCATTTAATATTCGTTTAAACCAATTTGATGTATTTTTATGTTTAGAAAAAACTTTTCCTTTGTACTTAAATCGCTAAACATATGATGGAATATACTAGAGTTATAAGATCTTACCGAAAGACAATATAGTTATTTTCTCGATTTATTTATATAGACGTAATCGCTAATAGAAGTTGGTTCAAAATTACCTTGCACATCATTTTGCAGTACTTCTTGAAATATCGGGAACAACGCGTCTTCGAAGGCAGTTATTGCGCTTGGATTTGATTTTACGACCAATCTGAGAACCAAATGTAATTTTGTTTAAATTCCAAAAATACAATAAATAGTTCGGCAATACAACATGCATGATGTCACATGGCTAACATATCAACGGTCAAGTGTGCCTCTTGCAAATTCTTTGATGATTGTTATAAACAACATTTGATGCGTTAAATTTTTTTTATGCCATCTTGGTAAATACCTTTTTATTTGTAAGAATTCTGAGTGTCATAAAAAATAGCTACTTACGAGACTGAAAGTGACAGGGTTTCGAACAAGTAGTGGTTGAAGTGAGGCTTGCATGGGTTCTTGGTGACTACTGCGAGCAAGCTGGCTAGTTTGGGTAGCGCCTCGCCTAAGTAACTGAGTGCCGATTCTCGGAGACACGACAGCGTTCGTAATATTGCTGAAAGTTTAAATCTGTTATGACGCTTTTTCTGTCAAAATTATTATGACATTCATCACAGGCTAGCATTAGAATGCGAGGATCGGAAATTCGTATATTAAAGTGAAACCAGGTGGATTCTATGAACAACGAAATTCCTGCCTTTTGATGTTCTAAAACTACCAGACAAATATTAATAAAGTCGAGTTATATAACTACGGGACCTACATACAAATATATTCACAAGATAGCGTTCGAATTTTGACAAGTAGGCGATTAAATTGTTTATTATGTTTTTAAATACCTTTCATGACATATTCGTTATGTTCCGTGGGATCTGTGACGTTACCCAGCGCATTGAAAAGTGCACTCAGTAGAGCAGGGGCATGTGGTTCGATGACTTGACGGGAAACCATGCCACCGGCTATCAGCTTCTCGACTGCGCACGCGCCGTACGTACAAACAACACCGCGACCATTGATATGTTGAACCTGAAATTTAATATGATCTTTGTTAGAAAAATGTAGAATAAGGCCCAAACTGTTTGACTAGTCTTAATATTAGACACAAACTTAATATTATTACTTTGAATACACTTCGTGTTTAGTTTCTAATTAATTTATTATTGCACTTTTAAAATTTATGGCTTTGTGGTTATGTTCGGCCTTTGTTCTATTCAAGATTGGGAGAAATGACCAGAAAATAGCCCGCAATAAACAATAGAACTAACTTACGTGATTGGTGCGAATATAATGACATTAGATTGTAAAAATATATGATAAAACGTATATAAAAAAGTTCTCTAACTTACCAATAATGGAAATGTAGACACAAGTAGATCGTTAGGTAGTAGTGAACGAAATGTCATGATGTATTTCAGTGCATCGGCCTTCAATACCGGCATATCGTTGACTGCAACAAAGTGGACATAAAATAAAATTTGTACGTGTATATATAGGTATATTTATATACATACACGCTAAGAGCATCCTTAGGAATGTAGCCTAGGGCAATATTTTTGACAACTTTTTCCATGATTCCGTCATAAAAAAATTGTATTTATACTGTCGTATTCTTTCGAGTAAGTATCAAGAAGTTTATACAGGCTTGGTAGGGGACACACACCTCCTTATTCGCCAAATAACAATATAAATAACACGCTCAGATACTTTTACCAAAAGATGTTTACAAGTTCTTTATAAAACACTAACAGTAAGATAAGCAATAAACACAGTCCGGAAAGTCAGAATTTCAGTTTAGGTTTATGTTTGCAAAACTTCGTACGTTTCATTTTTCCGAAACTGATAGGACGGAGGCACAAACAACCAAATTTAAGTTTGTAAATTAGCTTTTGCTAACGTACCGTTCGGTTTGCTGAGTTCAGAGACGACGTGCGTCTGGGCAAATTGAGCAAGGTCAACAAGAGGCGAGGCACGCGTGACACCCGCTGCCTGTGTACTGCCACGAGACGCCAGTGACGTCACCAAGTACAGCGCCGTATCTTTGCCTTGCCACGCTGTGCTCCCGCTCTCTTCATATTTCTTTAGCATCACCTTTCCAAAAGAAAATATTAGTTACGAATCATCCGGCTCGAAGGACCACAATTTTATTGAACTTATTCTGATAAGGCAAATAACATAATTTAAATTTGAATTTAGTTTTAAAACTAATGGACGTGTTACAATATCCTAGTACAGATTGCAGTACGAATTCTCGTTGTATATAATAATATAGCTTCATTTTGCAGAACAATAATTGTTTTACACATACTTAATTCTTGTAATCTCGCCTCTTAATAGTGGGAACAAATATATTCATAGCATAGTAATATTGATCATTTTCAGTATTTAGAAACAAAAGAAACGTGGTAAATTTTTTTAAAGACACTACCTCGACATATTGTCCAAATATCGCCATAATTTTCTGCTCGTAGTGTACAGCGAGCGTGCGTACGAGATCGCAGGCGGCTCGCCGTCTCGTGTCTACATCTGAACCTTCTATATCCCTTCGTACGTACTCCTCCGGATTGTCTTCAAATAACTCCATATCCGACTCTGAAAGAGTAGACGATTTATAATAAAACTCTACAATAAATACTGAACTATAAATAATATATAAATAAACAAACCCCTAAACTCCATATTCGGTATGACAACTTTCTCACAGATACTACTCAATGTTGCTGGGTCTTCAAAAAGACTTTTGTAACTGTTCTTCTCAGCGACTTTGGCGAGGAATGTTAGAGCATTCGACACTAACTGGAAATAAAATATGATGAAGATATAGCTTCTATCTATAACTTATTTACGTCACCTGACTTAGGAGATGTTTTTATAACTTATTTATTATTATTAAGTTAAGTGCTAACTTAATAATAGTGATTAATAACAGTAGCTCTGTTTTTTTTTAATTCGAAGTAAACAGACTGACAAACTTATTCCTGATTTCCGAAATAACTCTTTTCTATATTAATTATATACTTGGTAAGTGATGATTGTAATACATAATTATTAATTTAAGTGTATTCTTACAGCGTCATATTTAGGCTGAGCACCAGTAGAGAGTAACACATTCCAGACAGCTGTAACAAAGCCAGGTGCATGAGGGCCAAACTCTTCTTCATATTTGAGAGCGTACAGAGCGGCGCATTCACAAACTTCTGTACGTAATTGTTCCATGACTCCGGGCTTATCGTCATCATCCTAAGAAAAATTAACTATTTAGATTCAACATACCTGGCTCATCACTTCGCATAATTAATAACAAGAGGACAATAGAAAAAATTGATTTTTATATATTTGGACACAATATGTTTACAATATTTATCTTCCAATGATTACTAATATTTATTCTAAGCATATATATAATCCAATAAACTGGAAATGTTCGCGACAATCTTTCTGTCTCTCAATGACACTTTACATCTAACATATGGATAGATAGCTGATAACAGTACATAAAGTTTCAACTTACATTTGTTTCTAAGCATGGCACTTTTACTTGCAACAAATTCAACAAATTGGGCATCCATATTGGCATATTATCCTCAAAGAACTCCGGCAGGTCTTGATAATTAAGAGAATAGAATACCTTGCATATCAGCACTAGGGAACTATATATTATTTTTAAAGCTTGTGGGTTGCCTGCATGTTTTGTTGTTAAATCAATTGTAGCCTGCAATGAAGAAACATATAATGTGTTAGCTAAGATGGCTTTCATTAGATGAAATAATAAATAAAAAAACTACAATTTCAATATTTGCAGAAAATTTTACTCCATTCTAAAAAATTTAAATATAAGAAATACATAAAACACAAAACTTACCACAAATAAATCTGTCAATGGCTTTGCAAAGTTTTCCAATACATGTTTAATTTCTTCCCAAAGCTCTTGGGACTTGAATTCATATCTGTACCGTTTGAATAATGAATGAGCTGTACGTAACACTCCATTTATAATATGAAAATCACCTATAATGTAAGAAATAAAATTTACTAACTTTTGTATTTCCTCAAGATTCAAACCTAGGATTTCGATTGTATATACATGGGTAGACCTATTAAATAGTAAAATAGGTATAGAAGTAATTTTGAAATTTTATTTTATATTATCTGCATTTTTGAAATACATAAACTAAATACACATTTCTTTGACAGACTAGGCCTTCTTTTTACATAAAGATATTTTTAAACTTCTATATTATTCAATTTAACTAGCTGAAAATGAACTACAAAAATTGCTATACCTGTTGCAAACTTTTCAACCATCTCCGATATAAGCCCTGGCCATTTATTAGGGAAATCGGATTTTCCAAT
>JAOSYY010000009.1:13714371-13737546 GCA_025727935.1 Hebomoia glaucippe
GCAAAATAAGTACATAAGTATTGTGGTAAATTTGTAAGAAAAAATATTACCTCAAAATGATATCGATCCTATAGAGAAGTCGATACTTAGTTACTCGAGTTTCGATACCAAACGTACATAACCGTGTATATGATATCACTAATAATCACAGGTCATACTTCACAGAATTTTGTTGTGTAAATTTTTCATTGCGATTACTTACGTTTTTGATTTGATAATATTCGTATTTCAATTTGAAGTTTACAATTTACATAACAGTTGCCACTTGCCAGTTGGGTAGTTGCTTTCATATCTAGCATTCGTCTGTTGACAGTTTTGTAACGATTTATTTAATTCTTCTCAATAATAAAATTTCCGGTGAAGTTATTAGTCGATAAAATTAATGTGTGAAAATTAAATATACCATTATTTTATGGAATAAAAAATAACAAATAATCACATCAACGAAAACAGCTTAAACTACAAATATGAGTCAATCACGTCTTGCTTCTTGTATTCCACTTCCTATTGAAAATAAATTACTTGTAAGTGTTGTTGAAAAAGCAAAAGATTGGGCATTGATGCATGGTGTGGGTATGCGGGACAAGGTACATTTCTCTAAGGATGCTATTCAGGTAAATAATATGTTACTACATCAAATGTAATTTTTATTGTTTATGAAGGAATTTAAAAATAAGACATTAATTACTGATAAACGACTTTATTTAAATAAATAGTTAACTATGATAATTTATCTAGTTCTCCTGTTTAGTTATTTCAAAAACCACAAAATCATTTTCATATAAAAGTAATTTATACTAAATGATTTGCCAAGTTTCCTTTGAAGTTTATAATGCTTGGCCAGCATGTTAATATTATTTTTTATTGTATTAAGTATTAGCTACTAAAAATCATACTTACAGGTGAATTATTCTTGCGATCATAAAATCCCTTTGAAATCAGGGTAATATGTACAATGATTTTTGAAAATTTATTTTTCCTTAATTGTTTTAGATTGCTCCATTTGTGTTGCTGCCATCACCATTTCCACGTACAGAATTCACAAAGGCTATAGAACTTCAACCAGTGTTAAATGAACTAATGCATAAGGTAGTATATTTTCTATAATATTCTAATTATAAAAAAGAATTCCTAAATACATATTAAAGCTATATGCTACTGTACTAGAAACACAATTTCTGGAAATTTTTGTGTCTGTTTATTCTGGTGAATCCTGAAAATGTGTGGACTAATTTTGACAAGAAGATAACTAATATTAAAAGACTTTTACTATCAAATTTAATGCAGCTGAGACTATAATATACTTATAACCCACATATGTATGTACTTTCAGTTTAAAACGAAAGGGCATATGTACAATATTAATTTTAGGAATAACAGTTAACTTTATATGGCACAGAAACATATTTGTGTTTCCCCAATAGCACAAGCTAAAACACAAGAGTGGATCTGTGATGTTAATTTGGCTCTTATAACTTTATAGTATAAATTACTTGTTTTAAAATAAGAATCATGCTTGTATTTTGCAATTCTGTATAAAATATAAACTTCTGATGTGGCAAGACATTTGCGAAATAGCAATTTTCTCAAGAGAAACTATAAAGCAAAAATTTGTAATCTGATGATGAAATTTCAATACTGTTTTCTTAAGGCCCTGATAGCTGTTGCTTTTGAATGAAATAGATCTGTATCAAAAATTATTTAATTATTTAATACTAATATATTTTAGGTGGCTCATGATGACGAATTTCTTGAAAAGACACTCCAAAATGCTCTACAAGTAGATGATTTTACAGCTAAGTTATATGATATCTGGATTAAAGTACGGGAAGAAGGAATCACCCAGGTAAATATTAACAGTAAATTTTTTATTCTTTTAGGAATAGTATGGATTTCATTGGACTTATGGTCAAAATTATTCAGACTACATATGTAAGGATGGATCTAAATTGTTATACAAAATTTGAAGGAAAAAACCTTGATAAACCAAATGCAGAATTCATTAAAAAATATATTTGATAGAATCATGGTCTAACTTCTCTATATTACGTGTTTTGGTTATCACATATCATTGAGTGAGATGTTTGTTTGTGGATATGATGAAGTAATCTATTTGGGTCACTTTACCTCATCAAAGACTAAATTAAAAGAATAAAAATACATTTCTAGAATTTATATAATCATTTTTATATAATAAAATTATAATTATATTAAAAAAGTCTCTTAAAAGGAGTTGGTTGAAATTAAATGTACATGTAGTAATACATTTTTGAAAAGCGAAAACATAATTATTAAGAATGTACAAGTTACAACACAATAAGGAAAAGTGTTTAGTATCATTTTATCTATAGGTATGATTCAGCGATTCTTACTGTAATGATCATATTACTATGTGAATTTTAGACTGTCTTTATTTTTTATAGAGATGGGAGTTCCTTGACTAAACCTATATACGGTTGCGAGTTCGATTCCCGCCTGGTTTAACATGTTTATATTAATAATCAAATTTATATAAACTTATTATTGATACATTTGGTGTAATTTTAAGATTAAATGAGTGAATGGAATTTAAAAAAATATTAAATCTTACTTGTATCACGAAACACTGTCCAAAGATGAAAAGGTCGAGAAGTGTATGTAATACACCTTTCGACTTTAGCCTTTGAATTTGCGAATGCTCGAAATAAAAATAAATAGGTCAACAGCATATGGTTCAATAATTATTATTAATTGTGCTGGGATACTTATCATCAAGTGAATTTATTCTCGATTGTCGATAATGCCAATAAATATTATTTTCGTATAATTTATAAACGTAAAGCGACATACATTGGCGGCAGGTATTATAGATTAATTTGTAAGAAAACCTAGTTCAGTTTCATTGAAGTTAGGATAGTTTCGGAACTAATGCAGTAGTTAGTTAATAAACGGACCATTCAAGAGAAATGTGTGGCGATAGCCGATATCATTAGGTATGCTGCGATCGGACATCATGTTGGAGTCGCGTTGTCCTCATACTGAGAACCAGTGCGCCAAGCATACACCCTACTGTTCGTGGAAACAAGTGGAAATCAACAGCATAGCATCAGGGTTTGGACACCTGGGTCCAGTCTCCAGGGAGATACAAAGGTAGCCCACGGAGATGTATACTGTAACGTTGTGCCAAAACACTTGATTGCGAATAGCGTAGTAAAATGAAAAAAAATCAGCAGTATAACGCAGAAGCATTGACGCCTGTCACGGATGACGGTCGCCCCGCGACTGAGATACGATAATAATTCTTACTAAAATTTTGTCTGTTATACCTAATTAGCAGAACTTAATATAATCTACACGAAACAGACAGAATATTTTTAAGAACTCGATTTTAAGTGTATCAAATAATAACCTTAAAATATAAATGCAATAGACGATGGGAGTAGAGGAATTAATTTTGTATTGTGTTTGGTTTCACGTCTTGGTGCAAGGTTTTTTGTCTAAGGTGTAAGGTGTAAATATTTTGTAGATTCGTCGTTTTGTCCTAAGTGCATATGATAACAAATCAAAATGGATTTAATATATAACTCACGGGCTAAGTCCCGTAGAGACTGGATGTAAAAATTGTGAATTTCAGGTTTCATGTTTTGTATTCTGTCTAAGAATGCTTAAATTAAAAAATGATTAGACTTATCGCTGTAACGTGATATATTATCAAACTAATTTGATACCAGTATTGTTTTAAAATAAAATTATTACCTATTTAAGCATTCACATATGTTTTCAAAATTACGATCTATTATATTATGCATTGTATATATCTTTTATGTTTTATTAATATTATTATTGATGTCCACCTATTGTGTTACTGGAATCTTAAACGGTTTAAATAGCAAAAATAGCTATATTCAATGGCAATCTTTTATCGTTATTTTATTAATGGAAAATTCTAGTTACACAATAGATAATTTTTAGTTTTAAGTCCGATAGAAATTGAAATTTTCTTAGAATTTACAAAAATTTCGTTAATTTATAGAAATAATTTATTTTGAAGTTTTTTGGCATAACGCACAGGCTATGTGGGCTTTTCAAGAAAATCACCGTATATTAGATTTATGAATGTTAACATACTAACTTTTGCATTTGTGTAAATATCGAGAATGCATTGTATTATGAGCCTTATGAACACGTAGTTAAAATGCATATTTAAATAGCGTTCTATTCTATATATCTTGGCAAATTTATTATATTGGTACGCATCATCAAAACATTTTTTTTTAAATACTGAAACAGTACACAAAAATACTCATTGAAAATATAACATTTAAAAAATTCAACAATAATTTTCAATGTTAATCACGTAAAAACTTTCTTTTCTATGTTAATAATACATTTTAAGATAAAAATGTATACAAATCAACTACATAGCTACCACGCAACGTAATATTTAAAATAATAACTATACATCATTAATGAATAATCTTCAATAGTGAAAAAGAAAAGCTTTATTACAAATATACTTATAAAAGGCCTAAAGCATCTATTGTTTGAAAATTAGTTTTGCTATCATAATCTACTATAAAATATCAATAAGATAAGAATAGAAACTGGACATTAATCGATCTAAGTAGCCTCGTACATCGACATATTATTTGCTTATCACTCTCAAGCAACGTCAGTCATCCGAGTGAGGTCATTGTTAGAACATTATTATCTATGTAATTATTTGATAATAAATATACGTTTACTAGACTCTTAATTATTTATCAAGAATATTTGTCTCGAAATAATTTGTATAAAATTAAATTGATATGAAATATAAAAATAAACGTATAAATAAAAGGCGTATCTTCTATATACGTTTTAAGTACAACTTTAAAAATATTAAAATTTTATTTTTAGTTTACCCGCAGGCATAACATAATCAAATCTGATAGAAATGCTCATGTTTAAATGCAAATTCTACACTAAATGGTTGTCTCTTTGATTTTGTTTCTTAGACACATTGCTCGTATTTCATAAATGGGCTATGCACGATGATTTGACAGAAATGCAAAATCATCCTTATCTCACGTAACTTTTATGACTCATAGATTTTCATTTGTATAAATATATGATAATCACTGTGATATTTATAATTCGAATATGGAACTAAAAAAATAATTTCGTCATCAGAGACTGGCATCAGACTGACTCGTCATATATAAAAAGTGAGCAAAGACGTAATTAATTTTCAAACTTGTTTACATTGTCAAATTCTATTAATCTGAGATCTGTATCTTTGACCGATAATATATATACTCATATTAAGATACTGTAAAAGCATACATACCTACTATTAATTGCGCCTGAAACGTCATCGTTAGTAAATTAATAAAACATTGATTCATAGAAGGCCGAGCATTTTGATACAATTATTTTTAAAATTATAATTACACTACTAACACCTTATTCATATTATGTTATACAATTTTCTTAAATGTGTATGTCAGACGTCACAAAATAGTTTGTATTACTCGGAAATACAAATAGAAGAAATCTCATAAATATATGCCGAGTTTTTCACGTAAAAGATATGATAAATGATAAGAATTACAAAGTACGCGCCTAGATTTTGATAATTAAATTTCTGTTAACGCATATCAGTTTGTTTTCAAAGAATATTGTTTAGGTGTATCTATTTGATACACAAGATTTTCTATAAATATAAAATTAGTTCAGTAAATAATACAGACTATAGGTAACTGTTAAAATGCGAATAAACATAATTTAAAATAACCGTAAATCTTCAGAAAGCATTTGTCCTTTTACAGAGTTGTAGTTTTTTAAATAAAATTATTAAGAAATACTTAAAAAAAAACAATATTAAAATTGTCACAACGCATCGAAATGATTTTTTTTTAATTCAATTAGTTCAGGTATGATAATATAATGACTATAGTTTCACCAAATGATATAATTTGTGTTTACATTGTTATTAACTGGTCAACATCGATAACCTCAAAAATGGTAGGGTTGGTCACATGGAAATGTCTAACAACCTTTATGTATTCCTGATGGAAACAATTTTATATTCTGTTAAAAATTATCAGAGTTAATAACTTTCAAATGATTAATTTATAAGCGTAACATTTAAAGGCCTTATAATATATTTAAATAGGAATCTCTTCGATTGAATAAGATAAATACAATAGTTCTCTCTAAACTGTACGTATATAAAACGACAAAAATACGCTGCAAGGCTTGGGAATGTCAAAATTTTTTAAATTTAAAATTTTATAATTTTTTATTTCTAAGCGTTAACTGTAAGGGCTTCATAATATATTCGAATGTGGAGTCTATATTTAATTGAAAAAGATACGTTCTGTGTGTATTCAAAAAATATATGTCTTATGGCTTGGGTTTGCCTAAATTTTTCAAATTCAAAATTCATTTGTTATACTAATTTTCAGTCACTCAGCCTCGGCCTGTTTCGCTCCGACTATCTGATGCAGCAGCCTGACAAGAATCGAATAAAACAAGTGGAATTTAACACGATCGCTGCGAGTTTTGGCGCAATGACTTCTAATCTCCCCACCATGTATCGGTACCGACATTTGCTTGACGTTACTAAATGGGCGTGGACCTTTTAGAATAAAAAAATGACTTTCGTTGCATCCGAACGAATATTTTGCATTCATTCTCTATGACTTTCAAGTCGATCACATGCGGCTGCAAAGTAATCGTTCTGAAAACGAAGCGATGAAATATTCGGTTAAGGTGAGAGAAATTTCTAACAAGTTTCTCGAAGATATCAGGTTGGACAATATTATATTCATAAATTTAATAAAATGCGATTCAAGTATGTATAACTTTTTGACAGCTGTTAAGTTGACATTTATCTTGTCAAACTGATAACTCTAATCTAAATTCGTGCATAATGTTGTGGCAGATGAGTTTAATGTGTGTTTCTATTGGCTATTAATGAAACGCTTGAATTTATGTCACGTAATACTCACTTTAAACAATACTTTTAACATAAAGAATTTGATGCTGCATTATCTATGTACATAGTATACATATATCCAGTGTTGTTAAATCAATGTTAATCGTTAAAGAGTAAATTAGTTTACAATAAGTGCTAAAAGTATTGTATTTTTTGGGTGTCTTCAAAATTAGGTCACGTAAGGTCTATGCCCATTATTGTAACTACGTTCAGTTAACATCTCTCATGTGTTTGCTATTTCTTATCTATGCACGCTGTCATTAATTATTTTTCTTTTTCACTATTTTATGGTCTATGTCGTATGCACTTCGCTTATCTATCTAATGCACTTTAGTTTACTAGCATGTCTTGCTATAACATGTATCTGTATTATTTTTGGTTTGAATTAATATTTTTAGTCTGTATTTTTATGTAGTTGTTTGGATAATAGACTGGCGTGCATGAATATAAGCTTATGAGGTCACTTGAGAGATGTTCCCTGACCATTCCTGCGATGTCGGTTAATGAAATATCGGTGTTTTCTCTTGTTTTTTCGATTTGGTCAATTTACAGACAGGGCTGGTTAGGGTACACATCTTTCAAAGACATGAATGTGGAACGTTTTTGTACGGAAAATATGTCGGTTGATATAAATTTTAATCAAAAAAGCCTTGTTAGGATTGAATATCAAACCTAAACAGTAAAGTTAAATAATAAAATTCAAAATGTCAGCAGTTTAAAAAAAGAATATTACAGTATCAAAATCAGATCTCCAACATACTAAATTATAAATGTACGTCATACACATAAAGATCAATTTCAATAGTGTAGTTTCCACCGAATTTAAATATCGTTAATAAAAATATATACATTTTACCCGTACACGCTATAACACTAATACCAAGTCACATGCATCCTTTATTTTTTCTTAAATATTATAATAAAATTGAATAAACCATATTCAAGCCAAATGATAACGCGGTATAAACACCTAGAATATTATGTATTGTATATTTCAGGATAACCGTGTATTTATTCCTGTTGGCGGGAATCATGTTAACGTTTAAAATTTAATAGTCTTGTTGATTTTGACAGCTATTTGTCCATATTCCATAATGACTTGTATTGTTGCAATTATAATATGGTAATTATTTTTAACAGATATAATAAACGTAATTCGCGCCCTCAGGACAAGACATAAGTAACCACAGATAATATTATATAGCTTCTCTATTTGAACTATAGATAATATTTAGCATGTGTATGTTGTGCATAGTCTCATTGTCCTTTTAATTAAGCTGAATACTGAAACGGTAATTTAAAAGTATAGATTTAGTTCTGTTCATTAAAATACATGTATATTAGAAAGAATTTGCGGTATTTTCATTAACGTTTAAGTATTCAAGGGTAAGTGTATTCGTAGATGTGTTTTGTCATGTATGTAGCCGATTTAATTATTCTAGCTTATTTTTATAAGCAATGGTTGGTAATGATTCTATTATATAATAATCATTTATTTAAATTTGTGGAACCTAGTGACGTAACTCTTTGTTTCACCGAATTATCACCAATTTTGCCCTTAAAATAATTGTTATGTAGGACTTCTGTTATATTATCTTTTACTCTTCTTACGCCCGTATTCCAAGATAATTTTTTAAATATTTTTCAAAATTACTATAAGTGTCAAGAGCAGTATCGCTATCATTATAAAATATATATATTTATTATTAGAATTTAAGTATCGATTGATAGGCATAAAATTGTTAGTTTACAAATTATATTGTCACCTTGGAATCCGAACGTCTCTTATAATAAATTATATAATAGGGAGGTTTAAAAAACAACAAAAATCACGTCACATTTTTACACCTATTTTATTTTTCCCGATACATAAATTAATATTCTATTATTAAATTTGATTTTAAGAATACAGCAAAATTCTATATTCGACTTACGAAAAATGATCTATTTAGACCTCCGTATTAATGTTTCAGATTTTATTATAGCATGTTTCTATAGGAGCTCAATGATTAATGAAAAAAATCCTTCCAAGTATGTCTATAATCAGCACGTTACAATTCCCAGGGGTGACACAGTCACTTCCCAAAATTTCGCCTTAATCTGATCAATATTTTAGATGTACCTTACTTTCATACATTATCAGAGTTAGTACAGTAATATTGTTTTTATTAATCATTTGCTTCATTGTATATTAAAGGTTAATGGAAAGTTTGGTTGATCCCATGTGTTTGTCTCATAGAGATAGTAAGTGTTATTCTTATATTACAGTTATATCTTGAGGCAGTTGGGTCGTGGTGAACTAATTAAAAACGTAAGTATGTGTGATTTATTAATATTGAAGTGTAGAATTAGACGGTTACAGTACATTTTAAAAATAATTATTCCGAAACATTACTCAAGTCGCAATTTATACTTGAGTAGGGTTTGAGGGATTCATTCGTGTTTATTGTAAAGTTTAACAAGTAGCCTGTTTGATTTTGCATGCTAAGTACATTTATATTATTTAGTGATTTTTAAAGAAACCTTTAATGTGGTCTGTATGTTGGTTACTGAGAATGTGTCTGAATTATAATTTGAATGAGTTTCATTCTGGTCTGTGATAAAATGACATCTTAGAGCAAATTCGCATTAAACAATAATAGTATATTGATTAATTAATTATTCATAATTTATATATTATTGACACTTTTTTCAGATGCCAGAAAACAAGGCACTGTCGGGCTTATGTTCTGGAATAATAGAGGCCTATGATATGTTTGCGGTACCCTCTGCTGTGGTATTGTTCGTTGTGGAGGAAGTGTCTTATAATATATGCGATCAGCGTTTCCATGAATTTGAAATATCTGAGAAACGACCGGATATAATGGCAAGTAGAGTTTGTAAACTTTTATAGTTAAACATTGAAATAGTTTTAACGTCTGACAAGTATTCGCCGAAAGTTATACAAATCGTATGAAGGACGTGCTCATCTCTTAATGGAATATTATTTCATTAGATTCATGGTAACGAGGTTTCGTTTAAAGAATGTGTGAAACTCGCCTCTTGTTCAGTGGTATTAGTACTAGATATTCCCGGTGTTAAATCCTGAGTGGATACGGTAAGATTTGAATAGAACGCAGATCAACTAACTTGTGGAATTAGTATATAAACAGACATACATATGTGTCCGCCTAACTAAGGAATACGGACCTATTGCTTACGAATTAATCAAAAAATTTCGTTGACAGATATACAGGAAAACACTGAATGAAATATATGAAGAAGCTACTCTCAATGATAAGAAACAGTTAATTCTGTAAGTATATATTTGTTGTGATTAGTGATATATTGTTCACTTTGTTTTTAGCTCGATTAAGTTTGAAATCGTTTTTATATTACAGCGAGGGACAGCCGGTTGCCGTAGTTTACTACAGATCTGGTTATGAGCCTGCACAATATCCCTCCCAGAAGGAATGGGATGCCAGATTACGGGTTGAACGTTCTTCGTTAGTACTTTTCTTTTAAATTTACTGTGATTAAAATATTTTAGTACTTGACACAAAATGTTTAAATAAAAATATGTTTAATGGAGAAACAGATAAAGGATTGACCCTTTAATGAGTGAAAAAATAAGATGTGCTATTGATTTTCCATAATTAAAGTTTATATACAAGAAATCCAAAACGTTTAAACATAATAGTAAGAATGCAATCCCTATTCATTGACAGAACCAATCGAGCCTTTACATAAGATCAAATTGCCTTCTTATTTAGTTTGGAGAATGTTTATGGAATCATAGATAATATTTTGTTTTTTCCAGAGCGATTAAATGTCCGTCCATCCACTACCAACTAGCGGGCACCAAGAAGGTTCAGCAGGCGTTAGCGGCGCCCGGAGTGTTGGAGAAATTCATGTCGGAAAGTACTGTTAGCTCCCGAGTTCGGGATATCTTTACCGGTCTCTATTCGCTCGATTTTGATGAAAATGGTGATAGGGCTGTTGAAATGGCCATCGCTGATGCTGAGAGGTACGTTTCCTTTCAATAACCCTCAGTTTAGGATTACCGTAGCGAATTAAAAAACAAAAGAATTTGAAGCTAAGGTTTACTTGGACTAGCCCAAAGTCTGTTGATTTTAGGTGGACCTAACATGTTAAAATTATATTTTCTGTATACTCTTTATTGGAATGTCCATTCGTAAAAATGAAAGTGAATGGAAGTATTTTTAAATTTAATTTGTGTCATGAAATACCGTTCATGGAAGGAAAGTTTCTCGTTTCTTATTAAGCTTAAATTTTTGAATGCAATTAAATTTATAACAAATTGACAGTGTTATAACTTACCATCAAGTAACTCTCATGTTCTTACAATTTTTTTTAATATTTAAGATTTGTACTGAAGCCGCAGCGTGAAGGTGGTGGTAACAATTTGTACGGAGCTGACGTCAAAGAGGCGCTTATACGGATGAAACACAGTCGGGAACGCGCGGCCTATATACTCATGGAAAGGATATTACCACCACTGGTTAGTCGATATAAAAATAAAAATAAACTAATTTTCATACGCAAACTACCTTGAAAATGTACATTTAATGTGTTGATAATGTACACAGATATCAGGGTACGTGGTGCGTCCAGGAGGTGCTATTCCCCCGGCTTTATGTGACTTAGTATCTGAATTGGGCATCTTTGGAGTCATTATTGGGTAAATATCGTGTTCAAGCTCGTTATTTATTTATTTATTTTAAATTCACACAAACGGTTGACATATACAAACACAAACAACACGATACATTAAAATGGGTTCAGCACCCAAAAAGGTCGTAACACAAGGTTTTCATTACACTTAAAACAAAAAGAAATAACAAAAACGGCTCCAAAGGAGCACTAAGTGTTGTTTTCGTTTTAATTAATTTTTGCCGTTTAAAACCATGCTTACCGTAAACTGTCAATGAATTAATCGCATTTCAAAAAGCTATGTTCGTTTAAATAAAAAACAGTACCTAGATTAATTGTATCACTAATTTCTATATGATTAATTAAATTTTCTAGAACGAAGGAGAAAATCTGCAGCAACCGTCAAGTTGGTCACATGTTGCGTACGAAATTGGCAGACGCGAATGAAGGGGGCGTGGCGGCCGGCTTGGGCGCGTTAGACTCGCCATATTTACTTGATTTATAAAAAAAACTATAACTGCATCTAAACTTTAGAAATAGTTCTGACCTCATGTGTTTCTCTGTAAATTTTAATTGATATTAACATATATTTGCTAAGAAAAATTAATTTGTCAAAAAGCTAACTATTGAAAATGATAAATTGTTGCGAAATCTAAATTATCTTTGCACAAGGCGTGAGTACGCCTGAAAGTCGGAACAACACATTTTGGAAGGTTAATTTATTGTTGAATTAAATTAACCGGATTTTATTATGTATTTATTGATTAGAAAAACATAAGATTTATTCTTAAACATAAGATTTATTCAATTTTGCAGTCAAAAAGGACAAGCAATTAGATGTGAAATAATTCCACATACGTCGACTTATCATTGTATTAAAAATATGAAAATAGACTTGCCATATTGAATGTATCGATAGTTAAAAATAGTAAAGTCATGCATTTGATTAAATATTTCTATCAATTGTTCTCAATTGCATTTTATATAATATTTTTAGAATGTTTTGTATGATTGCTTTGTTAAAATTAACTGACTATAAAATAATTTGTGACATCTCATAATGTAGCGTTGAACGCTTTGATTTTTATTTTCATATCTTTTGCCTATATTTTAAATTAAAAGTATAAAAGATGTATCTGATATTACGAATTATAAAAATTTCTAGCATCTAAGCGATTAATAATAATGTAGTGTATACGTTGTTAAAAAGATGGCGTTGTTAAATAAGAGATTGTAATATCATCTACATTTCAGCGGTTTTTTTATCTTTGATTCAAATGGTACGTTAACGTGGAATGACATCCAAATAGTTACAGCACTCTCCGTGATATATATTTTTATACGTAAGTATACAGACATACTTATTTTAGTTATTAGATCTTTTTAATTAAATTTGTAAACGTTAGAAAGGTATCGAATTTTTTATTAGTTCTATTGTAACCTCTTTTTCGATCTATCGGTTTATCAAATAGTAATATATTACCTTTTTAAGCTGCATTTAAGCGTTAATAATAATAACAAAAGTTATGTGATATCCTAATTATAAATAACAACTCTAGAAAGCCTAAAGATAATATAGTAATCCTCGAATCCTAAAATATTCATCATAGTCAAATTATCTATTTTTCTAATTATTATTTCTATATATATTTGACATACGTGGTTTACTACGAGTTTGCTTTCCAGTCTCGTTATGTATGTGTAATTTTGCATTTTGTAAATAATACTTCTCGTTATATATTATGAAACAGTCAGGTAAAAAAATCTATATTTGATACTATTTGGAAATTTTTTAGGACTTAGTAAATCAAGTTTATCTGGATTCGGGCAAATTGCTCACGAGAATTTCGTTTGAAGTGTTTGTGATGTCAAGCGGTGCTATTTTGGGCATTAACATTATTATGTATTTTTAATAAATTTTTAAGCAAACATCTGTATATTTTTTTAACAATAAGGGAAATCTAATGTGAGGTATTCTCATTTTATGTATTCTGTAATCATATGTCTAATATATGATTACAGAATTCATAAATTTCCATAATTGTCTTAGATTAAAGACATTTTAAACCTTAAAAACAGATAAATTATTACTGATTTAAATCAAAAAACCAAATTTAACGATCACTAGTTTTATTAAATATCCACAAATAAACTAAGCAATTATAATCTCAACCTTTAGAAATACTCTGTATACTTGGGGAGTTTGTTCTTAAAGGTGAGTCCAGTGTCTCCTGCATCTTTATTGTATCCTTCCAAGAATCTTATTCTTGGGTCACCATATACCGCCTGAAAACAATTACTGTCAGTATATTATCTGTACATTTTATTTAATTTGTTTATTATTTAGATACAAGGTTAATATAATAATAACATATATTAAAATGCTTGAAAGAAAAATAAATAGGTTGACACTGAATACATCTGTGAATCATTCGTATTTAATTGCTAACCAACAATTAAGTCTCTAAATACTATCGAGGAAAGGATAAGTAATAAAAAGTCAGTCAAATTTCCTACTTAAAAAACGTTAAATTACTATAATTGTATGCATCTTTCAAATAAACTTAATAGATAGTGAAAACCATATCAAAAATAGTTGCATAGTTTATAAGAAAAAGAAAGAACCAGAAAAACACAGACAGCAATCTTAAAAAAGGCCAGAAGCCTATTTTATTAATAGACTGATGAACTTTTATGAACAATTCATAAAGATTTAACTTTAACTTTGAAATAGTTTAAAACTTTTAAACATATGATAATTTTAATATTATATTATCATCTTAACAAAACTTCTCATCCTTTTACTGGCCTTTAAGCTGTCATGGGTGAGACTTCTTTTAAATTGTTAAAGTTATTGTAATATGTATTATAAATTGATGAAAAGGAATTAATTTACTATTTGATAGTCATTGTGTTTACCTGAGTATAATTATGCATGTCATCAGCACTGGTAATCAATTCTGGCACATCAGTCCTAGGTATGTTGAAGAGGTTCATAAAGATATGCTTATTGTTTGTGAAAATCATGCGTTGATCAGACCATTCCACCTCACGGGGCAGTCTCCAGTCCTTCATCTTAGGCTCATCACGGTGAGTGTACTTGTCAAAGTCCAAACGCTCTATGTCTTCAACAACCTAGGGCCAACAACAACTTATTTTGATAATTTTTTTATAATTTATCTTTAAGTAGTTAAGTATGAAATAAAGTTTTATCTATATACCATTTCTTGAATTTATAGTGTACTAAGACACTCTCACACAATAGAATGATTTCTTAGACTCAATTTGTAACATGTATCAGAACTATCCACAACCTTTTAACTTGTATATAGCTGTCTCAGGATACATTAAGACATTAAAAACTTTTCTTGGCATTAAAATATCAGGGAAATATATAACACAATTATAAATATTAAAAAAGAATATAAATATTATAGACCACAGAGGCTATCAAAATAAGAAAATTACAATGTAACTTCAAATAGAGGGTTATCACTAGTAATTATTGCTAAAGTTTAAAGATATGAATATCCATACTTACAACTTCAACTTCACCACCACCAGACCAATCATACACTAAAAGCTCAGCATGCGTAGTGATATCACGCAAATATTTGTTCTTGTACTGCCGTTCTACCTCTTGCAAGAATGGGGCTGTCAAAGCCTTGCTACTCACTTCATGTTTGAGGCCACGATTCTTGATTGCTTCTACTACCTATTATAATATATAATATAGTATATCTTTTAATGGTATAATTAATTAAAAAGGAGTGTTAAAATTACCTGCAATTTCATAATTTTTCATAAAATGAGAAGCTCTATTAATGATAGATATCATCTATGGAACCACCACTTATGCTTATTTGTATTAATACATATTTAGCATTCTAACATACTAAAACTAAATTCAAAACAATACACCATATAACTAAATGATGCTTAATTAGATTCTATATTGAGAGATAAAATACTATTGTTTATTACCAAATGTATGTCTTTATTTTCTCTCATGTATATTGAATTTTAAATGCAACCTATGGTAGTCATTAATTTTTACTTCATACATACATAAATCTTAAATATTTTTTGCCTAGAAATCCATTAGAAAATCTAAAATCTCTATAAATATTTTCATTAGTACTTTCAAAACATCCCATTCCTGTCAAAATTCTAAATTATGAACTTCATAACCACATAAAAAACCAATAGGAAATTCTAAAATGGAATCATTTTATAGTTATATACAGACTACAAATAAGCATACCTTGTTCACAGGAATGTCAAGATAGATGATCAAATGAGGACGAAGCAAATCCTCAATAGTTTGTCCTCTTAGTTCATAGTACATGGACCGGACTCCCTTACTGATGTATTTTTGAGACACCATAGCTTCAAGAAAGACAAAATCAGAGTATGGACACCTCTCCAATACAACACCTTGACCAGTGTTCAGAAGATGAGCTAATGCATCAATGTACTGACTGAATCTTGCCATGTACATCATAATTTGGAAATTGCCAGCCAAACGGTGGTTAGGGCATTCGTTAAAATCAACATGGTCGAATGTTCTGGTGTCTGGGGGTACACGATCGTTGAGAGTGCGTAAATCGACTCCTTGTTGTATATAATGGATATCCATATTAGCTTCAGGAAAGTGCTTCATACCAAGGTCTTCGGCGAGAGCTGCCGCAAACTTTGTTTTCCCGGCAGCAACGGGGCCTTCAACGACCACTACTTTCGAGTTGTCATCCAACCTATGAGTAGTTCTATCAAACAGACTGCGAAACCATGTATAATCCTTGTTGACGTAATCGAACGGTGCTGGCTTGGGCGGACGAGGTGGAAGGGATTGCCTTAGGGCTTTCCCCATAATATCTCGTTTCTGTACAATAGTACATCCTGCAATCTTTCCACCCTGAACAGGGCTTACCACCTTCACGAACGTCGTGCGTATAAGTGTCGCCATTTAGATTAGTAGACCTGAAAATATCCATTATTACTATCTCTATTATGAATAATTGCTATAATTATGTTGAAAAAAGGCTTACCCCAATTTAATTCATATTAAAAATTGAGCCAGAAGTGTGACATAACACCTCTGTTTGACGATTATTGACAGTTGTTGCTGTGATATTGTCGATGTTATTTTGTTTTCTTGTGGTAGTACTTAATGTAATTAAGGTGGAAGTTATTTTTTTTTACCCAAACTATAATAGTAAAATTTATACCTAAACGATAAATTTCAGTTTTGTTCAAAAATATTTAAACGAGACACAAAACCTTAGAATTTGAACCGTATTCCATATGTTCGGAATGAATTAATAATTAGGGAAGTCAATTGTCAAACTTTCTTTCAATTGTTGATTAAGTCAACAACCATGTGGATAAATTGTTATTAAAAACAAAATATATAAATAATCCCTATATTTCCCGTAACAACCAGTATAAATCATATATAACACAAAATGGAGGTGGAAAACATTAACGTAGATGAATTTTTACCGGCTAAAAATCCCATTAAAATAAAAAATTTAAAACGCACTGCTGCGTCAGAAACTAATGATGATATGGAAGTGGAACAGCACAATGGCATTGAAGGGAAAGCTAAACATAGGCGACCAAAAGTGAAACGGGCTAAGAAAAATGCTGAACCCAACGAAAGTAAAGTTAATATGAGAAAAGTTGCAGTTCCTGCTCACAGGTATAACCTACGATTAATATTTAAAAGTAACATTTTTAAATTATATCAGCAGATACATGAATATATTTTACAGTTATAAAGGTCAAATTTGAATAGAAAGATAATTAAAGGTGTAATGCACGGAGAGATAGGCTATTGATATATTTATATACTCTAAATTTTTTACAGATATACACCACTAAAAGAAAATTGGCTTAAGATATTTACACCAATTGTTGAGCATTTACTACTTCAAGTAAGATTTAACACCAAAACAAGAAATGTTGAAATCAAAGTTGGGCCAGAAACTAAAGATATTTCAAATTTACAAAAAGCGGCAGATTTTGTTAAGGTATTTTTTTACATTTCGCTTTCAATTTCTCTTCTTACTCTCTTATAATTTGCTCCCCATTATAACCAAAGATGTAAAGTTAAATGAATTGAAATTTTTTCTTTTAGGCTTTCATATGTGGTTTTGAAGCTGAAGATGCACTAGCATTATTGCGACTTGATGATTTGTTTGTAGAAACATTTGAAATAAAAGATGTTAAGACATTACAAGGAGATCACTTGAGTAGAGCAATTGGGAGATTAGCAGGAAAGGCTGGTCGTACTAAGTTTACCATAGAGAATGTAACAAAAACTAGGATTGTGTTGGCAGATTCCAAAATCCATATTCTTGGTAGTTATCAAAACATTGCACTAGCTAGACGGGCAATTTGTAACCTTATAATGGGATCTCCACCCTCAAAAGTGTATGGTAATTTGAGAAATGTTGCAAAAAGAGTAGCTGAGAGATTTTAGATGTTCATTAAAGTATTTATCTGATAAGTTGTTCCTCATTTAACCAGCTTTATAAGTCTAAACTATTTATTTTATCCATTATAATTTATGTTCAGGTAGTATAGTTACTGTTATGAATTGAACTCATCATAGTTACCTAGTCCTAGACCTAGTCTAGAGAATGATTAGTAAGTCATTCTCTAGACTATATTACTAAATGAATTTTATGTGAAAATACTAATAGAATAATCTTTTTTATCTGTATCTGGTTATAGTTTAGATTTTTTATGCTTCTTTGCTTAAACATCAGAAATTTTGGGAGTATTTTTGTAAATTTTGTTAATAAATAGAAAAGTATGTTAACAAAATATAAAGAAAAATTATCATTTTAACTATGATCGTATTTGATTTTTACAATAAAATTTTATATTTAAAATGTCGAGGCACACGAGACAGCACTAGCCTCGCATCGTAGCTGAGCGAGGCAAAGGTCCAAGGTTCAGCTGTACTCCATTCAACACAGTATACAGAGTCTTCATGCTGCTCGTATGATTGAAGAACTCCATCTTCCAATCTGTAATATAATTTATGTAATAAGAGTAAATAGGAACTTACTGGTAACTAGTTCAATATTTACTAAGTTGGTATGTTACACAGGAAAGAAAATGAAATGTCAAATTCTTTCGTAACTTTTTGTTACTATGAAGCTAATTTTATAAGTATAATATTTACACTTGACTCAATTTTTTGTCCTCATCGCTATCACATATGCTAGCAGCTGCGGTAAGAAGAGCGCGGCCATCAGAACTGCCAGTTATCAGTAGCTGCTCGTGGTATGTGTTGTAGCGCACTGTCCATACCCTAAAAATTTATTTCAAATACAAAATATATTTTATAAATTCTTTTAGTCCAGTGCAACATTGAGCAGATAGATTTGTTTGAATTTTACACTTGTTGATTTTCTTAAACACTCTCATTACATATAAATACATATATAATAAGTTCTAGAATAAATTGAGCAAGAGCAGAAATTCTAAAAACCATTAAGAGTCCCAGGTTACATTAATTGGGTTTGATAAATACAATTTTTTATATATATTAATGTAATTTATACCAATGTGAATGGTCTGTTCTGCTGAATATAGGTTCCTTTGCATTTCTGTAGTCCCAGATATTTAATGCTGCATCATCACCTGCTGTAGCTAAATGAAATTGCCTGTTAGAAGAATATATAAAGAAAATGATTATGTAAACACAATATGAACTATTTTATCAATATAATTTAAATATAAGCAAATGAACATTAATATATAATTAATATTCAAATTTAAATTAACAACAATCTGTTAATAACTAATATGTCAAACTTATCATCTAAAGTCCTATTACATATATACGCACACTTTTTTTACCTATTTGGGTTAAAGTCAAGGTCTCTAGCGAGTTGTCTATGGGCATTGTCTATATTCCAGACTGGCTTGCAATCTGTCCTTGTATCATAACATTTTATATGAGTGTCTTGCAGAACTGCAAACTATAATAACAAAGGATACATATAAAATCTTATATATAGTATTATAAAGAATTAGTAACCATATTATTTATTTCAATTTTGCAGTTTAGAAGACTTGAAACTATGTCTCACCAACAGATAATATGTTCAGATAAGACATAGAACTTCGGAATGTCTTTCTTATATGTTTAACCACCTTAGATATGACACAGGATTTATAAATATGTTATAATCATATGGTTTATTATTGTATTCTTGTTTATCAATCAGAATGAGAACCTGATGTGCTGCCTGAGGGCTCCATTTGCCACCTGTGAACTTAAGCCGAGCTCGGCCTTCAGGAATAATACTGCTTACTGCCTGGCCCGTGGTAACATCACGGACACTTACACTACCATCCATGACAACACCAATTCGGTTTGAGTCAGTGGGATGCCATTCTGAACATCGAATTTCCTCTTCAGGTTTCTAGAGAAAATCTTTTATATTACATTAAAGTAAATTTTGCCGATCAATTAAAGTAAACAAGACTTCAATTTTAAATTGCCATGGATACATAATAAGGTGCAAATACCTCCATGGTAATAGTTATCAGAAGTTCCATGTCCTCTGCATTCCTTCCCTGTATAGCACTGAGATCATCCATATCTTTTGGTATTACCTATAAAATGAATTATTCCTTTTTCAGTCAAGTATTGTTTCATAAATCTTACAAGATAGTTAAAAATAGGCATGTGTAATATACAAAGATCATAAAATCATAATTATTTTATATATTATTCTCTTTTACTGCAATAAAATACTTTTACACTTATTAAAAGAATATCTACAAAAACATTGTTACAAATTATTAATTTTTTTATTATTTCACTTTACATTGAAATATACTGACCTCCAAAGTAGGCAGCTTATATATGGAAACTCCCATTAAACACTGTGTTATGTCAGGATCATATGAGTTATGTGTTGTCATCAATGTGGCTGCATCATGAGGTGAACACCTCAAGTGCCAAATTTCGCCGATATCATGTTTATACACCTATTTAAACACAATACATTTGAAAGTGCTATGCTGGCGAAACTCGTAAAATATTGAGGATATTTTCATCTTATTGAAATACAACAGTAGTCAAGGATTATTGACTCAAATTTGTTTTAAATATTTAACATGAGAATATAACTGAATCTATATACTTTGACTTACATATCAATTTATACTTTATTTACCTTTGTATGTAAAGCCCCTGTATCTTCCTCAAGTTCGACAATATGTATCTGATTGGACTGCGGCTTCAGACTCTGAGTTCCTATAAGGAATCTTATAGCATCACTTTCGTATTGAGGTGATAGGGCTCTTGTCTATAACATAAATTATTTTTAATACGAGTCAAATTTATATATAATACTTATTTAGTATTATATATAAATTTATTATAGTATTTTTATAATTTATATAGTATGTTATTACCTGATGTTCCAGTCCATAAATAATTGAATTTCCTTCTTCCATTTTTTATATTGGATTACAAGTTCATCACGGTAAAAATAATTCGTTTTATATCTAATTATAAATTAGACCAGTGTTTTTAAATATTAAAAAGTGGTGACAAATTGACAATTGACAACTTTCTTTTTATGACGTTTTAACTTCACATTTTTAATATGACACTGGCAAATAGCTATACCTTCTTGCCATAAAAAAACTTCACGGCCTGTCAAATGTCAACATCGAACTGTCCTTTTTAACGCTGTTAGAGAAATAGGTGAAGGATTTTATTCTATATAAATACTAATTACATTATAATTTCTTACTATATACATTATTATTTAGTATTAATTTCATTAAATAAAAAATATAAGGAACATACTTACATTCAGATTTTTATATTTCGTGGTATTTTACTTATCCAAATTTCATTTTTTCAAACCGATATTTGACAGTTGTCAAATAGTATGGAAATGAGTACATACTTTGCGTCTCAATATTTTTAACTAACTTGTGCCCCCTTCATCGTCTACACTATTCTTTCTTAAAATTTCTATTATAAATCTACTTATTATGACTCAAGCTTTAATAGATAAACTTTGAAAATCTTTCAGCCTTACAGAAACTAGGTAAAAAATAAATTGTCATAGCCCCTTTTTATACCACCGTGAAGGACATTGGTTTTAAAGCTGAATTATTCTTTATATATTTCTAAAAACATACATATGAATTATTATATTTCGAAGCCGAGAAGTGAATTGTCCCCGACAAAATCAGTGTCAAAAGCTTTTTAATTTTTATAAGCGTCGCGAACTATAAACCTTTTTATGTTCGACGAATAGTTGAAAAGTTATGAATTTCTGTATAAAAATTAATCGGTTTCGACATGTAAACCGTAGACGAAGATAAATTTACATTTGTTATATACAATAAACTGTATAATTTCTGGGATTGTTTAATAAATAATTCTCAACCTTATGTAAAAGCGACAAATGTACAATGTAAAATTGATGAAGTTATTCAGTCAATTTGCGATACAAAGTAAAAACTGTTTAGTAATAGTTCTGGGTAACAAATTGGATCGTCAATGATTTAATCGATATCTTTTATTTGTGAGTATTAATCATACATAATATGATATTTATACATTTTACAATTCTGTACATCTGCATATAAATTATCCTTTGTTAACTCACACACTCCTATCTGTGCATATTCAAGGTATACCAAGTTTCTGGCGCATGTATGCAAGTTGATTGAATGCGTATAGGTCAGAGGAATATTCTTAATTTTTCACTTATCTATAGTTTTTGAGAATGTGCCGTAAGTAGTTTCACCTTTACCCATAATCGGCAAAATGAAAAAGCGCAACGGATATTTGATATAGAATCCAGCGCCGGAATTGGAACGATAGGCATGGGAACATCCTCGATCCGACGTTTATTATGAAATTAATGTTATCTTTGCTGACGCATAGCGTTATGTTAATAAAATCATAAAATAATTTATGAATTGATAACCAATTGAGGGATCTTATTTAATATGTAATTAATTTAAAAATGCCCCTCACGAGTTGGTTCCTTCGTTAAATTACCGCTAAGATATTAAACGACAATACGATATAATAAGTACGCTTTGTTCCTATACGTGTAAGCAGAGACTACAATTTTCTACTTGCTACAATCGTGAGAGACTACTTTCGCTTCCTTTACTCCTATTAATGCTTTCATACAGGTTCTATCATTTAAGCTAATTAAATAACAATATAATTGTTATAGATTTCATCTATAATCAGACGCAGTTTAAAATGTACTTCAAAATAAAATTATTTTAATAAAATCACCTCGTAACATGTATAGGTAACAATATCTTTGATTGTATATTATACAAAAGTGTTGAGTCACGTTTGTACGGGATACATTTCGTAAGTAATTATAATTATAAATATTTCGGCAATAATTATAATTTAGCCAAATTTAAAAACAAGCTAGTTTTTATCTTGATAATTGACCTCAATATTGACGAGAGATATGCCCCTGATGATACACGAGTGGCTTTGGCAAATTAGCGGAAACCGTGGAGCGCCGCTAGTAAATATA
>JAOSYY010000009.1:13739447-13760675 GCA_025727935.1 Hebomoia glaucippe
ATTATTAAAGTTCTTTTAACTTATTTTTATGACCTAACATTTCTTCACTTTACAACTGTGATAAGTGCTTCGTAACTAGGATTGCCTTTAAACCTTCAATCTATTTCATTTTTTACAATTATATACGACAACCGTCATAGTAAATGTAATATTGTAGTTTCCCTAATACTCTTTTGTAGGTAACGCATGGAAACTTCAAGGGGATTTGAAGCAGGGTGTATACACTTGCCTGTACGCGAACAGTGCAGGCTACCTCGCAGTAGGCACCTCCAGTGGTGCCATCTGCGTGTGGGATTTGCGATTTCAGCTGCCCATAACGTCCGTGAGACATCCAAATTGTTAGTATTGTACAGAAACTGCTTCTTTTAAACACTATATTTAGACAAGAGTAGTACTAATAGTTAATATCCATTTTCATAATTTTTACATTACAGTAATAAAATCTTATGTAAATCAAAATATTCTTCCCGATTATTTTATTGTGGGAAAAGTGAATTTCTTTGAAAATAAAGCATTTTTTGATTCAAGTATATTATTTTTATTAATTGTAACATTGAATGAGTAAAAGATATTTATAATCACAGAGGAAGTGAATGATTAGTTTTGGTTTTGCCAGTTCGCTTATAATACATCTAATATTGATCGTCAGCGGAGCGCATAAGGCGTATAGTTGGATACGGGTCGCTGACGTCGCGCGTTTGGGCAGTTGGGGGCCGCGACGCAGCCGCGTGGTGCGTCGAAAGCGCTCACCGCACACACGCGCTTTGGCCATCCACCGCGCCCCATCCGCCACTGCACTATACTGCGCCGGTAACTTTATACACATATATACGCGAAATACAAAGAATATTGCCGTAAAATGAAAAGAAATTTCTTAATATAAAATGTATTTGTAAGCTAAAAACTTCAAGACTATTTTAACGCTTAATGCTATAAACCCAAATAATCATACCATGATACTTATAATAAAATAACGAGATATGAATTATAATGTAATAAAATGAAGAAGTAAATAAATAAGCAAAAACTATGCTATATACCATAAAGTGAGTATCATACTATTTTTACGATAAAATGTTTCTAATTTTGTCTTATTTTAAACGTTAAGGCGTCGCAGTATATAAGTGCGGCATATAGCGGGTCGCGTGACGGTGGGAGGTTCCTAGTAACTGGTGGATCAGATTTGCGCGTGCGCTTGTGGGACTTGCGTCAACCCGAAGACTCGCATGTTCTAGTCCATGCGCCTAACGATCACGCACAGCCGCTTACCTACAGGTCAGTATTTATTTTAAAAGCACATGGAGAATGTGCTTAATCTCCTATGACCGGTTCGGCCGAATATATTAAGGAATCCAATTCATCAACGATCAAATTTTTTATTACAGGAGTAGAATCATAGATGGTACAACAGTCATCCAAGAGTGCTGTAAATCAAATCCCTCCACTCCTCCTTCTCTAATAGAAGACAATGTTTATCGCAATGTGGAGTCAAGGAGCTTCTATCATACTGCACCAATCACAGATATAACCCTAGTTGAAGCCAATAAATGTTATCTAGTGAGTTCATCAGCTGATGGTGTGATAAATGTCTGGAAATAGAAATATTGCTCACTTATTTGAACTATATTTTATATTAAGTCCTAGATGGATATGTATATTTTGTGCAATAAATTTGTTATTAGTTATGTTTTTCCTTCATTATTTAAAAAATAATTTCCAAAGCATTCTGTTTTCAATATACTTTATTTTTCAGGTCACTTAAAGCCTTTTATGAGTTTCGATATTATGAAAAAACTTTTAAACTATAAATAGGATTCCTGTAAATGTATAGCTTAGAATCTTTTTTTAAATGTCATGATGTATAAAAATATTTACATTGATTACAAATGTACAACCACAGGATATTTTGCAACTAGCTTAATAATTTTGTTGAATAATTCAAATTCTAGATAATATAATAACTGATATTTTACAAATACTTTCATCTCAAAGTATAAAAAAATGAAAAATTTATATCCATGATTTTGCACAATCCTATTCAGTAAAACCCTTTTGTCATAGTGATTGGAATGAACTATATACGCCTTAAAACTGCATAGTGCATTGTAATCTGTGAGTACACAAGTTAAACATAAAATAAATGCATTATTCAAATTGTCACACTTGTGAAAAACATATGTGATAGTAAACTTCTATCATGAAAGTCTTGCCAAAAGTTAACCGAGGCATTGTTATGACTTTAAATCTAATAAATCTCATAAAAAATATATAATGTACCAAAATTGGTACCCATCAAGTATATAAATCATTTTATATAATTAAATCAATTTAAAATTTAAAACAATTATCTTTCAGTCCACAATTGATTTACGATTTACTATTATTGCCCACTTTTTCTTCAGGTGTGTCTGATAACAGTTTTTCTAGATCAATTCCCTCAAATTTTGAATCTGACTTTGAAGCATATTCCATGAAAAGTGCTTTTAAGAATTCAAGGTCTTTTGTTAATGTTTTAACTTTCTCCTCTAACATTTGATTTTCTGCCTTTAATTTGCTAACTCTTGTGAATGTTTCTTGTGTTCTCTGCTTTGATTTGAATCTGCTTTTTTTAACTGCCTGAAATTTAAATAATTGTATTTATTTTATAACTTTACCAATAAAAACAATTTCATGCTTTTTATTGTATGTATCTGTTTAACAGCATTGTTCCCAAATTTAAAACTAGAAAATACAGAATAAATTGTTTTACTTCGGCACAACACAATCATTATTGTTTAACATTATTTAAGTATAACAAGTAGATAACAACAATCATACCTCATTATTTCTATCTCTTCGTTTTCTATAATCATCATCTTCATCATCAGCACTGCTAACACCCCGTTTCCCGCGCTTCTCTGGCGGCATATTATCAATCTCTTCCAATATCATCAAAATAAATCATGTAAACACTTTTCGAAGATGTACTTCGTTGAGTCTTTTCGAAGATTTACTTCCGTTGCGTTAGTCCAAAGTAGGCACAATTTTAATAACAAATATTGCTAATTTTATTTGTATTTGTAGAAATGATATGATGCAATTATTGTTTTGCACTGAGCAACCTTACACCTATACATAGATCATATTATTGCGTTCAACCTATTAGTATTGCGAAAACATTACGTAATGTGATGCTTTTTGTAAGCTAATTTGCTTCATGAATACCTTATAAAGTTGTCTAATACTTGTGATTTGTGAATTAAAATTGAATAATTACGACAAATTATTACAATTATTCGCTCTCCCAATGACAAATTAACAATTTTAATTCGATAGATGTCAGATGTCACCGTCAGTTGTCATTTATTTATTCATGTAGATATTGCCATATTCTGTCACTATCAAAATCCAAGTTCTTACTAACTTGTGATCGCCTAGTACATTACTAATAGCGAAAGCTACTTTATAGTGGAGTGCCCAGAGCAGGTAAAGAAAGATCTCCTAATAACTTCTGATCGTCTTGGAACCCTAGTAACAGTGAAAACATTCTATCTAGGACATCAATGTACTGTGAACTAAAGCATTCTTGTAATATTTTTATTTTTCTAAAAGTAGCAAATACTTTAATTATGCACTATTCCGTCTAGTGCAACTATGTATAAAGGTTTAATGCAAAAAAAAACAAATTTTATCACCAGACCACAATATATTTTCACTTTATGATAAATCTCTAACAAAGTAAATCTTATTTACACAAATGGAAGCATCCAATGCTAAACAATCTAATACTGTAACGCTAACCATTTCAAAATTCACCTTATAGAAATTATTTAAATCTACGCCATCTATTATCAATCAAATTCATACATAATTATGTATTCCATGCTATATTATTACTACTTTAACATAAATATGGTTAACTTTTTAATTCAGATTCTGTATAGAAGTCAAATAGTACATGTTCCGTTATATATTCAAAGAGTAAAAATGGTTATCACCAAAAGAATACATGCTATTCGTATACAAGCAACAGAAATTAGAGCCTATATGAACACAATCTGCTTTTAAAGTCTTAAATATAATAATTATAGTATTCTATTGTCAATCTAAACGCAACCGATAGATTTGAGTTGCATGTCAATGACACAGTAATGTAAAAAAGTTCCCATTTTGTATGCTGCAAGGTGTTACAATTTATTACATGTGGTGCTAAAACAATGTCTGAATAGAAAAAGTACACTTTATGCCATAGTCAGATTTAAATTTTCAACCATATCACAGAAATTAAGAAAAACAGCCAGTCTTTTAGAATAAATGCTTAAAATTTTAAACAAACACATTTTAAATATAAAAGAAGATTAATTTTAAAACTTCTATTTAGAATAGAATATAATAATTTTTGAGATACTGTGCCCATAACACCACAATAAAATATTTATACAATAAAAAAGTCAGAGGAAACACTGAATGTTCACAATTCAAAATACATTAACATTATTTTCTTATATTAAAATTCATTTCAGGTTAAATATTTAATTGCTACAGTTTAATTTTAAACAGAACGGCTAACAGAATATTTATATTTTACATGTACATTAAAATAATGAAAATGTAGGAAATATATTACTCTTTATTCAATGTATTATTAAATCGAAGATTGAATACATTGAAAACTATTGCCAGTATCTTAACAACACCGCTTTCCTTAAAAAAATGGTTTATGAGATTAGTGTTACTATAGTTACCAAGTTTGGATATTTGTAAATTAAATTTCGAACCCCGGTGTAAATAATCATTGTTTTAAAATAGATTAGTTCAATTCTCTTAATTAAAACGAATTAACTATTGTTGCGTTCTATTAGAAATATATGATTATATTATATATTAATGTATAACAAGTTATTATACAGATTTTCGTTCAAGTTCATCGTATTGTCTTGGTACTAAGCTTTCATCAATCCCTTTTGGTTTAAAGTTAATAAAAAAATCATTTTTAATAAAGAAAAAATAATTGTGAATTCATTAAAATCCTAAAAAGAATTTTAATACTTCAACGAATTTTAGAATTTGTTGAAATATTTAAATTTTTAATATATGTTTATATGTAGTTAGATATAATTTTAAATAAGAAAAATACATAAAAATCATATCCTTTTAACAGTGGTATGGAGAAAATATCAAAATTTATAATTTGGCACAAAAAAAAATCAATAACATTACTAAAATCCGTTTGTGCTTTAGAATGACTCGAAAGCCTTAAACAAAACTAATATTAGACATCTTAAAGTATATTTAATTTAGATTTTAATTATTTTTGAATAAAGACAAATCCATAACAGTTGCATAACAGGAACATTTTAAAATACATTTTTTTTGTAAATGGTTTCTACTGTTACTTTGTTATAATTTTACTAAAAAATCATGATAATAATCTACAAATAATGGTACTAAAACTAAAATACAAATAGTTAAATTTAATTTAGAATCTGTTTTTTAAATTTAATTGGAGACTCCCGATGTTAATATAGATGGCGCTAAACTGTCACATCTATCCCTGTCTCATATTTAGTCTGTATGTTTACAGTAGAAACCATGAGATAGTTACACTATCGAGAAAACTATTTTAACCTATTGCATCTCTGTCTAAGCTCGCCCCTTGTACGTAATTTACATTAAAAACACACACACACACACGACAAATTTTTCCGATTTTTTCTAACCTCTATAAAATATTAAGCTCTTTTTTGAGCTGATGATAAACCTTAGAAGTAATTTTTAATTTAGTCAAAGAGATCTTTGTTATCCCTAGAATAAAACGCCACAATGAAAACAGTAAATCTTTCTTATTTAAAGGGCCGAGAATTCGATGGTTAATATTTTGACAGTTGTTAAACGTCATCGTATTCATCGATTTTAAGAAATATTATAATTTCAAAATGAGCTTAAAAACTAAACTAGTGAACAGGTTACCTTAAAAGTATATTTAGTATCAGTATCAGAATTTAATGACCATATATAGAAATGACAGAGAATTATAATGAAATATGAGATTTGAAAAACCAATTTATTTGAGATTTAGTCACGATGTTTATTTAAATGAAATAATTTGGCAAATTTCGAAAATTATAGAACTCAAGTCACTTCTTAGGATATGAACATCAGGGGTTGCAAATTTGCGATGTCGATTTTACAACGCAATGCTCGTGAGGATAATTACGCTTAAGAAACAATTTATAGATATTTATTATGTCATAGAAAACCTCTAAATTATTCAAATTGCATGATAAAGTTATAAAGACAAGCTTTGCAACATGTCTATTTATTAAGCATAGAAAGGGATACATTTGTTGACAAATAATCGAATATCTTAGACAGACAAACAGTTATTTTTAACTGTTTGTAACAAAAATTTTAGTATAATGCGTTCCGAGTGAATTGATGTAAAAAGTAAACAAATATATTGGTTTGGTAAAGTAACGATTTAAGACTCTTCACACACTTCTATATTTCTGATGGTTATAAAATGTGAACGCTATAATAATCTAATAGTTCAATGTTCTATTATCATTGTGAGAACATAGCGATGCCCATCAAAGAGCTATAGAGTGGAGAATAAATACTAATTAAGATTTATGAAAATTCATGAAAATGTAAATATTAAATAGAATTTACAATCTCGTTTTTTTCTTCTTAATTCATTGAATTTTGTCCTAAAATTTAACCATTTTATTAAAAATAGATGAATTTGTTACTATAACTACCGAGTCTATAAAGATCAAGGAGTCAACAAATGTCATGAAGCTCATTCGTTTCGTGTCCTTCACGTTGTGCCTTGCGGGTACTCATCATTTTAACGACTGCTCACTTTTGGATTTTGATTCGCCATTTCATTCATTCTCAGGTTTATGAGTGGACGTAACTACCATTCTTTAGATGTATTTGGTTTAAAAGTACGCCATACTTGTTTACGCTTAACATCAATTCACTCAGAATACACGAAAGGTTGTAACTTTCTTAAACGATGGGAAAAATTTTTAGTGGCAACACTGACAATGTTTTAGTACAAAATTAACACGTTAAATAACATCTTATGTCATGTAGATGTTTATAAATTCTGAATTGTAGTCAATGACATTAACAATGTTGCCTGAGATTAAGTTATTATTTTGTTAAACTGTTTATGGTTTTGGAGGAAGCAAGCTTATTAGTTAGACGTAGTGTCGTTTTACTTATTGAGGTGTTTGCATTTGTACTTTGCGACACTGACAGAGCCATTTAATAATCCTAGCGTTTCTTTCGACGACACTCGGCGGCTCCGTATTTCTGTAGATCTGCTTTTGAACACCTGGGCCTTGTACCTGTAAAGTATTAATTAGCTTTATCAATAATCGCAAATTTTGAGGTTATGATAACAATGTTCTAACAAAAATATTGCCTAGCCTCGAGAGAGCTTCGACCTCGTTCTTAAATAGATGACTGTCATTAAAAATATGTTCTACACCTAACAAAATATATGTAGAATAACCTTAATCTCAGGTATATGGGATACAAATGGTTCTCATAGATTACCGTGTTCCATACGATGGACCCACTGTACGTACTCCTAGGTAAGTTAGTCAAATGATGAACTATTTTATTAAAAACAAACATCGCGGTTCTATCTTTGAGTGACACGTTTACGTACCGTGTAATCGGTGGTGGCCAACTGATTTGAATCAACAGTGGAAGCCGAGGAGAAAAAGACTGGACTATCAGGATCCTCATCACGAATGAGCGCGTCGTAGGTGCGGGACTCCAAACCAAGGCGGTCAAAGAAGAGCTGGAGGCGAGCTGACTCTTCTGAGGGGCTGTCCGGAGAATCTTCGCCTTCGCAAGGCGCTGATGCCGGGCTTCGGCCGTCTGTGCGTCTGTATCTATGGAAGATTACTTTTCAAAATCAGGTCTACGAATTCAATTTAAATGACACAGTGAAATATATATAAAATTTGTGTCCCGTGTAACAGTTTCTTCATTTCACATTACAAAATGTCGTATATCTATTATTTATGTTGTTCTTTAATCGTAAATTATTTATTACATAATTTATTTGGAGACACTTATATAATCTGTGCTGATACAACTATTCCACAAATGAACTATTTTTTTTTAGTAATGTGTATTGTTAGGTTAGTTGTTTAGATGTGGATCTACTGACCTATCCGATATATCTGATTTGGACCTCAGTATTGGTCTTGGTCGTCGCTGCTTATACCGAAGACATCTTTGACGTTTAAAAGTCCCCAAAGGTGACGTCACTTCCTCCGGCTGGCAAGTCTATACAAAATAATTGCCAAATTATTATTTACCATAACGTCTTGCTTTTAGAGACAACGTGTGTATTTGTTGAGCACACTGACGGTATATGGCGACAGGGCTTACTTCATCCTCTTGTACTTTCTCCAAAATATATATTATGACAACTTTATTTAAACTGCTCTAGGGAAAAAGTATCTTTTGTACATGTCAAATGAATGCGGCAATACATTTACATTCCTACCTGCGGTGGAGCATTGACGTATTCTTGGGTGTCATCTATTCGAGGTCTCATCCTAATTTCTTGGTACTGCGGTTGTTTACTGACCACTTCTGTGTTGATCTCTTGATATCTGTTCAAAGGGTTAATGTGAAAACAGACAAAGAAAATATCGTAAATTGATAAATTCCAATAAGAATTGCAACTCGATGATATTTACCGAAAAAGTAGAATAATGTTATTTTAATTAAGAAAAAGTTCTTTCAAATACTGTGACGTCATCAATAACACACAAACATTATATTTTAAAGCCGTTCACGTAATATACATAAAAATCTCAGCAGTTGAAACCGCGAGGTAAGTACTAGTAAAAAATACCTAGAATATTCCCTGGTAGCGCTGTAGTCTTTTCTACCAACATTCAAACACTTAAGAGGAGTTTTGTAGGAGCAATCGTAATCACCGTAATCGTACATCGGTGGTTCGTCCTGAAACTGCGGAGGAGGTGCGCTAGCCTGTAATTTAATGAAGAAAATATATATATATTAAATTAGATATATACATATGGAACGAAAAGTCTATCTGATACCGTTATATTCAGTTCAATAACGTTAACTATATTTGGTTATAGATGATCTTGAAGTTTTCTATTTGATACAACGTCTAGTGGATATAACCGTAGTCCAATAATGTACTTTGTACACGGACACGTAATTCCCACTCGGCAAAAAAATCTCTGTATAACATTATACAGTTATATTGAGTAATAAATGTGTTAATCCTTACCTGGAAGTGTATACCGACACGCGGATGCTGCGAGTATACCGGCGTGGGGGGAAGAGCGTGATGGGGAGGAGACGGGGCGCCATCTTGAAATTGAGGCGGTGCTGACACGTAGCACTGTTCCAGTGACGCTTCGCGCGTACGCGAACACGTGTAACGACTGGCAAAAAATATTAATATTTACTAAGAATATAATATACAAAAATCTACATTCTTCTACGTATTTAATGGCCTATTAGCCTGCTCAACCGATGGTTAATGTTTTTTTTTATGTTAGAGAAGAAGTACGCTCGGGTGTCAATTAGTAATTCACAATTCTTTTTAAAATCCATAATATAATTTATACAAGACTTACTATGGTATCTTAATTTTTTTATTTAATTTATGTTAAGACCTTGATCATTCTTAATATTACTGTATGAATCCAAATAAGAGTATCATGACAATTGTAGGTTAATTATATTTTTTATAAACAAACCTAGGTCGTTCGTAATGCGTCGATATATTGTCTCTGGTATGCGGAGGTGCGCTACGCTGTGTATAGTGGCCGCTGGACCCGCCAGAGTCACGGGCAAACGATGAGCCGCAGCGACTAAAAAATCCCCAATTGTACATTCCAAGATATACTAGTCTATTCTACTAATACATTAGAAAATGGCTTATCGGCGATTAATTAATTTTGTTTTGTTTTTTTTTGTATCTATCATCGATAGAAGAGATTCACCTGATCATCCAACTGCCAGTTGGCAGAGAACTATAACAAATTAATATTAAAGCTAAGAGTTTCAGACAATAATATTATATACATATATACATAAATAATAGGTCAAGGTTGACCACCTCTGACTTATGTTTTCAGTTCAAAAATGTCACAATTGTCTTACCTCTTCACACTTGCATGATAAATCCTTTTCATTTATTACCAAACCTTCCCAGCATATCTTTTACATAGCAATTCTCTTATAGTATAACTATCCTCAAACTCTATTGTAGAGTTAAAATTGTTAAAAATATATTATATTTCAGTTAAAATGTCTTCTTTACCTGTTATAAGATTGATAATTTTCTTCACCCGGCGATGGATGTTCAGAAAAGGCGTCACACGATGATATTAATGATGAGTGATTAGACCTAAAAAAGTTACTTTATGTATTTTTTATCAAATAGGAATTTATATCTAAAAAAAAAATTATAATAGGATAGTTACGTAATAGAATATGTTGACAACTCTTCACAGAGGACATCCTTAGCTTTTTGTGAATACAGATAAAACTAGTACTCTGTCTCTCATATTGATAACACATATGAAATTTATATATGTAAATATAACGATATCAAACAGATTTTTGTCTGTTTGTTAGTTCTGGCTAATATTCAAAAGGGCTGGGCCGATACGATGATGCGCCTTTCATTACCAAATAGCTAATACCATGAGGTGTCATTTAAGTTACTTTTATTTCATTATCATTGTGTATATAAAATTATTGCGGGTAGTATATATTATTTGTATGCCCTTACCTAGTGCCTTTAGAGGAACAAGACGCGGTTCTGTGATGAGCGGAATGTCGCCGACGTCTCGGAGATCTTCCGATCGATTCCGTACCGACCACAACATTTACGCTATAAAAAGAAAAAAATGTTATCCATACTACTATACTATAAACACTTTATATGCATATCACATTATATAAAACGAACGAAATTGTAAACAATGTCTATAAAATACTAAAGTTAAAATTTATAATAATAGTTGACCCAGTAAACTTCGTTTTACCTCATAAATATATCGCGCTTTAAAAATAGGGGTAGCCGGGGAAAAATTTGGGGATTTATGTATTTTTATATGCTGTATCATAAAAAATAAAAACATTTTTTTTCCAAAAAACAAAAAGTAAACGTTAGGGTTGGACAAGACTTATCACTTACGTGTATGAAAAAGTGTTACTTGCTGATTCTCAAATTTACTGAATATAATAACATTTTATATAGCATATAAAATTTCATAAAAATCTGTCAAACCGTTTAAGTGGAGTATTGTAACTGGCACGAGAATTTTATATATTCGATTAAGTATACTAATAAGCGCTTTATTACTATTTTACAATGAAAACTAATTAACCTTAAGAACTTTGCATTTCGATTAATGGACGGCTTGAATACTATTTACTCACTGTTCAGGATAACCATGCGCTTGAGTGTGCAAGTCTGGCAACGATTTATGACTGTTTATATTAGTGCCATCCTCTTCACGTACGCTCGGCTGCGAGTGAGAATTAGATCTGCAAGATACGATTTTTCATATGCATTGAATTATTAAAAACCTAGCTTATAATATTAAAATATTAAGCAAATTTATTTAAATATTATATTTCTAACTATTGCTATTTTTAAAATTATTTTGACTGTCTGTTCATTTACCTATCCGTAACCGCGAAGTCTCATAAATGAAAATATCAGATTTTGAGATTCTGCTGAGACTTATATTAATTATAAATACTTTCCTTTTTCTTTTAGTCTATATCCAAACAAAAATAAAATTAGATTATTTTAAAAATATAGTTTTTCATTTAATAAGTTCATATTTATCACATTAATTTATAACTTGCAAATTCTAGCGCTGTTGATTAAAAACACTTAGATACCATAGAACTATTTAATTATTTTAGATGATTAGCGTTATCTATTTATATTAATGATTAGCTTTTGCGCGCGGCTTTGCTGGTGTCAATGTCAACTATATCAACCGCTTCTAGTTGCCTTATATTATTTTTAGGTTAATTCGTTGAATGTACAGACACGCGGTTTTTACTAATTTATTATATGTACACATAGGAATTAATAATTACCTAATGTACCTAGGTGCTGAATGTGCGTATTCTGCCGGAGGGCTGATAGCTCCGAGCTGATCACCGCTTGGTGATAACTCCTCTACAGGATTCTGGGGACTTGACTGTGGACTCGCTGCAAAACACATCACTTGTGTGAATCCCTAGTGTGCCAGATATCTCTGTTTCATAGATAACCTAACTTATCAAAAATAACGATAAACTCATATTGTGTTGACTTCAAAAGTTATAATTTTGAATCAAACATTAGATTTTTTGTTAGTTAAAATAATTATTACTACGCGAAAACTCTGTGCTAAATAAGATAATCCAGATGTTTAGCTTCGTTATAGGCAGCGATGATATAAGAATTATTTAAGTATAAGAAATGGAGTCTTTTATAAGTGGAACGACGGTAGCTCGATAAAAATATACGCTGTAAAGTAAATTCTTTCTTACGCAAGAAAAATCTTTAACTAATTTTATAAACCTTCAAGAACATTACTACCTTTCGCCTGAAAATGGTTTTTCATTTGTACTATTATTAAGTTTTTGCATCCAACACAACCAATTACCTATAGTATCAAATCATTGAAGGAGGCCAATATTAAGTAGTGAATCCAAACAAACAGACTACAAACGGCTTTCAAAACTTAAATATCTTACGTATTGAATAGGTATTCTTAATGATAACTTCGTTTGCTCGCTGTCGCGGTATCACGAATGACTCTGGGAAGAAAACCCTCGCGTCTCCGAAGCTGTGTGGTCGCTTGTCCTCTTTGTGCTTGGACCCAGATGTCCCCGATGACGAAGTACCAGAGAAAGTCCCGGAAGTATGCTGGGAACGTGGTAACTCCCTCTCGTGGTATGGGTCTTTGATGCGGCGCATTTCCGTAAAAGGTTTTTGTGCTGAAATTTAATGATGTAGTAAGTTGTATAGCTAAAGATTCTTATTTTTTCATAGTCCATTTAGGGAAAGTAATACTCTGTGATAGATAAGACTTGATTCTATTCGTTCATGTAAGACCACAGACATGCAATATTTTTTACCGGTAAATACATTTAACGATAAATACTGACTACTATGATTTTCAGGTTATACACTCGCTGAGAGTATACTCTGTACTCCACTCAAAATATTTAATGATAATTATTTATTTTAGAAAAATCAATATGAATAGAATTTTTAAGTACATATTTTTATTTCCATAATAATATTTGTATACATAATTTCTGTACTTAAATCATTCCTTATTCGGCTCATAAAGAAATCATGAAAAGTTAAATATCAACTCATATCACTGATTTGAGTCGGTATTTAAAAATACTAACAGGGATATGGCGGGGAGTAGACATTTTCGCGGCTATCAGCGTGCTCTAAAAGTCTTCGAAGGGTATTTTGTAGTCCTTCCCCAGCACTCACAGTTCGTCTATTACTACTGATTCGTGTTGTGGCATCTGGAATAATTACGTAACATGTCATGTACAATCCCCGAAACAACTAAACAGCTTTTAATGCATCAACTACTACACTCTAGATAAAGTCACCTTGCCAAAAAAAACTACTACAAAATCTATGTATCCAGGTAGAAATTACGATGTAATAATGTTACAGGTGGTAAACTGAAGGTTCTGTTTATATTTCAAAATTACGTATTGTCTATGCCTTATTGGTCTACCAATGTGAATTGTTTCCCAAATCGGTTAGTAGTATATACAAACACAGAGGCCGTGTAAGGCAGAATACGTTTAATATTGATTTATTATATTGTACTTCGGACTTTTAATTCATATAAATATAAATAAGCATGCTCTGCCATTTTACAAATGCTTCTCTTCATTATACTTGTAGTTATTTAATAAAATAAAATAGTATGAACAGACTAGATGCCAATACAACAACTTGTTATCTCAAAACTGATCTGATTAAGGATCCAGCTAAAGCGTGTTTTGATTTTGTTTTTTAATTACTTACCGCTAATTTATGAACTGCAGTAGTTTTATACGTAATAATATCATAATAGAACGTAAATATTCCGTTTTTGACAACAAAATACAATTTATATCTGAGCTAGAAACTCAGTAACAGACGATTTTCCGAAATACGTAGTTTTCGTACTGTTCTTATACTTACATGGATTACAGCAAGCATCGTTATTTAGGGTCCCAGAACTGACGAGGTGACAGCCACCAGCGGCTATGGCTTGGCTCAAACCACTGCTCACCTAAAAAAGGAGCAATACTATATTATAGTATAAAGATATACAATAATGTCTTTTTGTTTATTACATTATCAGGTATAAATCTTACAGCTGACTTAGTAAATTCTGGTACTGAGATATATAGATAAGACTCCGGACACACAGTAGCTACTCCAATATTATTTTTATTATTATTCATATTACATCATTTTTTACTTTGTGACGTTTTGCTGCGGACCTTATTTATTTTTATTCTTTGAATAAATCAAATGATAGATACAACAATTAATCTGTAATAATCTGTACGATATTTTCTTACCCTCAGAGGTAACTCCTGTTTCCTGTCCAGCACTGTCTCCGACTTGACGTAGAACGCTTTTGACTCCGCCAACAGTTCCACTGCAGACTTACGCTTCTGCTGCGGTTGTGGTGCGAGTGAGCGAGGTGTCGCCATCTCTTTCTTACGTGGTAACTTGAAGCTTGCGAAGAGCGAGTCAGCTAGCCGTCGTCTGGACATGAAAAAATAGATATGCCTGATGAAAAGTCATTTATTAGAAATATACAATTTCGTATAATAGTCCATTTTTATATTTTTTTGTAGCAACACAAATTTTAAATACCACTGAAAATCTACTTATAAATATGATGAGAAGCTCATATAAAAATAAATGTTAATAATAGCCGAGCTGAAACTCAGTTGCTGGTAGGCGATGCCGTAACCACAAGAATATAATTCAATTATTGATCCATTATCGACCTAATTATTTTCATTTCCAGCATTCGTAAATTCATAGGCCGAAGTCGAAATGCGCATTACAATCAGATCATCAGTATATCATCATCCATCAATCTGACCTTGGTGGAGACTCAAAGGAACGAGAATAGGAAGCCGTTGCCGCCGCGCCCTCAAACTTCTTCCTGACTTCCTCGACCTTGGACCACCCTGACTCCACATTCAGCCGTCTCGCCGGAGCTGCTTGCGCCGCATACTTGGCTAACTCCTCGCGCGTTCGTTTGACAGACACATCAGGGATAAAATCACGATGTCTGCCTGCCCTGGCATCGTGACATCTCTCTATGAACTGCCTCCGACGGAAGGTAAGAGTCGCAGATGTTTGATCAACTTCGTCGTCATCTAAACATCTGGAAGAAAGTAAACTTCGTAAAATAAAATGCGGATAGTTTCCAAGCCATAAGTAACGACACAAAACTTTCCTGACTTATTTGTTATATAATTTTTATAAAACTTTCTTGAAAAATTCGTGGAAATTTTGACAGTGAGAAAATATGAAAATATTAAAAACGTAAAATTTTATTTTCCTATACAAACTGCCCTGTAGAAAAGGCGGCCTTCGGAAATCAACTTCTTAATTCTTTTATTTTACTCGTAAAAGATGATTAAATTTTGTTTTTTTTTTCTGTTAATTTTTACCACATTTATATCTAGAGCGTTAGCTGAGAAAAAAAACATTACACTTTTCCGTTAATAAAATTACATTATTCGTATCTTAAACAGGATATAAATTATATCTGTATCAGCTATTTTTAAGATGCGAACGAACCTAAGAGGATAGACTAGTATGTAAAAACTAAGTTACCAACAAAACGGGATTAACAGGTGAAAGTATCCGCACGTAACTGGTTAAATGTTTATTAGCAATCGTCTAAAGGACATTACATTACTTGGAGTTATTACGTCTAGTCAATAAATTGGTTAAAACTGCGCGATTTCAACCCGCGATTTTGTATAACGATGATGAAATAAAAGTAGGCTCGATTAGTCCTTATACAGCTATCTACCAGTTAAAAGTCTAAACATGATCGGTTCTAAAATCAATTATGATTAAACTTTTAACTGGCAAACTTTTAACATTAGCGTTAAAGAGGTTAGTCCGAACAAATAGACAGAATATAGTTTAGAATAGGCTAGTAAACAGGTTAATAATTCAAAAAAACATTTTCGTGTACATTTGAAAAGCGCGCTTTTTCCTTACGAGATTTTAATTACGTTGGTATTCAATTATGCAGTAAATTAATTATGACAAATATATGCAAGCATGTATAAGATGGAAGAACGCCAATCATGGTAAAAAAGCAAAACGCAAAAATGATAATATTAATTATTCAATGATGTATATTTTTATTTGCAGCAATCGGAAAACCGTAGAAATCGAAATGCATATCATATTTCAGGACCTTTACACCTGTGTACGGAAGTTCATGACTCAAACAGAAATTTAGTTTCAATGGAACTCTCATCAGATGAATGCTTAAAAAAACTATTTAAAGCCCCTTTTAAAAGACTCCACGCATAGAAGTATGAGCTTACGATAAAGTATAATTATTTCTATGTAAAATATAGCGTGGCTAATAGTGGAGAATATATTCTTTTTTATGTACTTCAATTTAACAATATTTGAACAGATTGATATAAAATTTAATTTATTTGATAGAAATCTTAATAATACTTAATAGTCTTGCTTACTTTGTGACTATATATTATGGAAAGGATATTTTGTAGCACTAAATGGTAATATTTCAAGATGGCGCTTACTGGGCTTACATAAATAAAGGCCAAGAAAGCTGAGTCTGATTGGAACAGTGTCTACCGTAAGCCGAACGGGGTTTGGTCTTAATATATTTCTGATTACAACGCATACCTCATATTAATATTATTAACCTATAAACGTGGAAAATAATTTGCTAACGTGACATTGACCTTAAGATGGAAATTATTCATTAATAGTCACTGTTATACTGATACCGCTCATCTATTATATGTGGTTTCAAATACATTATTGAAAATTATGTTACACTAGCAATGCCCGTGACTTCATCTGTGTTAGTAGTATGTATTAATAATCATCGTCAACAAAAACTTCTCAAAGAATATGCCAGTAAAACTGATCCACAGAATTTAATGGCTTTTTACGATTTTGTGTGAGTCTTAAGTAAATTCATACTTAACTCACGTTTTGGAGGCCTAAGCGTTTTGAAATGACATTTTGTGTCTATTTAGTAGACCATATAGACCGAATGACAATATATTATTCACCTAGCAGCTCATTGTAAAATGATGACTTATACAGAAAAAGGAAGAACGAAACGGATACCTGGCTGGCTGTGCAAGGTGTGACCGGCAGGGCTGGTAGCAGGATAGTGCGGCCATGTTGCCGTGTTGACGTCGACTGGGTGCATCATTCGATTACAGCACAAACCTCTTCACTCCTCACCTTCACCTAGAACAAAAGAAAACACAAATTATTATTAGACTACTAGCTGACCCAGCAAACGTCGTTTTGTATAAATCCCAATTAAAAATTAGGGGTTGTCTGTATTTCTATATGCTGTATCTTAAAAAGATAAATACAAAAAATGCTGTAAAAAAAATAAGGGGTGGACCACCCTTGACATTTAGGGGTATGAAAAATAGATAGTAGCCGATTCTCAGATCTACTGAATATGTATGTAAAATTTCATAAGAATCGGTCAAGCCGTTTCGGAGGAGTATGGCAACGAAAACTGTGACACGAGAATTTTATATATTAGGTAATCTGTGCTCGGAGTACTCTTGCAAATAGGGATCAATTTTTGTCCTACGTATTATTGTTTGATGAAGACCAGCGTATTTTCTTATAGCCTGTTCCGACTACGAAAGGTGAGTACGGAAGTAACGTTATACTTTTCAATCACAACTCCAATCGACTCGTAAAATACTGTTATTTACTTATATAAGTTTTAATTCAAGTTCTATCAATAATTATATGCTGAAAATTTCGTTCAGGATTTTATATTTAAATTTTTTGTAACCGGATATTCTTAATTTGAAACCAGATTTATTAAAAGCGGTAAAGCTAATTTCAGACAATATTTTTAATAAACTTCACTTGTTACTATTATCTTGAAAATCAGTTAGTTTAACTTGGTTTTAATTGTCATATCAAAATTAAGCTTCTGTGTAATTCCAATGACAATACTGTCATTTAATATTGGCTCTTTGGGCTAAGATACAAACTATTTTTCTTTAACTACTTACCTAAACTTAATAATTAAAATTATATTGTATGCACCAAAAATAGATTAGAGTGCATTATTATATTATCCAAAAGTAGAACAATGGTTTTAATACGTGTTTATAGTACAGGTGTCCTACATGACCATCGCGAGAGCATGAATTGGTGTGAATAAACTCATGATAAAATAACATACGGTATGACTATTTTAAATTAAGAACAATTTGTCATTCGTATGCCTGATCATATCCAAGAATTAAACGGTTAGATGTATGTAAAAGTTTTGCTGCAAAACGAGCTAATACGCATACATTTTCAATCTTTGATTCTGTTTGTAGAATATATGTGCCGCCAACACATTAATGAATAATACAATGAATAATGTCATCCGATGTCTGTCTTAAAAAAAAGCAACTAGCGGCAGTTGCCTTTAAAAAACAAAAATATCTGCGTTTTATTTATTACCACATCAAACACAGTGTGGCACACCGTATATTTTTCTACCGTTTTCTAGCTGTAACGAATTCAAAGTGGGACGAATATCGTATTTATTATATACTTATATAGAGGTATATTTCAGATTTTTCATTGTGATATATTTACATTGAAATAAAAACGCAATCATGTTAATAGATTACTATATTTTTTAAAGTTATATACATGGTGTTCCAAGAATTGTTATAAATAAAGTGACAAAATACTTATTTTAAGTAGTCCCAACAAAAAACCGATTTTATAGTATAGACGCCACGATACCACAGGACTCGCAAATCTATTTTTAAGTTGAAAGCTAAATAAACATTTTTTTAAGCAATCTATTACTATTATTATTATTTTTAGAGCATTATGTATATTATACTGAATAGAGTAATAGGAAACTATACATATCTTCCTGATTATGTGAAATTCGATATAGAGTGGCGTGATGCATTAGGTAAATAACGTTAAGTAATGTAAGCATAAATTTTGTATGTCATTGACTTATAGACTAGTGTAGGTAATAAAAATACCTATTATTAAATTGGTAGAAATATGTTTAGAACTTGTAAGTATTTTAATATAATAGACTTTTTCCTTATCATTCGTATCTATTAATGAAAAAATAACAATACTTAATTAATTCAAAATCCATAACCTAACCCGATAAGACGCAAAATTTGTTTTAAAAGTAAGAAAATAATTTTAGCAAATTTAAACTAACTTATGTCATCTTTTAAATGGGAACTTATATTTGACATTAACAGATTTTGAATTATTTTTAATTATTCAACCTTATTACCTACATATATACAGGTGTTTGGGGACTGCTCCCAAAACGATAACAATCAGGATCGATATTTTTTCCATCCCTTCATCAAAGGTGTCTTCGTTTTCGGGAGCAGTCCCCAAACACCCTGTATATATGACAAATGAAATAGACATAGATATGCATCTATTTAATATAATATGCATTAAGAGAAAAGTTCAATCACTTCTTATTATTCTTCGTTAAATATGTACATATATGCATAAATATAAGAGCTCTGAGTGATTAGTTTCTATTGGGAATTGTTGTCTCATTGTATTGTAATAATCTCAATAAAGTCAATTGCCTTCGACCCAGAATCATACGAAGAGTCGGGACAATGTACCAACCGTATAGCTATTTTACAACTAAAACATATTTTTAACATAAACTTAATTCAATTCCTTGTCATAACTGCCTTTTCTCGTAAACAAAATTTCATGGACTGATATTTTATTTGATAGGAATAGCAAAGATAATCCTGAGCACTTACGTTAGTAAACATAGAAATAACTACATGCAAGTCATTCCAGACGTTTTTACAATGGTCACAACTGTTATTATTACAATCTGTGCCATCATTCATCTGGAAAAAGTCTGAATACGTACTTTCTTTATTGCGAAAGTTTTGCTGCTTACAACACTTGATACTACTGACTTTTTAGGCGTTATGGTCGGACATTACATAAATAACGATTGACTAAACGTTACTTTTTGTCTTTCACTTGATATATGTATTTAGTGCTGCGTCATTAACCGGTGATAGTATGGTCCATGGTACAGCATTATGAGGTATGAGTAACGCTGTTCTAAACGATTTTAATTGAATTAATTTATGTGTACACAGTATTAACCTGCCACTGACCAGGACTGTTCTATCGCTACCTTCTTTAAAAGTGCGCAACGAATTTTAATGTGATTTATAGTATAATTAAAAAAGATTCAGACAGTTTTCTTATTTACTTCCTAGTTAAACTTACGAATATAAATAAAAATTAAATGGTGCAAAACGTCTGGTACTCTGCAATATAATTTAATATTTAATGTATTATTTAATAAGTAATTTGATAGGTGTTTAGCTGGCAGATAACTAAGCTAAAAGTAGGAACTTAGACAACTTTCATTTTATCATTATCATGATAATGTAGATAATATTAAATCAGGTAAATAATAATATATTCAACGCAGGTAAATAATTTATTTGGTTCTAAACTATTGTTAGTTCTATTTTTAAGCTTTAAAGAAAAATACATATAATCTGTAATGTGCTTAAAACTTCTCAACTTAAAAACTCTCACAGTCATTCACATACGTGAAGTAATTATTCATATTGATCCTGTTAAAGATAAATTTTCAATAAGTCATAATTTTATTTCAATATTCATAATTACTGCAATTTTTTACTGCACGGATGCAAAATTTTTAAGTCCAGCGATTGAAGTTACGAAGCGAAAGGTTTGAAGTGAAATCCTTTCATTAAAACGTAAAGTACTAAAATGAAGGATTCAGATTTCAGACAGAATAGTGAATAGCTTTGAATTTTTCCTTCATTTTTTTGAGCAAAATGTGTTGTGTTATACAAAATTATTAGAGCAAAGCTAAAATATTTTTCACACAGTATACAAAATTG
>JAOSYY010000009.1:13760775-13771630 GCA_025727935.1 Hebomoia glaucippe
GGTTAAATTTTGTTATTAAGAGCGTGGCGTGCGTGATAGGAAACATGCAAGCAAGACACATTAATTTCGATGCAGTTTATGTGATTTAAGTTTTACAATTAAAGCAACGGTGATTTTTTATTCAGTCCTGGTCACCTAACGAAGATCGTCTTTATTAAATATCCTAAATAGGACTGAGAAATTAAATAAAAAAATTAACTTCAACTGTCCGAATTCGCGGACTCATGTGTTTCCTTATTTAATTCTAACAGAGCCTTGTAACATTCTATTGATAAGATTGATAACTACATCTAAAACAAACTCACCAAATCATCATTTTGCACCAATAATAAAATAGGACATAAATTTTTAAGAGTTCTTAAAACTTAGTAATTTTAGGTACTTTGGTATCCATGGACGTAATTCGTTATAGTTTTGTCTGAAAAAGTATTGACAAAGTAGTATACGTCGAACTAAAATCGATGCATTTTGAATTCTAACCGTTGACATTTTTTATTTTATCTTTGCTTCTGTGCGTCGCTCTAAATTATTTATTATCAAGCAAATTTACAAAACGGAAGAAGTTCTCGATTTGTCTGTATTTTTTTCCATAATATCAAAATGATTGCACGATCATATTTAAGATTCGGCACCTGGTTTATAGACATATGTATTATAAACACAGACAATAAATAATATAATTATTACTTATTATGCTAAATCCTACATTGTTAAGCCCATTCATATTCAAAACAAGTGATATCTACCAGAAAGACAAGACAGGGGCCGCCTCATAGATGTAATCTATGGGCGTATGCATAGCATAATAATATCGGGTACGGTAATATAAAAAATAAGTTTCTATTATATTACAGCGTCCCTAAGGTAGCCAAGCATCACCTTGCACTTGTGGCTCTAAGAAACGTAATTATTAGTATTAGCGGTATATGAATTTAGAATACCTAATATTAATGTACGTATAATAATAAAACTTGCAAGGCTCGGAATGTACATTTTGACTTCAACCCAGACTTTGGCATCTTATAGAATTCTATTAATACAATGCTACACTGATTTATCGATATAAGTTGTAATCTTCAACGTACGTAACAATGATGTAAGTTATATAGTAAGTTTCATAGTATCTGATAATTATACCCTATTTTTATTCAACCATATGTGGTCTGTTTAGATGGGGATCGATCGTGCTTATGCCTCGATCAGATTACCGTTATATTACTATTCGAAAATCGAAGGCAATGTTCGTAATTTAAATAGCTCTTTCTATTAACACAGATCGGCTTTGATAATACATTGAATGAATTTAAACTATTAGTACAGTAAATAATGAAAAGTATGTTTCGATATAAATAATATCCCGTCCTTTGTTTCTGCCTCTTTTACTGATCTTTTCTACAAGCTAGTAGGGGACCAGTGCTATACCCCGATGAATACTCTTTATATATCTTATTTCTCCGGAATTTGAAGGCAAGACCTTTGTAGTGCACTTTGTAGTGCATTTTGTATACTATAGCCATAGACAGAGCCTACCTCAATATGGAACATTGGAATTCACTTTGTACAGTGTAGATAAATAACAAAGTGCAGCTGATAAAAGTATTATATTACTAAGAAATTATGTATGTAGTGTATCACTAACATTCACACGGCTATCTTGAGTGACGGCTGGGTCTTGATTTACTCTTACGTTTAGGGTTATCAACGCTTCGATTGCATTTTGACATTTTAATTTGTTTAACATAATCTTAAAACATTTCAAATTTCCTAAATATTTTCGTTAGATCATAATTTTATAAATTGATTAACTAAAGAATACAATTTGAAAAGTGAACTGAATATTCTACCAAAAATTCTTTTTTTTTTAATTTGGATCTAAAGACGTGGACCATCTGTTCGCGAGTAGACAGAATAAACCCAAAAAAGAAATTGTATATATTACAATATTTGACAAAAATAGTTTAAATACTCGCGTTAATAAGTTATCATTGTCCATATTACTAGGGAACATATAAGTAAATTATATTAATATAACTTAAATTACTTTGTAAGCTTGTTATTTGACAGCCCTATTGAACATCGTCAATATTCCATAGGGCCATTTATGTATACTGACTAGGACTATCATAGTTGTGTTTGGTTGAATGATAGTACACAAATGAATTATCTTCTAATGAAGTAATGTCTTCCGTCCACAATACTCCTGGCGTAGTTTATTAGTTTAGATTATGACAGGTACAAGTTTTAATATGTTAAACAAAATTATTATGCTTCTCTGTGTATTTACTACCTATTAGAACATTACCGACGGGGCCATGGTAGTTTTACAACTCTTTTCACCATGCGGACGTTGAAAGTGTCGGTAAGCCGGGTAGAGCTTTTGTGGGTATTCCGTTCTAGTACTCACAGAATTTATGTGGCTCGTTTGAGTAACTTTGGAAAGGCAAGTAATGCATTTCTACCTGTAAAAAAACCTATTTGAACAAATTATTAAGACTCCTGTTAATTATTACGTTCCTTCCGATATAAGGTATGACAACATTTTATACGTTTCAGAAGATTCATCATTTGAAGGTATTATTTCTTGAATAAAACGAAGGATTGTACAAATATTTGTTATACAAAAGAACCACTAAACAGATTATCTGGAATCACGACTAAGAACTTTTCCAACAAATGAAACCTCAATCAAAAGTAGTTTATTCGTTTTGGAGCTACTAAGCCACAGATAGATCTTAAATTTATGACTACCCACTTTTTGTATCGGGGGGTTAATAAATAATTTTAAAAGACCGTGTATGTAGAGACCCTTATCTTTTATTACTTATCTTGACAGCAGTTAGCTAGTGATTGGGTTATGTTTATATTATATTCTCCATTTGTCACTGATCAAAACACTAATTACCCGATTTGTTTAACTGTACATATATGTACTCTGTGGCTGATTGGTAACATATATGTATGTAAACAGATCATCATCAGAGATCTTAGATTTTAAGGATATACGTAATATAAAATATATTGAAAGCTTTAAGTAAAAAGAAAGCGTATTTATTAACCGTGCGTCGTTAACTAGATGTTTGTTATATTATGTCTCTGTATGTCTCTTTTTCTTAAATAATATAGATGATACTTTATTATATATAAAACTAACTGAATAAATTTACACATCCAATTACAGTCATATAATATTACGCTATTGCATTATTGCTTCCACAGCAATTAATTTTACAATGAACAGTTAATATACGGAAGTGTCATATTAATCAACTATTTTATATGCTTATGCGCATATAAAGTCTCTACTTTGTCTATGAACAGCAATTCAAATGAAGTATAATTTAAGACAAACGAAACTATTTTTATTAGCTTCACTTATTGAACAATGTAAATGCCAAAACCAACTGTACATAGCGGATGGCACTACAAAAACATATCGGACGAAGAAAAGCTCTAACTTTTTTATGTAGGTATATATTATGCCATGTTTTTTACTTGAACTGGGCTTGTTTATAAGGCAAAAAGGTATATGGAAACCAGTATGGATAAATAATGATGCCATTGTTATTGATTTGTTTAAATGCATACAGTTATTATGATCAATGAATAGCTTTTAATAATTAGAAGAATAACTATTAAAATGCAGTAATTCCTGATACATAAAAACATATTTTTCTTTTCAACATGCATGAACAGAACGAGCCAGCCTGTTTGTATTTGTCTGGTTAAACAGAGATTAAAAACGCTCAAAACAAAGAGATGTCTGAGTATTGCATGATAAGTGCCTCCGTAGAGCCTCGCCGTTTGCGTTCGAAATTTAAATTCAAGAGGTACAGTCGTCGTCGTAATATTTTTATTTATATTTATAGTAAAAACTCGACATAAAAGATATTTTCTTATTAACTGCGATGGGTTATACTCGCTTTTTCCCAGAAAAAATGACGCTTCGAAATTTTGCTACCTTTAAATTTTTATCAATAACTTACAACTTCGTCACAAAAAACGGATTTGATATGTAAATAATTAGATTTATCTACGTTTGCAGCAAAATGCATCAACTTCAGTTTAGCGATTTAGATGTAAACACGTAATAAGCAAACTCAGTTTTGAATTTATAATATTTGTTAAGATGTTAGATGGAACCATTTCTTATTCCGGGGACACTATTCTCTCTCCGTATACTTCGAAATATGTATGTATGCTTGGTTACAAGTGTTACAATACCTTGTACATTTACAATTTGTAGATACAAGCCTGCATACAGATGAGTCAAGTTTCGTGACGCTAACAAAACATTAAGAAGAATGCACATTTTTGGACCGTTCAAAAGGGTTATTTGAATAGAGAAAAATTTTCTTTTTTTCTATATTCCTTTCGGTCTAATTACCGTTGGTCAGAGAACAGTTAAGTTATAAACTTTAGCATAAGAATTCATGGCTTATCTAGTGTGAACGTTTAAGCTAGTTTTGTCTCCAGTACTAAAATAAACGTGAATGAAAGAGTAATAGTCTATTCCTATCAGTGTTTTTGGAAGATCATCAATCTGAAATATATCTTTAGAAATCCTAACTGTAATGAAATTGAATGAACAATCAGTGTAAATCATAAAATAAGTACAAAAATATATTTTTTATCAAGGACGATATGCATTGCGCATACCTGCTGTGAGGTGGTTATATAGGACTTGCACTTACATAGATACTTTGCTGACGAGTCAAATAGGCTTTAACAGTAGTTAAGTTTTATTCAAAATTTTTGGAATTTGATAAACACGCTACTTATAGGTATCATAATGAATATAGTTCAGCTTAGGCTGCTTTTGTTCGCTTGCACACGACCCTAAACTTGTATTTTAAATTATGTCTTATGGGTGGTTAGACAAGAGCCATAGAACACAAAAACGGTTTTTTACCTTTTCGTCTGTCCGTATCTGCGAAAGTGCTGAATGGATTCTTCCGGACCTAAATATAAACACATAATACGTAGAACAATTCATATTCTAAATTTATGTAGATTTATATGAACGTATGCATATCTTTATCATTTACCTATATACCAGAGGATTCCTGAAAGATAACGCCGGCATATATTAAAGCGTCTTTAAAAATCAAATATTTTTAAATAAAATATCATTCTGATTTCGTGTCCAGTAATTTTTTATGAATGTTTGCAGTCATTCACTACTTAACTCTTTCTCTACATGAACCACACAAAACAGTTTTCAGAGTCATAGGACACACAAATACATCTGAATTAAGCTTTTGCATAAGGGTAATAAATATTGAAAAAAGCCGAAATCTATTTATCATGAAAATTTCCACTTATATTTATTTGATTGCAGGCGTACGAAGCCAGTAAAATTAACTCGTATGAATAAATGAATGATTGTATGATAAAAAATTAATATCATCAATATCCCACAGTTAGACACACGTGCATGAATTTCCAAGTAACTTCCTTCCATTAATGTAATACCATTTAGAATCTCTTTATAAGCGCTTACTAGGACTTAACTAGCGGAAACCATTGCCTTTTTCAACACTTGATTGTAAATGCTAATCCTATGACATAAAGCGTTTATTTTCACGTCATATTGAATAGAACTATTTGTATTTCAACTTCATTTTTGCTCACGGATTCATCTGTGTGAATTGACAGTAGTAAAAATTTAAGGGGCTCATCAGTACTTATCTATATTAATATTATAAAGCTGAAGAGTTTGTTTGTTTGAACGCGCTAATTTCGGTAACCGCTGGTCCGATTTGAAAAATTATTTCATAGTTGGATAGTACGTTTATCGAGGAAAGCTATAGTTTATATTATATTTTCAAAAAATTAGGTATCCTTACTAAATGTCCAATAATGTAACCCAAGGTGTAAAAAAAAGAAATGATCGCGAGCTATGCCGCTGGCAGAAGCTAGTAATGAATAACTTGAGAAAAACTTCATGAAAATCAATGTAATCGAATTTTTTAACTTACTGCAAAATCACAATTTTTCATTATAATACAACCTTCCACGGCCTGAGCAACCAAAGCATGTCTTTTTATCGACTTTCGCTTTGTTAATTATAAATTAGTTTCAATTGACTCGAGATTTGTACTATTACCTATAGTTTAAAAGAATATCTGTTATATTTATTGTCTTGTATTTACGAGAGTGTCATACATGCAAATAAAATAATAACGGATTACAATTTAATATAAAATTTTTGCTATTGTTTAGATATAATACAGAGGTATGATAGGATCGGGCACCCACCATCACGCCATTTAAGCGGGCGAAATGTAGGAAAAATATTAATTTTGTAATAAATCGTGCGTTTATACGCTACATCTCCTCTAGTAAGTTTTTAATTTACTAACTAAATAACTTTATTATACTCGTACACTGCTCAGACTATTATAATTTTGGTGTTATGCTGTGTAGGCGCATGTGGGTAGTTTAAGCGTATAATTAATAACATAATCTTAACAACATTACTAAATATTTATCTCATTCGGACATTTTAGAATTACGAAATGAATGTAGGCGTTTAATTGCATTATTTAATCCTTGAAGTCACAGATAGTGTATCGAAGAATTTCTGGAAGTTTAGTTTATTTTGTAGCTTTATGGTCGATTTAAATAAATCAAATTTGATACATATTATACGCTATTTAATACTAGGTTTACCAAGAGGTAGTTTTGAAACCTATAAAAAAAATTTTTCAAAAATTTTGTTGTATTTAATGATAATACTTACAAAATACGTATAGTAATATTCATTTTACTTTCCATATACAAGACATTTTCGTAAATATTTTTTTTATTTTCGATGGAAATATGTAATGAATAGGTATTTGCCCAGTTACGGTAAAAATAGTTGCAATTACAACAAGCTCAGTGTCTTCTTTTTTGATGGAATGTTCATATAAAAATTTGTTATTTTACGAAATAACTTTCAAACTGGTGGCGATAGCGAAGAATTTTTGTGAAATGTCAATGTCAGACTGCTGTCATGTGTCAGTATAATGAACGCACTCGTTTTCGCAATGTAACGATAAATACTAGTGAATGCATCGCCTGTTATTGTATAAAAAGTATTAATATGCACACACTAAAAGCAATCTTATGACTAATAATAATTACTATCTGTAGCGACATCGGAATCGTTGCCAGAAACAAAATTTATGTTAACATACAGTTAAAGTTATAATTACTTAATAATGTGATAAAAATTACAATCTATATATAAATAAAACATTTATTAATTATAAAACAAACAATTTACATCATATCAACGTTTGCAAATATTAAGACACTTGGAAACTATAAAAAACATTCATTAATTTACGTTAAAAGAAAGTCATAATTTTCCTGTTCTCAATAAACATTGATATATTTTTTGTATAAACATCGATTTGTACACGTGTGTTAACCGTTACGATTTTTTCTATTACGTCCTTAATCGATTTTAAATCACCTGACGGACGTTTCGACTTTCAAGTTTATTACAGTTCATAGATACTTAGCAACATTTCAAGTAAACATAATAAACGGTTCACTTTACGTTATTAACTCCAGTCGCAAAAAAAGGTGTTATAAGATTGCCGTATATTATGTCCGTGTCTATATAACTGACTACTTGGGTTGGTAACTGCTAAACGAATGGGCTCACTATACAGTTTTTTTTTTCTTTTTTTAACGTAAGTTTATAGACTCATGTTAGCTCATCTGTGGTTCATTACTTTTAAGGGGGTTAATATTTTGTGATCGAGGGTTACGTAAAATTTTTCACCAAAGCCAAGAAAACATATTACAAGATTATTGAGTGTATCCGAATCTATTAAATAGACAGTTGTTTCTGAACGGATCAACCAATCTTGATTTAGTTGTGTTTTTAACAGACTTCAAATAAAGGACCAATTTGTGGACTGTTTCTCAAAATTCGTTTTTTTTAAGTACTTAAGTGATTTTTGGTAATATTTTAGAAAGGTTTGTTCGGTGGTACGAAAATTTCGTGGTAATTAAATGTTCCTTTTAATAGAACTTGTCGCAAAACGATCACTAAATAGATAAAGCGATATTTCTTTATCGGAAAGCGTAGTGACAGAATTATTTCCTTATACATATAAATCTATTAGATAATATACTTGGAATTGAATACGCGAAACAGTATACAAGATTTCCTCCCGTTCAAGCAAAGTTCGTTGCACTTTAGATCTATTGAATTCGCCTAACATCGTCAATTTCATCAGAACACAGATCGTGATTTGTACTTCATTTTTTGTTTGCGTCTAGCTGAAGTGAGAGTTTTGAACTTTGCACATTCACAGATCATTTTCTCTTCAATACAAAGAATTAATTGTTTCTTTAGATTTCTGAAATGTTGTATATCACGAATTAAAGAAATCGAAATTTAAAACGCAATAAAGTACATTGGAAAAGAATTGGAGATTTTTCATGCATGACAGGCATAAAAGGGAATTTTATGGACCCACCCTCCCGTTTACATTTACGGATATTAAAAAAAATCTACCCCAGTGTTCTATTCGGTATTGTTGTTTGTTTTAACTACGATGTCAATTTCGGGATGCGCATATGAAAAGATTCAAACATATGTACGTACTTTGTTTAAGTGTATTTTAATAGAGTTTAATATTGACCCCGTAATAGGTATTGTACCCTACCATTTTCACGTATATTTATTAACATTGATTATCTTTTAAAAATTAATATAATAATAATGCAAACATGCATTAGTTCCGTTTAATATTACAATTTTAATAAATGTCCCATACAATAAGAAAATCATGTCTACAGTAGGGTAATCTTACGTTTCTTAAAATAATACAAGGAAAATATAAAACAACTATGGAATTATAAAACTTTAAATATTTCTCCATATCAACGTGTAACAAAATCTTTATTTATAATTTTAATGTTTTCTTTTTTACAAATGGAACATTGAAGTGACTTGTCACCAGTCCTTGACATGTGTCAAACGTTGGAGACATCCAAGATGGCCGTGCCCCAGTTGGTAATGTTTGCTTATTATTTAAAGTGAAGACCACACTGCAGTTACGTAAAGATGTTTTTGTTGGTTTTTGAATGGCAAACAAAAAAAACAAGCAATCAATAACTTAGAACCCTTTTTTGCCATTTATTTTATACGTATAGAAAATGTTTTCAATAGACTTATAGAGAAATCTTATAAACGAACTTAAGCATTCATTATGATCATTAAACAAATGTAGAATGATATTGCTACATTAGCTGGACTCGCTACCGCGCGGAATTGTCATTTCTATTATAAAAATAAATAAAATTTTAAAATAAAAGTAGCCTAAGCTACTTCTTATTACGTCAGCTATCTACCGTGAAAGTCCTGTCATAATCAGTCCCTCTGTTTCAGAGATGCAGACAAAAATTGGAAAAAAACGTATTTTAAAATTACAAACAGACACCTCAATTGTATAAAACAAAACATATTTGTGTAGCGGAGCAACAATTTAAAGATGAAGCACATCATTGAACATTAAATGCATATCAACTCGCCAACGGAAATTATATACAAATTAATGTCCTGTTTTGAATAGTTGCTATCTTGATGACATTGGTAGATTTTTTCTAAAGAATTTTTCGGATCCGGTCTGATGGAAACATTAAAAGTTGACTTAAACAAATTTTCCAAAAAAAAAACTAAATAACAAGTAAAGACAAACAAACAGTAGATAGTGACTGTTGGTATTTAAAGATTTGCACATATTTTTACCACATGTTCGTGATGCCGACTTAGTTAATGGGCGGACGATTATACTCGTAAAAGTATTTGATGGATCATGGCAGTACAGTACAAAATATGGACACAGACCGTATAATGTAAGCTTGTCCTAACTAACAGCGATATATGAACAACACTGATGGTAAATATATCAGTTAAATACTTATAATATATTTACATCTCTGATCTTTCGTGTTGTTAACATTATAATCTGACTTCTCACTATATTATCTCAAAAAGCATTTTAAACATGACTTCATGTTCATTGTAATCATGACCAATTTCATTAAGAACTGTATACCTACATATCGTAATGGTGTGTGGATACCGGGTTTCATAAGTTCACGGTGTGGTAGCCAAGCTTAACAGATGATAAAGGCCACATACTAAAAATAAATTTCTCTGTCTAAGGGCGAAGTAGACATGGTTTATTACCACTGTTACTAACTTTAACACATTATTACTTTTCTAAAAACGTAACCATCTATATATAAAAAGGATATTTATATGATGTTCTTTTTAACGGATCATTGTGAAAATTATTTTTTCACAGAAAAGGTTTATATGCTATCCCCGTAGATCTAAGTCTACGGTCTATAGTACGAAATACTTTAAGAGTTATTTAGTTCAATAGAAAAGGTAACGAGTAGATTTTGAAAGTTAAAAGCAACGCTGTCAGAATATATTCCGAAAGATATCCATTAACATATTTTAGCTAATATTAGGGAAATTCAAACATACTCCAGTTTATTTTCAAATCACATCGTTTATAGTTCAGTCACCGATACTTCTAGCTTTGCTATGTAAGTCTGTATTTCAAGGTAATACGGTTGGTATTCGCTTGAGCGTTGTACGTGATTCACGCAGTTAATCTTGACAAGTCTCTCAAACTGTTGGTTACTGATCATTTGCTTGTTTTATTCGGAACATATGTGTATTTGAAACAGCTATAAACGGACTTATTACTAGAATAAACTACATCATTTTAACACCTTTCCAAGCTTAAATGTGAAGGGAAGTCTAAGTCAAGCGAAAATTGCTGTAGACACAAAAGTGGCAAAATAAAGAGGAGAGATCAAAAAGTAGTGAGAA
>JAOSYY010000009.1:13778555-13790443 GCA_025727935.1 Hebomoia glaucippe
ACTAAAATGCAAAGAAGCGCAGAGTCACCGTGTTCCTTCCTCATTAGGTACACATCAAGTCAGCGAGTAAGCTACTACCCCGTTTCCAGCGTAGAAACTGGCTCCACTATATTTTAACCCTATATATTATATAAATTGGTAAAGCTATTTATTATCCATGAATAATGTTTGTATCGTATTAATATCATCGAAGACTTGTATAACTATTAATAACAAGAAATATAGGTTAATCAAAATATTTGGCAACATTTTATAGATATGTTAATTAACGATAGTTTCATCTAATGCTAATTCTTTCTATTCTTCAAAAACCTACCTTGAACTGTGATGCATTAGGTCATGAATAACTTCTACGTTATAATTTAAGTTAAAAATCCGTTAGAAACAATATATACAATATCAGTTTAGGACTACGATTTTAGTTAATTATCTAAGTTTGCTCGGCTTTTATAATTCCGAGTTTGAATTTATTTATTCTTTCATAATTACATTCAGTAGAACCGACACAAAACTGAATGCCCGTGACATAATTCGTATTCATTCGTTGAACTTAGATTATATAATTGCCATTTATTTTAATTCAGAACTTGTCAAGGCTACTCTAACTTATAAAAATCAATTAAAACAAAGCTCTACTGCATTGTTGTAATTTCCGTCGTTTCGGCGTAATCGTTATTTACCTGAAGAAAATACTTTAGTTAATGTAATAATTAGTTAACGATATTATAAACAACAATACATAAATCAATGCAGCTATAGAATTAACCTATAAACCTTATTTTCGTATCTTATCTGTTAAATATACGATAAAATAAATATTGGTAAATCGATCCATAATATAGGCTTCGATTAGTTATCATAATACAAAAGGTGAACAATAAATCGAATTTATTAAGTTGTGAGAAGTTTCTTTGTATTGAGAAAGAATTAAAACTTACACCATGACTTGTATTAATGGATTTAAGTAAACAATAACTACAATAAAATAAGGAAAATCTAGTGTGCGTTTTTTCAGTTCCCAGAAAAATCATAATAGCGCTTAAATGACAATAACATCGACAATTACAATTATTAATTGGAAAAATTAGAAGATAATTAAACTGCATAATTTATTATATGTATGCCAAAAAACCCAACAGCTATTATGTATCAGCTAATAGTAAAAGTCATTTGATTTAATTGAAAATCTAGTCGTAAGAGGCGTAAATACAACGTTCGGGCTCTGGAGACAGTTAGGCATGTACTTGCATAACTCACACAGCAAACGTTACTTACCATACAGACAAGATTCACAGCTCCGGATTGTGCTTACAGATTCACTCACACATTACAAATCAGTAATATGAGCACTATATAGGTACCTACTCCACTAATAAACATAGCACAAAAACACAACCGCCAACTAAAACCAGTTTTTACACACCAGCCGTTACAGTTAATCCTTTTATTGTGAAAATCAACAATAAATAGATATCATATAGCAAAACGAAAATTGGACATGAAAGAATAAGATTTTAAGTCGATTTTCAACCAGTTCGGGTTTATAATAGTTTCGCGACGTCGATGTCTTATTCACTTTTTTTAACAAAAAGGACAAGTTTGTAAAATGATTTGTTTTAATTCTAATTTATATAAAATAAAACTTGGGATCTGTCAATGTCCATTAACGGGATCGTGACGCGACGCATGCGTACGACGACCGTTAGCGCCACCTGCGCAAACCCAACTGACGCCTGACGGAATACGGGCCCGCTATCGGCTATCGCTAAGCTTTTGCTATGCCTCGTCTGTCGCCTGACGTAAAGCCTCTCTGGGATGCCTTTTCTAAAATTTCTGCATCTCAAAATGAAATATACAATTCAAACTAAAAATTCTATTAACGCAAATGTATGTTGTGGTCATAGATATTATTTTAAAACATGTCACAATTTATAAAAATCTTGAAATTGTTTGTAATAATATAATTTTATGCAACCTCCTTTGTCTAGTAAGGTTCCTTCCAAAGTTTATGCATGCGGCCGAGCCATCGAGATAATGAACACTATCATTTGCAACGAAATTCGAAAAGCAATTTGAATTAAAAAAGAAAAAAAATGTTTATCATGTATCTTTCAAAAAAGTGGAAAATTTTGTTATTGTAGATTTAACTACCAATGTCTTTTAAATTGTTGGAATTTTTATTTACAGTTTTACCCTTAGTTTGTCTGTTGAAAATTAGTGATTATTATATTAGTTCGTTTCTTATTCTAAAGGTAATTAGTTGTATTTGAGATGTCACATTGAATGAACTTCGAGGTGGATCGTTATTCGCCGGCGTGGGCACACGTAGCCCTTTGTGCTGATCTTACTTGGGCCTCGGAACCTCCCGATGATTTTATCGTAGCAAACCAGGTACACCTTGATATTTTAACGTTATGAACTGCCTCTATAAGGCTACTTATAACTAACGGTTAAAAACAAATTCTAATAGAGCGGCAATATTTTGTATTTGTCTTCTTTAACCTTTATTTTTAATACACGTCTTAGAAAGTCCATTTTGCATCGTCATACATCTAAAATGATTTAGAATACTTAAATATGCTTTATATTGAAATATTCTTTGTCTTGACCTGGGAATTCCTATCAAGAGGTCAGGTTTAAAAATTTACAGTTCGACCACTAAGTAATAAATATATCCCTAAGATATCGACTTCGACCATTGGCTCGCATGCACTAATGCAGTTTGTACCCTTAGGTATACAACACTATTCAAGAATAGGCTCTGAGCATACGTAAATTTCGTATCTATAGAATCGATATCTACCATTAAAAACTCTTTTAATATCAGCACAGGCGAGCTAAAATTCACTTAATTGTAGGTCATACCTCAGACATATTTCACTTTTCATTATTCAATGATATAGTGTCGACTTATTTATTTTTATTTCGAACATTCGGAAATTCTTATACTAAAGTCGAAACGCCCCTACTATAGAACTTTTCGACCTTTCTTTCATCATAATATAAGTAACATCATAATAACATGGGAATATCACCTAGTCATATAACCGCTAAATTAAAATATTGAAATGTATTACAGTTATGTCCTTATTCCAGCGCCTATTAGCACAACATTGCCGTGTTTCCCAAATTTTACAAGACACCAGTACAGAATCCTCACACAGTGAATCAAATCGATGCGATACAGCGGGTAACTTTTTTAAATTATTCTAGCTGTTATATCGTACAGTTTTAACAAGGTAGGAATAATGAGCATTTTTATATGGACTTTTCATCTGTTATGATACCATAGCGAAATATTCGCTATGGTATTGGATAGTACGGCGCCCTTATCTTAACTTGTGGTTGTCGGCAAATATTTAAAGATTCGTCTATTATATATTGCTCGATAATATTTTGGCTTTTCACCTATTTATTATGATAAAAAAATTATCATAGAATAAATATTTTAATGAACTTTCTGCCTTAGAAAGCCATGAAATTTAAAATTTTGTTAACTTCCATTGTTTTTTTTCTACCTTTAATATTGGTAACTTATTGTCGCGTTTAGTACAATTTTTAATTTAATTTTTAGAAAAACGTATAGAAAATGGTAACTCTGGCGGACGGAGGAGCGTAAAAGATGTTATCCCAGAGTCCAGGCTAGCACAATTCTATGGAAACTTTTATTACGACGAACACAGGTGGTTTAACGCATTTATTCTCTGTCTAGTAATATAAACATTATAATTTTAAAGCACGATTACCTACCTACACTAATTGTGAATACGACTTAATCATCATAACTTGATAAATAATGTATTATTAGAAGTTATATGAACCTTAGAATAAAGAAGAATGTAATCGAGAATATAGTACTGACCGTTGTGTGATATACATTTAAGATAATTAAATAATTCCTAAATATTAATTTGCGGCAATTTTTTCCAATTTTTAAGTATACACTTTCGTTGTATTTGTATTAAGTATAGATTGAAATAATTTGCTATACACATTACACATGCTCATTAATTTTATACTATATTTATATTTTTTAGAGAAAACTTTTATACGAACGCAAATGACATCAGGATTCGTCCATTCTGCGCTCAGGGATGTGATAATACCGATGTCACCGAATGTTGGATGTTACCTGAGGTATTTATCTGTTGTATTAAATTCAAGTATTGTATTTTTATTTTAAAAATGAAGAAAATAAATATGTTAGCTGGTAATTACTTTAATTCTTCTAAAATACTACAAGTACATAAATTATTTGCGGTTGAAAGTATTCAACTACAATAGCGCATTGACCACATAGTAATAGTAGAAAATGTTATGGACCCTGCGCAACAACGCTTTCTTAAACCAATAACTAAAGCAACGCATAGGGCTCCTTGTTACAATTTGCTACAGGCCCCGTACTGACTATATCTAGGACAGATAAACTAAAAGTAGACGTTGTATATTTGAAGTCCTTTTTTAATTTTACGACAATAAACACTAACGATTGGAATTTTGAAGTGCAATTAGTTCAAGTTTACAACTGGCGACGGTCCAAAATACCGCCTGTTCGAACAGTAAGCGAATTGATACCGCCAATTGAACTTTTACTTGTAGCGAGACGCGATAATAGAAGCTGTATTATACCAAAAAATATAATACGTAAGCCATTAGGCTTGTTGTTATATTAACAACATTACAGGTTGAATATTGGTTTCGGAAGCTGATGGAAGATCCATCTGAGCGCAGCATGCTGCCACGACGACGCAGGCAATACCGAATACCAGATGATGATTTGTGCGTTATTTTTTAATTCTCATGGAAGAACTATATTATCAACCTTATTTATTATTACTTCCAAGTATTGTAGAGATTCGAACAATAACCCTTTTATTCATAAAAATGTATTAGCTTAATGAGTGTTTGATCTAATGAAACATTAGACTCTTTCAAGCAATGTGAATAAGATTTTGATAGTTTAAAAAGCTAGTATTACAAAAATGAGCAATCCAAGTACGTTTAAGTACTTTAGAATACGATTACATGCTATATAAATCAAATTGGGTATTTAAATTAATAGATAAGTGTGTATGCAAAACGTATTTATTAACTCCTAAAACGAGCTTTAAGGCTTCAATCATTACTTTAAATAACTCATTAATAGGCTTATGAATAACACGGTAATTGTTGATCGAGAGCCTTTAAACCTGATAAGCAATTAATGGGCACCGATCGGCAGCTAGCGAGCGCTGGAGCCCCAGTGGGGCACGGACCCTAGAGGAGGCGACATTAGAAGCAAAAGTGCGAAGTGTGCGCAAATTGTGGCAAGATGATAACGAGCGACGTGCTAGAGCTCCCAGCCCGCCTCAGGTTACTCGGAAAATGCGAGCGAGACGTCGGCAGCCAAGAAGATTATCAGCCTTAGCACCGCCTCCACCGCTGTATTGCTTAGACGCTCCAGCACAACTCGTCTGTGATCCGTCGTGTAAGGTAAAGTTCATTCTTAAATGTTCTTGATGCAGCATAACTCATTATAAACGACGTCATCACTAACCGCCAGGTGAAACGAGTATCAAACGGTCATAAGTTTATTTTAAAAACTTGTTTAAAACATCGGACCCAACCATCGGGGTTTCACAACTTTATATTAACTGTGGGAGTGTTAAAGTAAATTTAATTTTACAGTTTCACTTCGAAACACCAAGACCACCTCTGGCTGAATGTCAGCGTGCTATGAGCCGATACTCGGCTAGTATGCAAGCACTGATGCGTGTCACCGCGGCCAGGTGTCCTTTATATCGAGGAACCAATGTTAGTCGGTACGCTCCCACCGGGCAAAGACCTTTACGATGTACGGACAGACGTTGTAGTATATGGTGGCCAAGAGATCATTTAAGACAAGACAGGTGCCTAAAACTTCAAACAAAAGCCGTCACTAACAAAGAAATTGAAAAAACTGAAACTCATGATAAACCAAATGAGACCATTGAAGATACAGAAAATAAACCAAACGAGAATAAGAGCGAAACACCAGAAAGTCCGAAGCAAACAGAAAAAATTGTTGAAGATGGACAAGTTGCTTCAACTAGTACAGCAGCCACAGACAATGATAGAAAGAAACGATTATATAGCACAGTGCTTAGCATGAGCCCACCTGCCATCAACATTGCAGCGGGTTGTATCCGATTGTCGCAAAAGCTTACACCTGGTATTTTGAAACTAAACCCTAAAATCGTCTTACAAACACGCCTCAGGACCTCAAACGTAGACAATAAATTTGAGGAACTTGAAAAAGAAGCGTTGGAGCAGTACAAAGGTTCAGACGAAAGTATAGATTCTAAATTTCAGGAATTAGAAAAGGAGGCCGTGGAACAGTACAGTACTAGTAATAGCAATACAAGTTGTAGTAGTGGTAACTCTGGAGAGAAGAAACCTAACGCCACAATAGACGTTGATGTAAAGAAGAAGCCATTAAAATTTCATAAAGAAAAGTCCGTAGATAGTGTTGTAATATATTCACAGAATTTTCCGGATCTTAATGCTAGAGGCCACAGTAGCGTAACGAATTTAAAAAACTCCCACGCCCCCCAGAGGGGGGAGAAAAAGGAACAAAGCCACAGGCCGAGTAAAACTTTGAGAACTATCAAAACAGATCCGCAACGAGCCGCTTCAGATACAGATTATGAATCTAGAAACAATAAGGTCAATCACAAAGGTTCAATGCGATGGACACTGCACATGATGCCTCCAAAAAAGAGACATCTTTCCTCTTGTGTATCGGATTTTTCCTCTGATGATGATTTAGAAGAACCACCAGGTTCCATCAAGGATGGGCCGTGTATTAAGAACCATTTGTCCGGTAAGGCTAAAATGTCAGCTCATGGTGCTGGAGACTTACAACCAATCATGAGAAAAACTTAGTATCAATAAAAAATCATGGAATCTGTTTCAGGCTACTAAGTCAATAACAAAAATTCTTGTGAATGTTATGAATGTTTAGTCCAATATTGACTAATGGTAGCCTGGACTGGCTTTTTGATACTTTTACCAGGTCAAGTGAAGTGTAACGATGAAGTGATCAATGTGATCTCAAAAAAAATTACTTTTACTAGTCATTAATAGTTTGTATATATACTTTTGTATTTGTCTTTACTTGATATTAAGTGAACAATTTCAGTTGCTGAAAATGTTAACACTGAAAATTGCTTAGATTGTTAGTCTTGAAAAAATACAATTTTATATGAATTTGTTGTATTTGGTTTTTTATTTGCTCCCAATTATTAACAATTATCAACATTTGATATAATAAAAATAAACAATATACTCATGTAATATTTGTATAGGTTGTTACATAATTTACTACTACCTAATGAGTCTTGTTGAAACTGGTCAACTTTCTTCAAGAAACTTTTCTAGATCCGTTTGATCATCATCAAGTTCAATATGCTCGAGGGCTGTGGGTGATGGTTGAGTTATTGGACCTGAAAATAATTAAATATATATTTATATCAAAAACCACAATAAATAATGGGAAGGATATTTTAAAAATCCCTTTTGGAACATAAGGCAAATATCTTGTCTTTTGAATGGAAGTAGAGAATCAGTATTCTGTGCTTTGCGGAACCTAGAATATTTATAATCTTATTTATCTAGAATTCTAATCCAGGAAATTATAACTAATTGAACTTTTAGTATAAAGCAGAGACTATAATAAATGTCAAATACTAAAATTCTTTTTGAATTAAAAAACATGTTTAGAAATATGGGGAAGCAAACTTTAATGAATGTTAAAAATTGATAAACTTGCCTGAAGGTAAACTACCACTAGTCAAATATCTGGCAACATCACTCTGAAATGCAGCAGCACTATTCTCTCTTTTTACTTGCAACTCAGCTAACTGTTGTCTTTCTCTTTCATTATTCAACTCTTCATTTTCTTTGGCTAACCTTGTTCTGGTTTCTTCTAATAGCGCTGTAATGTTAGTCATAAGTAGTCAATCATTTGTAATAATTTTGAAGTCAATAGTAATAAAATTAAATCATAATATAATTAATAGTTATTTGCTGATGTGGACTTTAAAGTTACATTTTAATTAGTATATTTATAAAATAAAAATATGCAAACATTACACTGATGATAAATAATATAATAAAGATTGCCATTAGCAATCCAAAGTCCCTATGAGTAGCAGAACTAATATAAAGTAATATATTTAAATGAGTTTTTGAATAGGGATAAATACTAAATACAGACTGTTAGTTGTAAATGAAATATAGCTAGAGGATGATTATCATTTTTCATAACACCCTGTTGCAAGATTTATCTATTATATCTTTAGGAATAAGGCAGTCTAGAAAATTATAATGTACTTTATGCTCTGCAAATTTTTATGTAAGTCAAGTAATACTAGTTTAAATTATTCCAATGAGGCACAAAATACTCTAACTAAAATTGTTTTTATTTGTAGAGTTCAATTAATTGAATGAAATGTATATATACTAACTCATTTTCCTTTTTTTATACAAGCTCAATTCATAATGGTGGTCAAGTTTCCATTTTTCCATGTTATTTCTCTCCACAGTATCTTCAAATTCAACTAACTGTTCTTCAACGTCTTTTAACAATATTTGTACATTTTTTAAACTGTCCATACACTGAGCAACACTAGCAGTCAAATTTGGTAAATGGGTTAAATTATTTGCCAACTCTGACACTGTTTTCAAACGCTTTCTCGAAATTTCATGTAACTGAAGTATCAATTTATCAACCTCGTCTGCTGCTTTAGCGTTTTTATCAGCGTTTTCATGTAATTCAGCCCATTCTTCCTGATATTTTTCTAATAAGGCACCACCAGCACCAAAGTTTACTTTCTCATTTGAAACCTTAGGTTTATCTTTAAAAATGTTCGTCACCTTTTGTACTTCTTGCAGTGTATGCCGTAAATTATTACTAGAACTTAGTCCGTCTTGTACAACTGAAATAAAATCTTTAAGATTTCCTAACATTATAAAATAAAATCAACACAACAACTCATATATTTTACATAAAATAGAATATCAAAACAAGATCATATGGCAAATGTCACAGATTATAACAAAATCTGGATAATTAGAATTATAAAGTACCGCTTCATACACAGAATAGGTAAATAATGCTAAGAATAGGATTCGGTGGTATTTTATATTCTGTACTTAGGTACCTATATATTGTTTTGACAAATGACAACCTTATATTTAAATTTTCAAATCTGATGGCAGTTAGAAATATTGTTTAGATTTATTTTGAGTTTGAAAAACTTTTAAAATGAATGACAAAATAAATATTAAAAAGTTGAGCAGTGAAGAAGTTCCAGAGGAGTTTTTAAAATGGCTTTTATCGATGGGCTGCCCTGCTGAGAAGGTGCCATCAATTGATAAAGTATCTCGGTAAAAAGTCTTCGTTTATGAATTTTGAATAATGCTGATATTATTTTTGGAAAAAGTAATTTATACTTTTAATATATGAAACAAGACCATATTTTAGGTTTAAATAACACTAAGTTTTCAAAAGACATTCTCTAACAAATTAACTAGTAAAGAACTCAATTCATTTTTCGATGTTTCTGATAACGTAGACCAGTTTAAGTTAAGATAATATAATACAAATTACTATTTTTGTATTAGAAAACGATCTTTTAGAAATACTGTTGCTTGATAAATTGAGAAGAAGGCTTATTACTTTCAGATTATGTAGAGGACAATATAATTTTATATGGAAGAGTATGATTGAACAAGTCTGTTCCAAAAATATTATTAATAATAAAAGATTGCAAGTTTTTGTTAATGATGTTCGACATTGTAAGCAGACAAGTCCATTTAGTGAGGTTTGTTATTTTGTCCTGTCTAGATGTTTTTAAATTAGCTACTGTGATTAAATAGTACTGAATGTATCACCAGCAGTCCCAAGAGCAAATCATAGTATACAAAATACTAATAATCATTAACTTAATTCCCTGCAAATAATATTTTTTGTTATCATATGGTTTTTTTATAGAAAAATCAGTCTCTAGTTGAACCTACACAATTAATGTTTTGGAAGGAACAAGAGGAGACCAAAAAGAAATTAGTTGAAGTGGAAAGTAAAATGAAACAAGTTTATAGTTATCATGATACATTATTAGATAAAATATCAAGTGCATGTGAGTTTTTTATGAGTTACCTATATTCTAATTTTGCACAAATCGTATTAGTTTAATTATCAATCTGTATTTATTTTTAGTATCCAAGAAAGTCTTAGTACAAAATAAAGTTCAAAATTTACAAAGGCGTACATGGCTGCTTCAACAAGTACATTCTGACCTAGAAGCTAAGAAGCAGCATCTAGAGGAGACTCAGGATATCGCCCAATTTCTTTGTACCAATAATGAGGAAGAATGCCTTATAGAGGTTTTTCTTTTTACTACAATAATGATGTGATCATTAGTCATTTACAACGCTTTCATAAACCTGCCAAATCAATTTCAAAAATACTTTAACTTTACGGCTGACATTTTGAGCTTCATATTGGGTTTCTTAGATTATACCTCATATGTTATAGAATGATATAAATAATATATATTGTAGTATTTTAAATTTTAAGCTGTTAGTATCCCATGCGAAACCTGATATATTATTGATATATTGATTATACAAGCTACTGAATATTTATTCAGTAGCTTGTATAAAAAAAAATGTGTAGAAATTGTTAATGAACTGTTACATTTTCGCTTTTTTTATATACAAATGTAAATTTTTTATTTTTAGAGTCAAGTACAAAAATGTCTAACAATATTAAGAAATAAAATGACATCTCTTTCAAGTTCATCCACAATGGCTGTTTCTGAATCAGAATCTGGTAAGAAACATTTTATGTCAATTAACTGACTATACAAAGGTCAAATTAAATGATTAGTTATGAAATGATTTGCAGGCGCCTTATAACAGACAGTCGCTGAACCAACAAATTATGTACTTTATCCGTTTTTCGTCAATAAATAACAATTTCCAAAATTTATATAATTTCTATTTTATTTCACTAAAGCTTTAATAATGTTAAAATAACTATTCCTCCTGTACTATTATGCCTATTCCTTTATAGTTAAGTAATGCAAACAAAACCCCACAATCAAAATAACTACAAATGTTACCTACATTTTTTTTTGTAGAAGAAATTCTAGCGTCACTTGTTAGATACCATGGTGATGCCCTCTGGAAGCATTTGAATGAGATACGTGTTGCTATTGTAAGAGAATTCAAATCAGTTAACAGTAAAGTGAGAAGAGATGTTACAGATAATGTGTAAGTTTCAAAGCATTCTAAATATAATAAAAAAAAGTAAATGAAAATCTGTATAGACTATTAATAATTAATTAGTTCTTCTAAATGATTACATCTCTTACTCTATAAACCTAATAATTTACTTTATTTTGTAATTCTGAAATATAAAATTTAAATTTTATATTTCAGATTTATTATAAAAAATTATATTCATATATCAAGGTTTTAAAATTAATTTGTCATGTTTTGTTACAGAAACACAGCAAAGTCTATAGTCGCTCATACTGCGTCATTGCATTGTAGTTTGGGGCTAGAAAGTATTAAAAACCGGCAACATATCAAGCAGGCCCAGGACAAACTCACTGCTAGCATTGAACTCCTCGGGGTAACAATACTCATATTTTTAAAATGACCCATTTGCATGGAGAGTTTGTCGCCTTGCAAAAATTTGCAGAAATTGTATATGGAAGGACAATAATGGTCTAGTCATTGAACAAGTTTGATACATCTTAGAGCTACATTAAAATTTGGAGTCCCGTATAGAATTCAATTAAATAATGCCATGAGCATACATTGTCAATATTCGTGCAGCACCACTTACTAGGTGCTGC
>JAOSYY010000010.1:0-16844 GCA_025727935.1 Hebomoia glaucippe
CTTTCTTGGACATATCTTTGTTGTTTATCATATAAAAAATAAATTTGTTTCATACATTCGTAGATCTAGCACAGTGGTATTATTAAAAAAAAAAACTTTTCATAATTGACGATCCTGGTTTATAAAAATGATCAAGGACATCAATCTCGATTTTTTTTGAGAATCAGCCATATAAAGCAACTGAATTGATAACAGACAAGTAATGAGACATGTAATATTATTTTTATATTCTCCTTGGTAACTGTATACAGGTTAACGCTGGGGGCGCAAGTGACTTCGCGCTTGGAGAGTTAGAACCGTACTTCACGAAACTTGCAGAACGAAATTCAGGACACACAGACCCGGCTGTTCTTGATTTAACGTAAGTTAATTCCCTTATTATTCTGTGAACATTAACATCAAGTATTTGATAGTATTATAATATATATTTAATAGTAGTATTTGATATCTATCTATTAAAGCGAATGTTTTTATATTTTGTCAAGTGTAATGCGGCATATGTTATTTATTGAATGACCTAAGTATTTACAACTCATTTTAGTTAATTTTGTTTCACTACACAATTTAACATCGGTATTCATAATTTTTTATGAAAATAAAGCGAGAGGATTAGATTTAAGGTTATATATGTAGGTGTAGTTGCTTTATTCCACGCAGTTTAATGTATTGGTTTAGGCACACAGCACCACAAACAAACATTTCAGTTTCAATACAAACCACTTCAAAATGAAAATGTTCTAATCACAGAAAATTCGAACGCGCGAAAGCAAAAAGAAACTCACTACTGAGGTGATTTAAATAGTACGTTACACGTCATCTCAGCACAATTGCACGTCCTTGACATTCGTTCATCGACGCATCATTACATTTGGTCGCATTATCCCGTTATAAGATAATTGGATCTGATTTAGGGTATGCAACACATATAAGCATCTTAATATGCCATATGGATATGGAATGGTATGCGGGCTATGTGGGACTACTTATCTTGTTCTCAAATAGTTACGACTGGCGACGTACGTAATTGTATGTAAAAACTAGAAGTATCCGACAAATTCAAAGACTGTAGAATTCATTTAATATATCAGTCAGCATCAATCACACATTGACACAACTGACATTTCATAAGGAGAAACAAATATATTTATAAACGCTTATGACTTCTCCAGACGGCTTTTGAGTCCTGAACCTCAATCTTTCTACACATATCACGGATCGCTGACCACACCGAATTGCCAAGAAGTGGTCACTTGGATCGTCATGGATCGACCTCTCATTATATCTGACACTCAGGTACGTTATATAAGTATGCATTAGCGATGGGCGGTAAGTACTAAAATTTTCGAATTATTCGATTGTTGAGTTTAATGGATACATTCTAATGATAATGGTGTGACTTTGCTATGAACTGTCAAAGTAAATGAATAATAATATTTTAAAAATCGATACACGTCGATTTCGTACCTACTCGTATAAAAAAATATGAATTATACGTTTGTTATTCGAATAATGACGACATTTTAGTTAAATTACTATTATTAATTAATCATAACGTTTTATACGATCTCGCAATGATAAAACGGTATAAAATAAAGAATTCATCGTACCATCTCGTACTTTGAAGAAATGTAATGTCATGTTCTTTAATTAAGGTATATTTTTTTAGTATAAACAAATAAGCCGGGTGGATGTCGGTAGAATCGACAATTATCGAAGCCTTCAAGCAGTGGACCGCGAAATCTATCGCAGTCTCGCATCCCAGGCTTCTGTGACTTTACCTGGTCTTCTTGGAGTTCTCATAGCATTCTTAAACTTATCATCGTCACTGTCGACAATACTCAGCAAGGGAATCTGCACCGTTGTTAATATCAAAAGGAAGTTTTTAGGTAGCAAGGCTAAATACTGCACATTGAAATTAACGTAAGAATCTATATTATGTAGAGGTATAAACCGCTATTTAACATTATCAGTCAGATAACCTAACAAATTCTTTTGACGTTCACTCCTGAGGACATGATAAAATTTAAATTGAGTAGAGCGATATCTTCTGTCTTGCGTCAAATAAAACTATTATTTATCACAATTGTTCGATTCGAGACGATGAAATTTATAGTCAGTTATTTTTTAACTAAGATATGATATTAACCGCTAGTAACTAAGTGCTCATCATCTATTATTAATATCATATTATGAAACAACATATTATGGAAATAAATAGATCATAATGTATCATATCATCGACATGTATCGTCATATTTTATTTTTGTTCCATAAGCTTTACTAAGTACTAGTTTTAAGTCATATAGATTATTTCAGATCATTATTATGCCTTATATACGTGTCGTGTCAATAATTTATTGCAAATTACTTATAGATTAACACAGCTGTCGCGTAGGTTTACAGTTGATAACATTTCACGTTACTAAATTACTTAAATATTCGTCAGTCGCAACAGAATACATCATTTTAATAAGGATAGTTCTAGTTCCGTGTTTTATCTGTTCCTATTTGGTTTTAGCACCGTATTCATGTTTGATATTACAAAAAAAAAACTAAAGAGAAAAGGAAATGATAAGCCATAGAATGAATTATTCTTTACGACAAACAAGCACAAATTCATTTAATGGTTAATCATAAAAACTGGTTACCGCTATTAAAGAACAATATTTTTTTAAATATAAAGAATAAGAATTAAATAATTAGAAGTTAAGAATCTTATCAATTTCCGGACAAAAATAATGCATTCTTTGATAACTATTTAATCGATGTTTGATGTCTATTTGCAACAAATTCAAATTTAATCACAACAGCAATCTTATAAAATAAATATTAATCAGTTATATTTAATAATGGTGATAAGTCTATAGTTTATCGTCTTTTCTCTATCAAAAATTTATGAATTATATTGTTTTATCATTTTTTTAAATTTAAGTAATGCTCAATGTGTTATTGTTAATTATATTATAATGTCTCGTCATTGATTGTAAATTTATTATAAATTGAAATAAACTAAATGTAAAAGACCTTAATTGAAAGTTCTTACCATAATAAGAGGCAAATAAAATCTCCAAGGCTAAATTATGAGTACATAAATATTGTCTATGATAGCTGGTCAAGATGTTATTAAACCTATTTAAAAATGTATTTACATATCAAAGAAATATAGGCATACATTATAAATGAGAATCACTTATGGTATATTTATAAGAGAATTAGTATTTTTATTTATTCCATAGTGAAATTTGTATTATGTTTATTAGCGATCTCCACACAGTAATTAATTATGTTTGCAAAGTACATATATTATGTACGTAGTGATGGTAGCGATTAGTGTAAGGTGTAGATATGTTTAATTTTTATTTTAAGTAGGAATTAAGGCTGTGAGAATGTATTTGTCAAGAGTTTATTAATTTATTTTATTTTTTTAAACATTTATTTGTTTAAATGGTTGTGCTTATGTGTTCTTTTTTATTATGTTTGAAATGTATTAAATACGTGTTCAAATATATTTTTTAGAGTAATTGTTTTATATTATTTAGCAAAATTGCTTTTAACCTCCACCTAAATCTTTATCAAAATTATATATACCTATTTTTTTGTTATGGTACCTTGACCACTGAAAAAGGTTTTCTGTCACCTTTTATGTAACAATATGTTCTTCTTCTACACAAATGTGCATCTGGTTTTATAATTTCGAGAAAATTAATCGTTCGATTCTGGCTTTTTAGACAATTGCTAATCTATAAATCGAAGATGAGATAATATTCACTATAGGTGCTATGCGGTTTATTTCAGGCAAATTTTATGTAAAAACTATTTTCCGATGTAGTAAAACTGACGTTGATATAAAAGTTATAATCTCTCAGTGGAATATCAAGTGGATAGACAGAAATGTTATAAATTTCTCTCTGCAAAGTATAATAGGTCCCAATAAGATTTAATCATACAGAACTTGTAAAAAGTAAAATAGTGACTAGTCCCTATAGTACCTATAATTAATTAATTTTATAACCTCCTAAAATTAATTAATTTTAGGATGTTTATACTTATATGGAATAAACTATATATTCTTCAAGAATAAAGAAATGAATTTGTAGAATTGCTTCTTCAGCCTTTAAAGTTATCATAAATAAACTGTTTTATACATATTTCAGCTTATATTCTCAAAACTAGTATTATTTATTTTACTTATAAAATTTTATTGTTCATAAATAATAGACATTTTTAAACGTCTCAAACAACATCTCAAATTGCCTCATAAATTATAACATATCTCACCTAAATTCTCTTCTTTTATTGGAAACGATAAGACACCGTATTATGATATTATGTGCCTGTAAAATAATTTCATTACGGTAATATTATATAGAAATAAATAGTGATCAAGTAACTAAGTAATGTATATCAACTTGGATAAAAAAAAGAAAAGATAAAGAAAAGGTGTACGAACTAGAAACATGATAATCTCAGTATTTTATTTACCTAAATCAAACTAGTTTTAATATCTTCGTGGAGCATCATGAGATGCCAATTAAAATTTAAAGTCACAAGATACAATTTTAATTTTCTATGTTCATTTGGGTTCTTGTACAGTTTAGTTATTTATAGATCTGCCTACCATTCAGTTAATAAAATACAATCAGAACCCTCAGGAAATTGAGTTAGCCGAGTTGTTCTCACCTTCGACTAGATCTCAATACAGTTTTACGGTCAGTAACCATTATTTCTGACACTACTCCCATTTTATGGTTTCAGGGCGCATCCTAAGGCGTAGCTCGATTAACAATCTATTCATAAAAATAATCCATACTTTATATAGAAAAACGATTAGGTGAACCTTAAGATAAGGTTTGGACTCGACCATAACCTTGGATTAGATAACTTATCGCATCGCAGTTTTTTTTCAGTTATAAAAATATGTAACTTTATTTTCTTCATTTGCTAGAAAGGTAATATAGCCAGTTTTATTTAAATTTTACTTCAAACATGTACGATGACGGTTGATATTTCTTTCACATAATCTTTACACAAAATATGTTTATCCAACGATCCAATTTCAACATTCAAAAATACAATACTGGAACAATATCCGATTTAATATTCAATAAACAATATGTTATTCTTTGCATCATGTGAAAGGCATTCATATCTCATTTGAGCATTGTCTCTTGAACGTCGTCTTCATACAACATAAAAGAAATGACGAAATATTTAATATTCTTTGCTTTCTGCACTGGTGAGTATTTTAAATTTTCATTAATAGAACAATACTTGGTTCTTAGGTAGCGATACCATGGGGATGATTAAGTAGCATTCTGATTTGTTTTTTTTGAATTAGATCGAATTTTTATTTGGCTTTTTAACGATAATTTCGGTCAAGTGAGAAACTGAGGATGTACGTGTTAAAAATGACACTTCACATAGCTAAACATGGTGCATGGTGCTACATATTTAGAAATAAAAAGAAATTGACATAAATCCCATTTATATTTACTTATAGTATGTTTTTATTTCACGACACTTGAACTCAAAACTTTTAAGTGCGAAATTATAGATAAATGCTATATGTTACAGGAATAATAATTATCATAAAATATTGGATATAACCAAATCGGCACTTATTTAGGAAAGGGTTGTAAATATTTCAGTCCTTAATTTTTTTTTTCGTTTCTAAAAGATATTAAGCGATCATTTTCTTGTTATCTATAGATTTCGCAGGATCCGTCATGAAATTTGGACCTGTTTGGAGTTATGATGGTAAGTAATAAGTTAATTTTTGGTAATATATGAATTAACTTATAAAAAAAATAATTGTCAGAACTAACTTATAATTATAACTTTGGTTATTGAAATAGGTTAGGCTACAATCATTTCATATCACAGTCGTTTTACAGACGAAGGTTCCTGGCCTGGCGGATTTTGTAAAAAAGGCGGCAAAAGACAGTCACCAATTGATATAAATTCCAAAGATGTTATCGTGGATTTTGAGAAACAGTTTATCAAATATGGCCCGTTAAAGTTTAGAGGTTACGATGCTGTTATGCTGACAGGAGTCAATAATGGGCATACAAGTAAGTATTAACGCATAAAATACTTCAAAAGTTAGTACATAACGATTTCCCATTTTAGATTTTGGCATTTTCTTTTTTTTTCAATTTTTATTTCAAAATTTATCTCATGTTCAAGATAACACTAGACTTCACTTTCAGTTCAATTTAGTACAGAGGGCGATCGATCAATACACCCAACTCTCACTGGTGGACCCCTTAAGCATACGTATAGATTGGAACAATTGCATTTCCACTGGCTTTCAGAGCATGCCATTAATGGAGCCAAGTAAGTTAGAAACCAGAGAGACAATTAATTGGCGTTAATCATACAAAACTGATTTGATTAACTTAGAGTTACATTCCAATTTCGAGCGCTAAGCAATATTACGTTTTAAACATAAATTTAGCGTTTCCTAACCAATATATATCCAAATGATAATTATAATTTTAATTAAGTACTGTTGTGAAATGAATTTTATACTTTCATCACAATTCTAATCAAACACTCATTGATTTTTGCAAGGTTTCCAATGGAGATCCACTTAGTTCATGTGCGTTCTGATCTTCGTGTTACGGACGCCCTTTCGAAAAGAAATGGACTAGCCATCATCTCTGTGTTTTGTAACGTATGTATAATTAAAATTATTATCTTATACGCGCCAGACCTTCACTGGCATAGGTACACAGAATACTTTTATTTTACCATTATTATGTAACCATATAAAAAACGCGGGTAAAAGTGCTTTGGATCGTTAGTCTATAAATATATCTTAATAGATTATTTAGCCGCATGGTTGTGGGCATAGTGTGTCATATATCTCTTTAAAAATCATTAGATTCAAATCTCAAATTAAATATTCATAAAATACATAAAGGTAAAAACAGAATTGGTACGTGATGAAGCAGATACATCAGAAGAATTGATACAACATATCTCCCTTCTGATGAAGACAGGTGACAGAATAAGTGGCGTGCTTATAGATCTCAAGTAAGACCTCTTAACTTTTATCTTATATACTAAGTTTTCTAAAGCAGTAATAACTTAATATTAAGAACCCTGATATGAACAGTTTTAGGAATACAAAGAACTATACTTTATAAACATAATTATATATCTACTTCAAATAATCATACTTGATATCATCGTGCATTTTGGAACCTAACGCTGAAGCAATCTTCATATTATCAAATAGAAAAATTTTTCTCGTGGTATGCAACATAAATAATTTATATAATGTTTACAAAATAATGTTACAATATTTATTTGCCATCGGGACTAGAACAGATATTAAACCTACATTTTCTTGCGGTAATTTCCTGTTAAACATGTAGGCGGAAGATTGTTATTAAAGTCGGAATTGTCTAAAGCATTCTGGATTGGCATTATGTTTCTTGTACATAAAAAGGAAGTTTTCAATAAAACGTTGTCTGATGATAAAAATATTTTATATATATATATATAGTATAATATTATTATCCTTTATTTTTATTGGCATATAAATATTAGTTTAGTTGATTAAACAAAAAGCGTATTTTCTTTTTGTAAAGGAACAAATATTTAATTTGTATAGTTGATATCTTATACAGACAGCGTTAAACTAATTAATTTTAATGCTATCTATCATCTTTCAGCAAGCTTATTCCACGGAAGCATTCTTATTATACTTACATGGGGTCACTAACTTCGCCAGAGTGCAACGAAGTTGTTGTGTGGATTATTTACGAGAAGCCAATACATATATCCGATGAACTGGTGTGTTTAGTCTGTATTTTCTTGAAATCTTTATTTTATTAACAGAACAAAAAGCTCTTCTGTCTGGTCTGTCTGTCTGGCTAATCTCCAAAACTGCTTGACCAAATTTGACGAGACTTTCACTAGCTATTTTGTCATCAATATCATGTATACATAATATCAAAGTTAATCCAACAGTAGGACAGTAGTATGACAAAAAACTATGTTCATGTAACTTTTTACTTATACTATCGCGCTTTGTAAACAGTTATTTGATGTTTTCAGCAAGTTAATTTTAAGTACTATCATTACTTTTTAATATTCTAAACGCGGAAGTTTGTAAGTATATATGAATGTTTGTTAATTTTTCGAGTGAGAACTATTAAGCGAATTTTAATGTAACTTTATAGCAATATATCTCATAAATTAGAATGACACATCGCTATAATGTATAAAGCTATTATTACACGGCTGAAACCGAGAAGCAGCGCTATTCTAAGATATAACGTAGTCCCAGTTACTACATTTTATTCATTGGAGCATATTCGAAACAAATAAGTGCGTTCTTTATTCCAGTATCGAGTCTTCGGTAACGTCGGTGTAGGTCGTCACAACTACAGAAGCCTACAACGACTTAGCCACCACCTGGTATTCCAACCACCGCCCTCCTTGATTGAAACTCCACGCGCTGTAAAGATGCTTAGTGATGTCGTTAAAGTAATAAGGAATTTCTTCAGGAATATTACAAGGTATTCTTCTTATATCTAAATATATAAAATATTCTAAATTGTGTAAAAAAGAAAGCACGTGCCTGTGTTCCATCCTAATCATTTAGCAGGCAAATTTTCGGATCTGATTAGTAAATTTTTACATTGAAATATGTATTTTTATAACGTTTTCTACAGATTTAAACCAGGCCTCTAGTACAAAACTCCATGCTATATATATGTAAAACATTAAAATTAATCTCAAACCTTGATATAGGAGGTTAATAAAATAAGGGAATTATCCTTGAGACCATCAGAATATTTCAGTCATGCCTACAATTATACGTGACATATCCTCTGACTGCAGACTATGATTTATGGCGCACGAACTGCATGCGTTACAAATTCCAGTGTCTGGTATTTTTTTATACACAGCTTTTTTGCATTATAGTTTCATGTCAAGAGGGCTACACACAAGATAACTACGAACATTTTCACTAGGATTTAGATTTAAGCCACTTCGTAGATCGGTTATTTAGTTTTAAGGATTAAAATAAAATAATGTTTTTGTTAAATTGTCTATTTATTAATATAACTTAAAAACCGTCGAACGTAAAATCAAATACATAAATACATATTTCGTACGATTCTTTTCTACACTGTACAATATCTGTGGCTGTTTCAAATTATTGAAGCCAACAGGGCCGGCGTATTTAATCGTCACCAAATGACGGAATACAGAAACAATCAGAATTGTGGCTTTATGACAATCTCCAGCTTACACCTCCTGTATATCACTTTTATTGTACTAAATATATATGAAACAATAATTTACAATCAAAACTTTTGATGAAATTATAATAATCTTTATTTACATTTCCAGGTCTTTTAGGAAGTAAGTACGGTGTCCATTAAGACATTTTTTAAATACTACAAATTAATTTCAGTAGGTATTTTATTTGCATTGAAAATAATAGATAAACATGTAGGAATATCATATTAAGAAAGGTCATCTGTAATACTATACCAAAAATAAAATAAATATACAGAAAATTCAGCGCCACATACTAATGTATCAGAGAAAAATCGGAGCACATAGCTAGTAAATTTAATGTAATAATACTTTTGCGATGGGTTTACAAAGAAAAATCAAAATGTGTACCACACAAATGAGGTCCATTACAAAATCTTTTCAAGTCTGTCAGAACTACATTATATTAAAATTCATAAGAGCATCTTGACATACAATTGATTCTCATATTTTACATAAAAACAAAAGAATTCTGTTCTTCGAGAATATATAATATTGTTTGCTTTTATAATTCAACATTGATTCTTATTAATGCTCTGGGATAGTAAATTACTAAATATGATTGGAAATTGAAATTTTCACTGAGTTTAAGTTGGTCTATAACAAGTTGTTTGTTACAATTAAGATTAAAGAGAATTGGTAAAATACCAAAAATCACATGTATGTGAACCACTGTTAGACGGGAGACTGTGTAAAACTTGAGTTATTTGTAGTGTGTCTAAAGTAGTATTACTAATATCAAGTGTATTACGCTCGTTTATAATCTATGGCAATTATCAAGACTAGGAATCAATTTACGGAAACGATTGGACGACTTTCGTATAAATACACATAAATACATAACTATTCAACAAGCTTAATCTTTTTCCTAGTCTTCAGAATTATTTTTAGTATAAAGGCAGTCAATTATTTCTGAACTATTAACCACCCTTCTTCCGAGACATGTTTCGATTATTTCATAGACATGTAATTTTGCTGTTATCACGTCTGCCAACTTCATTATATACGGATCTCACTAAACGCCACATTCACACAAATTGTCATTTACAATTAATTTATTTACACATTATCTATAACGCGATAAGTTCCTTTAATCGTTTCTCGATGTACTGAACGCGTGTCACTAGTTTGTCCTTTGGATTGTACTCTGTATATGGTACTTGAAGTACTTTATAACCCTGGAAAGATGAAAGACAAATTTACATTCTTAGTTAAAACTATATTAAATTTAAGATGACAAGGACCAGGTTTATATTGATTTTAATCAATTAAATTTTACAAATGAGCGTTTGTTTGTTTGTTCCTGAACCTGTGAACGGATTGTGATGAATTTTGGTAATGAGATAAAATAGTGCGACTTTAGACTAAAAACTTATAACGCGAGCGACGCTAGAGTAGAAAACTATAAAACATAATATAGTTTTGATATTTTGCCGATTCTCAATTCATATTCAATTTCGGTCTAAGAAAAATCAATCTAACTGCTACTTAATTATTACTCCTACACAGTACAGTATAGTGTTGAATTAATTATTAAACGAGATCAAATCTTACTTTAAGTTGCAGCAGTCTGGTGTATAGGCGGAACACTCCAAGTTCAGCTGCAACCTTTCGCGTCATGTCGTGGTAATCGAGAGCTAGGACCGCTATCCGATGTATACTGTACAGTCAAAGTTATAAGTACACTTCTCATCTAAATAGTAATATAAATATTTCAATACTTATCAGTAAACTTACTCTTTATTATTTACAGCTTTTTGTAACGGCACTGGGTGACATTTAGAATCGACTGCAAACTCTGCATCTGGAATCATATTTCAACTTGATATGACTATCAAAGTAATTAAATCTTGGCTTTTAATTTTAGCAATTTGTAATAATCGTGGTTATATTGAAAAATCTTTGTATATTCAGATTACATACAAATAAATTCGTACAAAGACATATCTAATCTAATAGATAAAAATCTCGGGCCGTGTTTCTGGTCGCACCCCTACCTGCTACCCCTTCGTAACGGCACAATTTATTTTAATGATTTGTTTTTGTACATTTGGTAGGTACGCGAATAGGTCGTACCGTATTTTCTACGTTTGTTTCCCCTTCATGCCATTGATGATGTCATTTATAAAGTAGATCAAAGTTTGCTGGACCAGCTAGTATACATTTCCTCGTGCGGAGTACTTCAATACAGTAAAAACTCACCATACACAAACCCCATGCCAGAATTGCAATCCCGGTATAAGAAGGTATCTGCGGACACAAGACTCTTAAATGTGTCCATAATACTATGTACATACAGCGCCTTCTCCTTTGTGTGGAGCAGCGCCACGCCCACCGATATATCTTCGGGTAACCGAGGAGACGATGGATATTTGAGACCTACATATGCGTCTATAGCCATTAATTTCCGACGGGATGGAATAGAGATTTCTGGAAATTAATACCATTAATTTCCACTGTAACTAGACTAACGACGCCCTGCGTGATTATATGCATGTTATATTTAAAATTATAAATTATTGTTATCTTAAACAGTATCATATAACAAAAAAAAGAGCCTAAGAGCATATCCACTCATTTGTCTTTCTCATCAAATCGTTTCAGCGATTTACAAATAAAAGTGTAACAGAGTTTCGCAGATTTAATTACGATTGTAAATTATATTTCGCCAGCAGCTGCCCGCTGCATACGTTCATTGCATGAAATTATATATTTTTAAAATTTTCGTTCATGTAAGGAAGCGAATCTTCGTTCGATTATCTATGAGGTCTCACCTCCGATGGAAAGTAACTTGTCAATAAACTCTGGTTTTAATGTCGAGACAAGGTGATGTAGCTCCGCCTTCTCCAAGATGAGGAGAGAAAACACCAGGTCTAACCACGCTAGAGCTTTCGTCATCTCGTCCTCCTTCAGAGCTAATGCTGACTAGAAAATAGATTTAATCATGTACTTGAAGCATTTAGGAGGTTAATACTAAGAAATTATATACGATACTTATAAGAGGATCACAAACTTTTTGTCAGTCTGTCTTTTGTCTCGACTAAACTCCGAAACAGTTGGTTCGATTTTCGACACGACTTTCACTAGCGCATAAAATAGGATAAATGTATTTTGACATCATAGCGATTTATACATAAAATTAACATTTGTGGTTTCGTTTGCGGTTTCAATCGCGATTATTATATTTTTTTTTATATAGTTTCTTATAAGTAATTAAATAAAAAAAATTGGATTTTATAGAATGTTTTACCCCTATGAATGCCTCAGATTTAGGTGGTATATAGTTCAAGGTTGCGAGCGTAATAATCGTAGACGCAATATCGCTTGGTCTGCAAACGACCTTATTAGTTTGCATCCAATCTGTGATAGCAGTTAACACTTCTTCATGTCTATACTTGAGGAGCCCTAATGATACCACTATGGAGTTGACTACAGCTGGCTTCTCTGTATTGGATGGTAGATTTTTTATAACGTCACTGAAATAATGATATAAATATTTAATATATATTGGCTTAAATAAGAATTTAATCCGATGAAATGTATATGAGTTTACTGGTAAACATACGCTTATTTTTTTATGTACCTTTATTTTATTATATATATATATGACAACTTGAATTTAATGTTGGTGAAATTGAAAGTTGTTGCTATATACACATTTATTGGTATATAAAATTGTATACCTGCATATTCTATCCAACAACACTGGGTCAGGGAAATTTAATGCTGCCATAGAGTATAATAGGTCTGCTGATTTCTTTAAGTCTATATTCTCTGGTTGTTTAGTAATATTGTATGAGAGAGCTCGCAACAGTGGTGTACTTCGGCGACCTTTCTGGTTTAATGCCTTCATTACCTATAAATTTGTATAATATAGTTTAAAAAATAAAAAAATGAATACATATATAGTGTTATTAACAACCAAATAACGCTGCTAACAATAAAGATTATCTATTTATGAAATCATAGTTTAAGTTGTTAATTATCTTATTTACTAATTTATATCTCATACCTTAACCATTTGTGACAATGTCAAGTTACCAATAAGTCTAGCCGCTTCGTCATCTCCTGTGATTCCTAACACAGTACTTAAATCCTCAGCCATCGTTAAAGAAGTCATGGCATGACTGGTTGAAGTCCTTGCCAAAATACGACAAAGCTTAAGAAATCGAGGATCCTTCTCAAAATCTGATAATTTTACTCTATTTGAACTAGACCATTCTGAAAGAACTGACACCATCTGAAAGGTATTATAAAAGAAATTCGTAATTTTCTTTTTTTTTTAGATTACCTTCATATTAATTTGATAGTATAAAAATTTAATAATAGGTACTGGCATTGTCTATGTTGAAGAATTTTTTTACTTGAATATTTGTTTTTTAACTTCATTTTACTCCAAAGAAACTTCATTTATCACTATATCCCAATATAAAACAAATGGATACCCAAATAATATGAAGAAAAAATATGCATTTTAGTCTTTAATATTTGCTAAAAATAAAGGTAAAATATTATATAATATTAAGAAATGATGGGTTCTCTATACATATAAACTGTTCCACATTTTAGGGTCTAATTTCAAGACAGACGGACAAAAAACCGTTTCAAATAATAAACAACTATTTGTGTATAAGAAATAATGTTAGGGAAATACAAAAGGACCTTCAAAGCATGTCTCCTTGATACAATTGGATTTTCAGCAACCACAAGAAGACTATTAACATCTGCAGCTTTTAGTATTTGTGAATCCAATAGTTGAGTTCGAGATACCTTTACTGACTTTGTACTTGGTTTTTTTGTTTCATTTTCTGGTGCATTCAGTGAAGCAAATGCTGCAGCAACAAGACCTGAAAATGTAGTTGTAGTTATTCAGTTTTTGGCTCAACATTAAAGACCAAAACTAAAGTTAAATAACTTTCTTCTATAGTATTATAAACAGACAAGATTGAGATTCACTTGATGGTAAGGGGTATCACAATTGAATAATGTTATAATTAAATATTCAATGACATACTGTTAATTTATTTTATATTTTAATTTTGACCATTCAGATTTGGATTTGACTTTTTCCCCCTCTATGAATGACTATTTATGATCCAAAGGTATTAATGTTTATATTTTGAAAATTTCTTCCACCTGTCTAGTATTCAAAATTTTACCAGTCATATGAGTAACATTATCATAGAATTTAGAAGGTTAAATATAAACACCTTCAACCATATAGCCATTACTTTACTAAAAAGTGTTTTTCCACCAGATTAATTGGCCTGTCAATAAGTATTTGACGATATAATGATGGTAAATTAACTTCACGTAATTTGACTATATTTATTTACTTTAGAATTATATACGTTTCATTGTACCTGCTCTTGATTTCCCATCTAGTAGTTCTTCATAGTCATCATTTTTGCTTGAAATTTCTTTGGGGTGTTCAGATTTATTTGATTTAAATGCAGCTGCACCTGGACCTGCATAATATCGTATTGCTGATCGGGATCCTAACCTCCAAGCAACTAAACCTCCGAATTTCAACATATTCTATAAACAATATTATTATGCCGTAATTATCTAATAGGTAAGTCTTGTAATACACGAAAAAATATATTCAAGGATCACTTTTAACCTTCTTATATGATTTATTTAACACCTAAACTATAAAATACTACACTTCTTACATCACGTCTAAAAAATGTTTTAGTATTGAACAGAGCTACACGATTGTTTTAAAACTATAGGTCTTTAGAAAATAAAGTACCTTTTATATTTTTATTGTGTATTTATATAAAATTCGCTGTTTTTAGGACATTTACGAAGTGTACAAATTTTTATCAAATTTACTGTCAGCGTCAAATTTAAGTTCGACGATTGGACATTTTTATTTTCTATAAAACGATGCATACTATCAGATACTCTGTGCTTCTATTTCTATAAGTAGAGGGTTTTGCTTATAAAAAAATTGAATATCGGACATCGACAATTGTATTGACTATATACAATATAGAATAATTCTTACATGCATTTAAATACAATCGTAAAGATAAAATTTCTACAATGATTACTAGGTGGCTCTGTGGGTATAATAATATAATATTTCTGTAGTTTATTAGTCCTATGCTGAGGTTTGCTCTCTGGCCTCTGCTCTTTGATTTATGATTGTCATTTGTCAAATATTGTCGTTGAAATTGCAAACTGTAATGGGTCATGGGTGGTGAATTTGTTGTGAATAAATATTTAAAACAATATATATGTATTTGTTAAAATAGTGAAGCAAATACAGACATTTTGCAATGGTAAGTGTAAATTCTATCTACAATGTGCATTTAAGTGTATCAATCTGATTATGACTATTGGATTTTATGTTAATAGGACGCATCCCCGATTTTCATATTTGTTAAATATCTAAGAAACTTACTTGACTACCTGCAATTTACCTTAATAAAAAATAAAAATTTATAATTTTGTATTTTTATTCTTTATGTGTCCTTAACTTATAACAATGTATATTATTACATCTATATATTATCCTACACCTTCAATAGACAACAGTTATAGTCTTATCACGGCCTTGCTTTATTTAACATGTGCGTTGAAAGATTAATGAAATACTGCAGTAGATGCATCTTAAAAAGCAATGGGATCTATGCCTTAACCTTCCTAAGTGTTTTTAATGCTTTGGCAGCAAACCTACTTACAGTTAATTAAGTTACAGTAGACCTTATAGCACTAAAACTTGATTTATTAGAGTATTTTTATTCTAAAAGTATGATTGCTTTCCATTCTATCTATGATAAACTTTACCATACAATATGTATATTTTATTTGTATAAATTCTGATCTTATAGGCGGGGGCAAATGGTGCTGGTGAGGCTCGCTGAGTCTACCAAGCTCTCGGCCCCCTCCCACTTGTTATTAGGTATGTACATTAATGTTATAATACACAAGGATAGATTTATAAAAGTAAAAATATAAAGGAGCAGAGACATCTCTTATTGGTTAAAAGATAGATATAGTAATTACAATATATCCTAATAATATAAGTGAGACTTAACTTTGATTGGTATATTACCAAAAGCATATATAGTATATATATTTTACACAAGAAACTATAATAAAAATTTTGTTTCAGGCCTGTCAATTCATGAACTTGAGATCTCTTGAACTGTCAATGGACTCTGTATGGGTAGTTTTTAAGAGGTAAGTGAAATATTATATTTTAAGAGTAATTAAATAATTCTCATATTTTAAGAGTAATTAAATAATTCTCATTGGGTCATGTTGTAGTTTTGGAAATTGATAAATATTATCAGTTAGTTATTATTTGTTTTGTATGATGTATAAGTTTGCAATGGCAAAACATATTTCTCTTGTATTGTTTATATATAGCTCCTTATTTGTTTGAAAAGTGTAAATGTATTATTGAAATTAGAAACTAATGTGTTACTTTAAAGTTTATTTATTTTAAATTGAATATTTTTTTCCAATGTGATGACTATAATTGTTTTCAATGTTCATAGCAATTATAGGTGCATTTGGTCCCCCATGTA
>JAOSYY010000010.1:23334-57177 GCA_025727935.1 Hebomoia glaucippe
AGGCCTGAGAATCGGACAACATCTATTTTTCGTCCCCCTAAGTGATAAGGGTTGTTCACCCTTAAATTTTTTTTTTTCATTTTTTTAAGATATAGCATATAAAAATACATACAACCCCCAATTTTCACCTCTCTACAGTCAACCCCTATTATTATGTAGCAAAACGACGTTTGCGGGGACAGCTAGTTTTTTTATAAGAAACCCTGAAATATTTTTAAATTTGGAATTCATTTTTTTCATAAGACATTTGTAGCCAAAAAAGCATAAGGCTCAGTAGATGGTACATGACGACTATACCACATAACGTCATTAATAGTTTCATACATCATTGTTAATATTTTTATTTTTAGCTTAAGCATTCGAAAAATTTTATAATCATAAGTATAACACAGTTGATTGTTGTAACACCCATTTGTTCTGTGTTCTGGGTGTGGTTTTAATTAACTTTGCATTTATAAAAGCTTATGTCGTTTATGGTAACAAAACTTTTGGACTCTTTTTTTAGGTTAAGCTCGCGTAATGGAGCTTAAAATATTAAATTACCGTTACTGTACCTATTTTTATATATGTGTGATATATTAAATAAATTAAAAAGCACTAATTTCTGACTTCACTGTTACATCAGATATGAAATCATAGTATTATAATCTAAACATATATGTATAGACAGATACAAGGTTTCATTCCGCTGCGATACATTAAATAAGGATAAAATGTACTTCTAAAACTTTAATATGTTATGTATTAGTAAAAAAACTATTAAAAGCGTATATGTTATATATTCCGAAGCTTGAAATGTTTTCAGCCACGTACCTATCTTACTTAAATTTTAATCATTTAGAAGAAGTTTATTTAAATGTTGGAAGATGTTGTTCAAAAATGTTATTACTTAAGTGAAGTAAGACGAATGTAACTCATCTTATTTATACAGTATTGATATCGCAGAACTATAAACGTATGATAGGAATGGACAAGACAAACGATTAAAAGACGCAATATGAAAGTAGAATCAGCAATAAATAATAAATAATAGATTAGGGTGAATATGGGCATGCCACGAGTTTCAATTAATAAAGAATTTAATAAATTATATGTGAAATATTATGTTAGTAAGCGGCGTATTAGATATACCCATTTTTTTATTTTTTCCTTACACCGAAGTGTAGTACTAACATTCGATATATGGATGAAGATGATAGAAAACTTCAATACAACAAGGGCATGTATTTAAACTAAATCTTCTATTGCTTTGTAAGATATAATTAGGCATTGTAATGGCTTTTGTATTTTTCGGAATAGCAATATTTCTGGAACGATGATATTGGTCATAACTTTCACTTAATAGTTGATGCTACGATAATCTTATGATAGAAATTGCTTCACGAGAAAGTACTTTCAAGAAAAAGACCATTTTGGATTGTAAATTAAGTTGAAATATCTATATTATTTTCTATGCGGTGTAACAGCCCTTCTTACAGACTATTACTTATTCTTTTCTAAGCTTATAGAATGATTTTAAAAAGAGATTGTAATTATTTACGCCAGATCTTGTACCTTTAAAATGAAATAGGTACTGTAGAATTTGTTAAAAGTCTGTTTTCTCCTAAATAACGATATTTTTGACAAATCCTTTTGTACATTGTTTCATCAATTCATATTATACTAAATAGATCTGGTATGCACGTGTTTTACAACACATGCAAATGAGAATTTCTCTCTATACACTTTCTTACGTTATCCCACATTGAATGCTCTGAATGATAGACTATTGGCCTTTCGATAATTTGAATCTGTTTACATCATGTATGCTTTTGTCTGCTGAGGTTTAGTTTTGTTTGTTGTAATGATAATACTGATTATAGCTCAATGGCTGAAATCAATTAAATTAACTCCTTAACTTATATTTTTTGGATATGTCATAGATAAGATAATATAGCGCACAATATTTTTAAAAAGAAAATTATTTTCTCATAATTTCAAAACTAACAATACTAATTAATATTGTACACAATTTGTATCGAATTTCTCTGAAAACATGTACTATTGCAATAAACGTATGCGTTGCTTTGATAAATTGACACCGTGAAACCGTATCCCCCTGTATAACGAGCGCTCGCACGCACGCTGCGTGCACGTCTGAGCGTCAGTCGGTCTAGCGGCAAGCGACAAATGCGCGCGCATCGACCGCCGTCAAAATTTAAATTTTATTTCGAACGCGTTCGCGATATTCGTTGTTTTGAAACGTATTCGAAACTTTTAACAGCCAGTGAGTTTTGAATTAACGGTGCCAGTGTGCTTTTATAGAAGTCATGCCCGATTGGATCGTGGACTGACCATGGTTGTGGATACATTGGTTTCAGGCACCAGTGCATTTTTCTAGCGGTTGCGTTGGTACAGTTATGATTATTCGTACTTTCTATGAAAATAAACATTCCAAATCTGAGTCGACTGATAGTTATCGTTCCGAATCAAGATGCAAAGTAATTACTTGTATCCCCTTCTAGTAATACCTATATTTATTTTTTAATTTCTTATAAAGTATACGTAACATTTTTATTTCTAAACATTCTTATTCTAATTCTTACTAGAATTTTATAAATTTAATATTACAAATAAATGTAGCGTATATACATTGAAAAAAGCGACACAATTTAGTAAGCTGTCATGGCATAGTAAATCATTAGACAGGCACTTCTCTATGAAAAAATAAATTATTACGATATTCTATTACTCAATACCATAGAATATATTACACGACTCCGGATAAACTTGGCCAATACAAACATTTTAATAAAATATACCTACCTACTCTAAATAAATATTTGAATTAGTTTTCATTAAAACAATAATATATATAATAAGTATTATTATATTATACTATTTGTATTTAAAGTTTTATTTCGGATCAACAATTAAAGGTAAGGTTAAAGCTGACGTTCAAAATTTGATTAATCGTTGTTAGTTAGAAATTAATTACAGCGTTTTAAAATCTACAACTATACAAGATTCAAAAAATGTTTTTACGTTAGGGTGTGAATATCAAACATAACTTTTAATATCTATTTTAGTTTGTGTAAAACATAATTGGTACTATTGGTACAATTAACGGGTCATTTGATGCGGGTCTGACGTTGGCATGTGTATTATACGGAAGTGATGATAACCAGAACATTGAACATCTGCTCACCATAGATTCTCGTAATAAAAAGAATGTATATACATATAAGGGTGTCGCGTTTTCAAAAGACTTCTAGATTTATATTTAACAGGTCAATTCCTAGAGTAAGGGCAAATATGTCTAAAAAAGGCGAATTCATGTAAGATCGTATTGTAACCTACAAATAATATACGACTCATAAAATGATTCAAGATAAAAGCTCTTTTATTTTTAATTCAGTTATTTAAGTGTTACATTTTGTTATATAATATATTCTTGTAAACAAAATTATAAAAATCTCTTAAAACCTTGGTTCTTGGTGTAAACAATATATGTAGGTACCTACATTAAACAAATGAATGATAAAAAGCGTTAGTGCCAATGTACTTGACCTAGGCTTAAATTCGTAATTACCTAACGCTGGAGTAACGACCGGCCGGAGAGAGCGTGTAACGATATAATTAGCTCGCGCTGTCGTAGAAATTCGTTGCATATGTATTCGACAATGTCATTTGCATCTTACACAATTTATTACTTAAAACTCTCAGTAACATACCCTACATGTGATAAAGGTTTGTATTCCTGTACATTTGCAGTAAAATTTTATTTTACAGTTTATAAACCATAAGATAATTCAATTCTTAATTAGCCTGTTCATTGATGTGGTTACCAAGTTTTGGGGTTAGAAGTGGAAAAATTGACAGGTTGGTTATGGCATAGCTCATCGACTAACATAAGTAGCAAGTACATGTACTTTTCTGTGACGATAAATGAGTAGTAAAATAAATATATAATAATGTCCACTCCATATTAGAGGCCAAGGATTTACAATAAAAGTTTATGCTTGCCACTTCGCATCATTTTATGGAAGCAAATAAGCAGTTTGATCACTTTATCATTGTTATAGTATATGATCGCTCTGATGTTTTCTACAAGAAATTTTTACCAGCCTAAAATAAATATATTTTGCTAATTACTCGTCTTTTAGCAAAATCGAAACGTAACTTGAAACTGTTGTTGTTGCAAGTAGTACTTGGTTATTGTTTTAATTAAAATGAAAGTCATTTAAGATCTGTCAGTCACAGGCGAATGACTCACCAAGTAGAATGGACTGGCGCCAGTAGTGTAAACAGGTCAGTGTAATTCTAGATTAATTTAAACACGCCTCAACCTAAGAGATCTTAATAAATGGCTGTTCTTCAATGAAGGAGAATGTTTATAATAACCCAAAAAAAATTGTTGTTTACGGTGTGCTTTTAAGTTCGTTGCAAAATTTTCCTGTTACTATCAATTTTCATAGAAGTATTAATTTGTTTGAGTTATCCTTTCAATTGTGATCGTTCGTGTCACAACGAAGAACATTGGTAGTACTAATCAACCATCAAGATACGTAGACTACGTTAGTAAAAATAAAGCGATCTCCTCTTTGCTAGCATAGAGCCTGCAGTTACATCTAATGGTTGTAGGTAACTCTAAAGTGCAATGTCGCAGGTGTCGACGATAATTACTCGCCATCAGATGAGCTTCCTGCCCGTTTGCCCATCGTTCAATATAAGAAACTTTCGTTACACTATCGTTCTTAAAATAATGTTGCGTCCTGAAATATATATCTGAAAATGGTCCAAACAGTACCAATGGTATAGATTACTATTTCTTTGAATAGATTACAATTTTAACAAAAAATTAATTAGTTGTATGACCCCGTTTCAACTGTCTATTCTCGTAAGTGACTCATTAGCACTGTCAATGACACTGCTTTGACATGTGTTGTGTTATATAATTATTGTATTAGGCCAACCATACAAATAGCGTAAGCTCTGTATACTCCGAGCCTTGATTTATTCTTAAACTTACCACTGTTAATTTAGTGCGGTAATAATGACAGAGCTAAATTAAGGATTTCTTCGATTAATATAGATATTTTGAGTAAGGTTAACAGATCCAAATGTAAAAACTGCATATTTCCACGTTACGGCTAGAATTAGTGAATTTCTGTTCGTACTTGCATAGATAAAAAAAACATCGCGATCCCATAATGATTGAAGCACAAAGGCAGACGAATAAAATAGCAAAAGGTTTGGCGAAAAGTAATGAAAGCTCTGACTTTGTAGAAAATTTAAATACATTCAACGTTTTTGATACTACAAGTGTCTAGCCACGAATGCTGAAGTAATTACTCTAAAGTGCGTACGATGACGCGTAGGCAAAATTAGGTCGAACGTATGGTAAAAATATTTCATTGTTTACGGAATATTTTATTTTTTTTAAACGAGGTGCGGGTAGTTTTTGTCTTAAGTTGTATAAATTAAAGCTCATACTCTAATTGTGATTTCTTTGTTTACCTCCCTTCTACGACGTTCGATAATGTTACTTAATAATTACATATTGCACAGTTGATCCTTTATCAACTGACGTTTAAAAATCTAAACTATTATAATATTCGAATTTTATAATCACGATAAGACTCTATTTTTTTATTATAACATCTTGTCTGCTATTTCGTAATATTCCTCTTTAACTAAAGCTCATTTTTTTCTTGCTCTTATAGGCTTTTCTTAATCTTACAATATTTAATTCTATAATCTCCTATCTAAACATGTGCTGTCTATTTTCTGCTATTTTATATGGCTAATTTTTTCATCTATTTCACTATATTCTATTGCGTAAAACATGATGATCGCGACGTGGGTAATCCACCAAGGTTAAGATTCTTTTGATTCCATTCGAAGAAACACAATATCTATAAGATGGTAATGAAAGTTATTAAGATGTACATGCATACATATTAAGATGAAAATGTACATGCGTTTACCTGCGCATGATTCATGTTAAGAACTGCATCTGTCTGATGTTATTTTGATGAGTTAGTCATATTACTGTTATTAACAGTATTTGCGTTCGGTTTTAAACTATATGGTTTATTTGCACATAATGAGTTATAATGTTGCTAAATTATTACGGGAAATATCTGTGTCTTCCGAAACAGTGTGAATTTAATGATAACCTTCGTGTTTACTAATTGATTAGGTAAGTGTGGAACAACTGTAGTGTAGACTATTCTATGCAATAAATTATAGGGCTCTAAGAATTTTGGATATATTTCGGCGTTTTCTTCAATATTTAAGTTTAACTGTACTAGTATAGGTCAGTTCTTATTTTATACATAATAGTTATTTACATAAGCAAAGTATAAGTAAATAAAAAATTATATACTATTGCTATACTCGTAGTTACAAAAAATGTTTCTGTAATTTTCGTAAGTTAAATTTGTAAAGAATAACAAGACCAAATATTCGTTGGTACAATACGCCATTGTGCGTCATTTCGTCGCTAACTATTTAATTACTTTCCTGGATTTATTTACATACCAGGATGGAATCATCAGAAAATTATTTCATTCGAACATAGAGAATCAAAGTACTTACAAGGAAATGTGTAATTTTAGTCTCAAATAAAATTAATTTTAAAGTTGTGTAGGTTATTTTAAAAGATTAGTTTTTCGTTCATCCTTTGTCTGTGTTGCATTCATTTTTCTTTTGTTATTGCGCAGGGAAAACCAATCTAATATCTAATATATCATCTTTATTGTCTGTTCGTCTCTCCGTTATAACAGAAATGATAAAGATTGCAGTGATTTTGATACGATTTAAATGATTTACAAACGTGAAAATATTCTTAGCTTCTTCCTGTCTTTCAGGTTTGTTTAAATATTTATTACGATCATTGTGTTACTATTTATTCTGTTCTAATTCCTACAAATGTTCTCTACTATATTTTGAATTGGACCAAGATAGGGAAGACATTTTTAATACAGTTTCATAATAAGTGTAAAATGGGCCTGTGTAGAATATAAAATTGCATGTGTGACGTCATACGGTGAATCACATTGTCTGTGGGTAGCACCGGTCGCGCCGGTCGAAACAACAAACCCGTTATGGTAAATAAGCACTACATTATTCGGCTATGGCAACTTATGTAATTAACTTGCAGTTGCCATGACATAACAGTTATATAAACCAATTGTGCCCTGAGCCTGGAACTCAAAAATGGCTAGACAGTTTTGAATGATTATTTTTCCTTTGTTCTCCTCTATTGACGTGCTCTTTTTTATGATATTATGTTTTCCTAAATATCATCAAGTTAACTGGCAAAATGATTTTGTAAGTTTGTAGCGTAAATAGGTAATTATCTTTAGTGCCTACTTTATATTATGAAATACCAAGATGGTCCACGGATTTTAGCTATGAAACTAAGTACCGAACTACTTTTAAATTTCTAGTAAAATTTGTCACTATTATATCATGTCTATTAACATTCTCAATTCGATTTTGATGGCTTTCCTTTCTATAGACTCAATCAATTCACCGGAAAGAATTGTCGTTTTGTATTTTTAATAATTATGTCATTTATATTTTAAGTTTAATTTCTATGTTTATAATGTTCGACGTTAGGTTTTATTTTATTGCTTTTAAAAATTTTGAATTCTCAATTTAAAATAATGAAAATAGCGAGGTACAAGTTTACTTTACAAAAAAAAGTGATAATTTTAATTTAGCAAATAAATTATATACAACTACATAGTGGAACATAATGGAATTCTATTGGCCTGTGTTAAATCCATTAGGTACTGCACTAAGAAATATCTGCTTTCGCCCACGTTACTGTTCGCTACAAACATTCCTATAGAATTAGAAACAAACCTACGTGCAAATCAGTTAAGATGCCTTTAATATGTGATAATTTAGTCTTATTAGGTAGAACACATGAAAGAAAACATCGCCGGTGAAGGATTTATTTTTATAACATACGATTAATTCGTGTTTAGTTATAGTTACTGTTACCAAAAATCATTTTTATCCCGTGCATTCAAAAATTTTGACTGAGAGCGCGCTTAAATACCCTTTACGACTGTTCCAACTTTGTGTAGAGATAGTGTACATTTTTATTTTACTTCGTAACGCAACTTCCAGTTTATAAAGTTTGTCCTTAACATTCCTTTAAGATCAGAAGTGTCATCCTACGCCAATAATTTATATGCGCAATAGAAGGCTTCAGATCCGTATTCGGCAACCAACGTAGTCGGTATTGTTGGTGAATGTGTTTTGAATATTAATTAAACAATAAACATACATATTAACTGCTTATTATTTAACCAAAATATTCCGCTGGGAATTCATTAGAGGTTTTGCTAGTTTTTATAATATCACTAAATTTTAATTTTCAATACAAATATTTAAGTAGTTTATTAAGAATGTTGCCTCAGACTGATAGTTTAATAGATATATAAAAGGTAATGAAAAATATATTGAGTTGTATGTCGTATGTTAATCTTAAAGAGATTGATACTAGTAACGTTATTTATGCAAAGCATCTCTCCGTCTAATATTCAAAGTAAAAGTTTTATGCAACAAAACTTATATTGCAATGCATACATTGTTATTTTATTTTAACTTCGATTAGTTTTTTTTATAAAATTTATTTTTTTATTTCTAAATTTAATAATAACTCGTTAGTAAGCAACGCATTTAACATAATGTCGGAGATGTTACACAATTTTAGTTCGATTGCATAGCACCAAGCCAGCTTTGTTCTATTTGCCAATGTGGATTCCAAGATAAAGAGACTTTCTGTGTGATTAGAAATCGGAGAGCACTATTAGATTGGATTACTTATACTTAGCGTATATTTATTTAAATTAAATCAGTTATTACGTTTTGTTAGCTTAGAATAAAATTTATCTAAAATTTGATTATATATACACTTTTTTTCATATATGAAATTTATCCTAGCTTTAAGGAGTTCTAAGATATATTGGTCTGAGGATGTGTTCTACGATCCATCGCGGTTTTAAAGATAAAAGACAGTTGCATCAAAGAAAAAATCTTGTTTTAAATTTCGACTACTGTACATTCACAAATTACAAATACTTGTCTAACACCATGTTAAATAACTGTTTATTATGTCTTTTGTTACTTCATATACTAGATTATTACATACACTCATAATGATAGTAATCAGTGCATATTCAGGTTACGAAGTGTTGTATGTAAATTACTTGTTGTGCCCTGATAGTTCATAAAGCTGTTAGTAATATGTTTGCCTGAGCTTCTATAATTCGATATGAATTTGGGTAATGAAAGGTCTTAAGTACAAATTCCGAAGAAACAAATAAATCGTCTAGACAAGATACAGGTGTCTCTTCATCGGAAAAGTTAATGAAATCGACATAAAATGTATTTTGATCTGTAAATTTTCAAATATATTTAAATATTTTCCTTGAATAATTATATTCCCTGTTTTGTAAGTCATACAAATTAAAAGATAGATCAATTAAGTTTATATCAGCTTAAATCGATTCCGTCACTTCCCCACCTTCACGGTGTATTATGATTGATGCCAACGCCATTCTTGGTTGAATAGGAAATTGCGGAGGGCTTCCCTCGACACAGGAACTACGGTATACAAGAATGGTATGGAAGTCTTTAGACGCCTAATAAAATTGGCATTGTTTTAAAAATAGGCTTACATGTCAAGAATAAAAAAAAATTGTTAGATTTTTCGTTTTAGATCACCATATTATCTTATGATGCATGTGAGAGCTTAAAAGCAATATCAAATATCAATTTGTCGCTTACATATTTGTCTCGTAACAATGACAATTCTATGTTTTTAGCTCTTGTTGCTAGTTTTAGTACCGCGTATATTAAATTACATGTCTATTACACAACACTTTTTACGAGTCATACAAATCAATTAACTACATTTCCTTCTTATTTGTAGGTGTCATTATAGATTTCATAACATAGACATAGTTATAGTTCAATTAAATTTCACACGGATAATCTATTACGTATCTACCCTTTCCATCACTTTATGGAAGTCTTTTTACCCTGCTTATCAATAGAATATTATTATATTAAAAGTGCAGGCCGCGTAAATTTTCTTGAATCACATAACGAATTTGGATTATTTTATGTGTATCTATTGAACACGGTATATACCTATATACATTCTAATTATTTTTTTGTATAGAAATTTGTAATGTTTTCGAATATTTGCAAAAATCGAATAACGTTAGCTATTTATATTTTCTCTTTTTTCTTTAGAAAATTGCACTCGTGTGAAATCAGAGTGTCACCTTTTACTATATAAGTCTGAATGTGTAGTTACGCAATATTACTTAATTTTAATTTGTATATTTTTAATATATTTGTTAGTTAATTACTAAACTTACAAGGTTTCACCCGTTATTAAACTCAACTGTTTTCGTATTAAAAAGTTCACACAATTGCAAAGATACAAACTTTCCCTATTATAATAAGCTTCCTTGAGGCGTCGGTTACACGGATATAAACAAAAACCGCGTTTTTTTTTTGTAGTAGTTTCAGAGATGATTTCCAATCGTACTTACATATTTTTTAAATTTATGTGCGTTTGTTTAGTAAAATTCTGCAGTATACCCGGTACTCCTCGTGTTAGTAATTACGGCTATCCGCAATACCAGAGATTTAAAAAATTCTTTAATGGCCTAGTGGGAAGCGTTAAAATTACGATTTAAATAAACATCCTCTCGACGCGACGTCCTACTAATGCAATCGCAATGTATTCAAATTGTGCAAATCCGTTCATTACAACATAACTAGGCAATCGCCATTACATTTCCTACAATTTTCTTTTCATATTATGATACAAATAAAACAATATATAATTCAATCATAAGTCTTCCCGAAATTCTTAAAATTACGCGAAATTAAATAAAACCGATGTAACAGAATTTTGTGGGACTCGCCATTCCTTAGTTTTTCTGCTGACGAGCCACATCTCGGAGTACTACCCACTAAAATCAGCCGATTTTACCGACATTTCCACCATCCATATGCCCACGGGATCGCGGTTGCGAGACTACCATGACCCAAACAAGTGTAGCTAATAAAAGCGTAATAAACATAAAAAGAATCCCATGTGTTTAAAACATAATTTAATTATTACGTATCAGATCTGAGGTTAAAAGAAACTTATTTTTACTTACCTAGAGTTTAATCAATTATGTTGAAGTCACAATATCTCCAAGACTGTTATATAAGTGAGACATATTAGGAATAGTTGTAATCGTCAGTTAACCTAGTTCCAGTACCGAGAAGTGCATCAAGCGAGTAGCCCGTTCAAGGCACCGCAATGCGGCATAACTTATACCTGTTTTAGTTAAAAAAACTACGATGACTACAGCGTTATATTCATTATTGGGTCTATCAAATATATTTCTTTTTAATTTTCTTGATTGTTTGTTATTTAAAACGACAGATAAATTGTATAAAGACAGTAGTGAGTCATAAAATCTATCTAGTGTTTCTACTTCTCGTTAATATTACATTATCACAGGAATAAAGTTCTTTTCGTTCTGAATAATAAACAAGTAAACCCAAATTTTGAACTCAGTAAGCAGTTGAATATCAATTTATCATATAGCAAGTATTGCAAACGAATAAATCGTTTCCAAAAAAAAAAAATTATACACAAACACATTATATTACAAAAATTTAAAATTTCATTTTGACTATGACTGACGAGTCCACGTATTAAATGCATTTTGATAAACCTCTTGATTATACGTAGTTATATTAAACCCGTGTGAGATGTATTGTAAACTCGAACAAACTATAACCACTTTCGTTTTCATATCACGAAAGAAACCGTTCTCCATTAATTAACCATAGCAGTACCCATGTTTGTTCATATTCGTCTTACTCCAATTATGAGTACTTGAGCGCATCGCGGAATTCTATCACACTTTCACCTGTACGCGAGCGGCTTCATACAATCGACTGTACACAGCTGTAAGAATTTCTCTGGTATATTTTCTACAATTTCTCTAAATAATCCTAATGTATTTTTTAGTAGGTCAAAAAACCTTGTCAATCCTTTAATTAACGCTTTACGAAAGCTCTGATACTTCAGTTGAGTGGCGGTCGCCTTTATCATTATTTTTAATTAAAACTAATTTCAACGTTAAGACAAAATAACATCTCGTTTATTAAAATTAGATTTGGAAAAGAACAAACGTACGAGGGATACTGGTAGTGATTAGCATCGTCTGTCTGATCTGTATCGTTATTTATCCTGAGAGCTTTTAAATATACGTAGTAATGTAATCAATACATTGCGTTTTAATTCATTAAAAGTCCTTTTCCACGCTCTTACACAACTGACGGTTTGCAAATCAGGGTGCCTTCAAAATGGGTTCTGTAATAACAAAATTTGCTTCTAAATGAAGCAAAGCAAACTAAATGATGTTACAACTTCAAAGCATTATTAAACTAACTGTTGTTCACGGTTTCACTTGCGTCATTTGGAGTTCTAATCAAGATCGATAAAAAGCTTGTCATTATATAAATATTTCTTAAGTACATATTATTAAATAAAAAAGAAATTTTGTTATAACTTTTTTCTTGTAAGTATACTATAAAATATAGAAATAATTTAAAAGTGATGTCTAATATTCTAGTACGTTGTTAGTTTGTTAATTGTAAATGAAGCTAAGAAAATCGTATTTAAAAACATAGCTTTAATTAGACAAAGTATAATGTAACACCAACATAGTATGCGCTGACGGTACACTGTGATTAAAGCGCCTTTTGAGTCGCGAGTTCTTTTGCTTTCAGCTCGTCAGTTGTTCGTAATGCTTTTTGATGTAGATGTTGTTTTGTTTTTTTTGTGTATAAGTTTAATCTAAAATGTGTTTTTTTTCATTTCTCCATATCTTTGCTGTTAAACGTTGGTTTATAATTTAAATATTCAAAATAATGAATTATATTTCGGACCTATCAAGTTTCTTTAAAATGTAACAAGATGATAAACATATACGCACATTTTCTTTTACACATGTAGTATCTTAACGAAATATGGGTGTATCATCATTTACTTAACCTCCTTATTTAATCTTGGATACTTTACAAATTCTTCAATAGTTGAAAGAAATTACTAGAAGGAAGTATACGTCAAACTGTTCATGTCGCTTTTGAATCTGTGACAAAAAGATGGCGGTACAGGAAACGATAAATATAGATGATTTGTTTTTAAACTGGATAGGTGAGGACGAACGATGAACCGCGGGTTATGTGACTACGTGTGGAATGATTGAAACCGCATCTAAATAATTGTATTATCTCAGAAAATACTAGAATGAAAAGAATAGAAAGTGAAAGCCACATGCCTAACTATTTTAGGTTCCTTTGGAACTTATGTGTATATTCTGTACTACACATGCATAATAGTTGACCATTTCTTGAAATATTTGAATGTGATTTACGTTTAGTTCCGGATTAAAAAAATAGTTAACTGATATATTACCGCTGATGTAGTCGTATTAAAGGCAAAGATGGTATAATAATAGTTCACTTATAAAAGCACAGAAAGCTACGTCTTGCTTACAAAAAATAAAAGTAATAAAAAAACGAAAACGTTTGTTCTCCAGGGCCCACTAAAAGTATATACAAACAAGGAACCAATCACTTAGTAGTAATATTTATTGCTACAGAAAATCCATAGCAATTAACAAAATAAATCTTTTATAAAATATTCCTGTGCAATTTTAATAATTTTATTTATTGCTATCGTGCGTGTTAAAGTTTTCTTTCGTCTACATAGTAAGATATATTTAAGCATAGTGAAGCGTGATTTTAGAAACCTTCGATATAAATAACTATAAGCTGTGAGAAGACATGTAAATAGTCTTGTATAGGTTTAAATCTGGTCGGAATCCAAGGGAAGCATCCTCGCACAGATTGATAGCGTACTAAACTAGTGGCCTTGCTGGAAATAGAACCTATCTTATTTTCCATCGTATATTCGCTTCTTTATTGAATTGTTTTTTCTACGTTTTGTCTTAGTACCAGCGTTTGTAAAATAAAAGTTATACATGTTTCGATCGTCTAGAAATGTACCTATCATGTAAGTATTTGTTCATTGGGATAAAAACATGGTATAGTATAGATTTTAGCTGTTGGACGAAAGAGCCTTAACTACTGCTACCTACCAGTGTGCCCCGTCAAAATTGGTACAGGCACTTGAGAGGTTAACCGGAGCAAACAGCCATGAATTGTCTCAATGTTGTTACTATATTAATATGACTATTATTTTGAAATTACAATCAGCCACTTCAATCTTTATTTAAAAATTTACTAATTAGACGTTTAATCAACATATTTTTTGGAGTTTCGTTTTCTGTCTATGGATAATTGAATACTCGAAATAAAAATAAAAATAAGACCGGCAATATAACATCACTAAGTAACAAATGATGTTAATATGTTTAAGGCTTTACGGTTGGCAACGAGTCTCCTAGATCTATTGGTTTTAGAGGCGTCTATAGCAGACAGGAATCGATTACTATACGTGAACTGTATGCTTGCTTACCTTCCTATCGTATAAAAAAAACATAAGATTCTGTGAATATGTAACACACACACACATATTAGCTAACTCGTTCTGTTAATACATAGAATTTTGAATTGTGCTTCAGATTATATAATAAAACGCCTGTCCTATGTTACCTGTAAATGTCTAGACTAATGAAATATTTATTTTTTATCGTGGCGAATGATACATGCTGGCAAAATAAGGTATGAAACTTAATAATTTTTGTAAGTCTGTACCTATAGTATTTTCTATTATGTGGACTTTTTAAATATGGAACCTCATATTACATAATGAAATAATAAAAATTATTCCGTCAAAACTCGTATAATCTAAGGAGCTTTGAAATTGTATGGGCTTATTTTTAAATGAGATTCTTTTCTCGACGCTCGTGCTCTTAAGACTCGCTGTAGGGCCATCAGTTTAATGTAATGTGGGTCAAGAAATCTACACAGAACTGGATATATTGAATGTTGAGAAATATTTGCTGGATGACCGTGAAAATTTTTACACGCACCTTTTTTGGAAATTGCTGCATTTAAAAATATGAGTGCTTGTATTTTAGCACTGTTTGTTCTTAAAAATCCTTTTATTTAATTCTAGTTTATGTAACTAGTGCCAATACAACGAATGACTGTTCCTTATAGTCATCGACAGACTAGTATGTGGTTCGCTTGATGGAATGTGATATCTAAACCACGTGACTTAATTAATTAAATGATGCGCTGTCGACCTATTTATAGATAATTGTAGGATTTTAATTCGTCTTTCCATTGTTCACATCTGTAAAATATTTTATCTAGCCGCATGCTGCGCTGAATAAAATATAGAGATACCTTAAATAATAAGATACCTTAAATAAGCATGGATGGCAATAGAAAAGTATGTCAGCATCGTAGCAAGTGAAAAGTCGTAATCTTTTTGTTTCCAAGGTGTATTTTATTTATTTATGTAATTAAAAATCTTCTAGAAAATATGTAGTCACTCCTGGCCTCCAATCCAATATCGGACCAGCTCTAAATTAACAAATTACAGTATTGATTGTCCTTCGAAGTTATACATATTTCATCTCATTGTGACGAATTGAATTAAGTTTAATTGTCAAAAATAAATAAATGTTCATGACAAAAATAAATGTTCTTATACTAAATAACTACACAACTATGAGTAGCTATTTAAACCAGACGTCTTGCCGTGTAAGAAATACAAAATTACTTCAGAGTACATAAAGCAATCATAATCAAAATGTGTAAATCCTTAAAAATCACGTATAAATAACAGTTAATATGGTTACAACTACGGGAATTTTAAATTTAATAACTGTATGACTCATTATTCCATTGCGAATAAAGTCAAAAATTATCCCATATTATTGTTATAAACTGGCATCGTGCCATCTTCTACAGTTTAAGTTATTTTTATCTCTACTATATGGATCTATTTAACGTCAAGGTTGAACGTGATTAATTTAAAGTGTAAAAATATATAAGGTATAGCGGTTTATTTCATGTTGTGTACGTTATTATACAACATATTGTTTATTGCTGCCTTTTAATTTGACATAATTTCTATATACCGACTACTTTAACGTGCATTGAGATTATTATGACGAAAGAATTTCGTTTGTACTTTCTTATTATATTTCTAATAATAAAATATAAACCTTACAAAAGCTCCACTGAGCTCTATATCTCTCTATACGACCTACAAACGAAACTATTTTTATATATTTTAGTAAACTGTTATTTTGAAGAGTGTTTTCTATTATAACACTGCAAATATCATACTTAACCTACAAACACATTTCTACGTGAATCTTAATACGTTGCTACACTCTTTATTACTGACCCTTGCTTTAAATCTCTTGGTATAAATATTTCTGTTCCAGTTTTTATTTTATGTTTATGTGAAGTCTACGTTTGTATATGTATATTTTTTAAAGAATTATGGCTTCATGACTCATTTATAAATGCTTAGATACATTACGTTCCTCACATAGTTTCCACCTCGAAAAACATATCATCGAAACTACTTAAATGAGAAACACAGGTTGAAATTAACATTATTATTTGATATCATAGTTTTATAAACACATATGATGCTGATAAAACCATTTTCATAACAAAGACTCATATACCTTAAAACAGGTTTGTAGCAAGCCAAAAATGCCAATCGCGATTATATCCAATAACTCAATATCATCAACGCAACTGCTATAAATACATCTACTAAAGATACACCAGAGTATTTACATTATATGAACAATAACAAAATGACACAATGAGTAATAAGTGAAAACAATCTACATACAATCGTCAGTTGGACTTCAAAATGAACCGCGATTACTACAGAGTGATGTACAATAGAAATTCAAACCGTTCTATTTCAAACAGCCGTCATATACTCGATAATGATACCGAGTTCAATGCTAACCAATTCAAACTCTACGATGACTTCACCACAGACCTTCGAATAAACTTTAACTCTATAAGAAATTTCCATGAAGTTATGAAAAATGAGAGACGCAGGGCTGATGACTCTGGCGTCGATCTTGAGAATGGCAATCCAATTGATGATAGAGATTTGGTAAGTTTGTCTTTCAAAGGCAACATCATGATTTTGCTATCATCAAATAACATAGTAAGGTTTTAATTCATTTATTAGTTAAAAAGAAGTTAGGAATTAATTAATCAAGTCTAATTTCGCTCTAAATTTTGCTTTAAATTGTTAATATTATGATGAAATTGTTTCAATCAACAAATGCGTAATGTTATTTGTGCCGGATGCTTAAGCCATTGCCATTGATGCGCAACGGTTTCCTCCGACAATTGTCCATTTCTTGTATTAATTAAAGATGACCAACATAAACGGCACACATGAATTGACACTAGTGTTGCAAAGAAATCGTATAAACTCGCGATGATGAACTACTTTCACATAATTCTCAACACGGCTTTATTATGAAACGTCAGCATCGCATTAGATTTTTTACCTCGCTTCTTTATGTCATTAAGAAGGAAATTAAATTTTTGCCTTCTACAACAAGACGCCAATTGTTAAATGATTTTACTTTGACATATTTCATAAGTGTGCCTATGTACCGTTACGTATTAAATACGTGGTTTACTTACAAATTTTTGCACGGTTGAAAAAACTGACGCTTGCTTTTATGAATCCCTTTAAGCGGTAAAGCCTTTTAATGCTAGTTAATGTTACACTCAATTTAGCCTAAAATTCAAATTTCATCGTAACTTACTACCCTTAACCGAACTGTAGTAGTATCGTCGAATATCACACCAAAGAAGATTGAAAAATAATCGCCTCGACCTTTTCTCGTTTTAAAGTATATTTTTATCTTACTGCGTATTGTGAAGAGTTTACTTATGTCTGACTTTTTTGTTTCAGTTGGAGAACGAAGTTATGGTAGATCCTTGGAGCAGTATGGACTCTTCTAATTCACCATTAACTGATTCCGGACCATCTGCCAGTGACGATTGCACACCCTCAACCTCCAGTGAATCACGCAAACCACTTAATGCCTCGACGCTTCCATCACCGGACACACGCCGCAATCAGGACACAAATGATAAGCTATCATCTTATCAAAGTAAAAATAAACAAAAAGCTGACAAAGCGCGTGCCCGTGATTTAACTCTGGATTTAGAGACACTGGAACCAGATGCCATTCCACGCCGATCAAATTTCCTCGATGATGATTTTCAACTTCACTCAAAAACTAACCTGGACTGCCGGATCCCAAAGCCACATTTTCTCGACCATTCCCCCTCACCTGATGAATTTGATGAACGAAGTGATATTACTAATCCTAATTTTCTCGAAGATGATGATGGAGACGATAATCAAATACAGAAAAAAGGAGCCCTTCCCAAAAGGCAACTGAAACCTCAGTCTTGTACACAAGAAGATAGACCCCATAGAACCAGTTATCGAAGCACCTTACATTATGGATTGGAGAGCGCAGCTAGATCGAGCGAACAGCATAAAAGAGCTTCCCAACTCTATACAGGGACCTGGCCAGGGGAACGCGATGTCTGGACAGGTCATGATACTTCCAGCGTTCGAAGTTTTTCTAGCAATGGATCTAGTGACTGTCCACGATCATCATCTAATTTAGAAAACAAAATGGAATGCGTGTGCTCCTTAATTTCACTCCTCAGTTTATCGCCAGAAAATAATGCTGATTTGAGCGGGCCATTGCTAGAAATGAGTAGATCAGTCGAAAGTTGTATTGCGATGCGACAAGCTGGCTGTATTCCATTATTAGTACAATTAATACATTCAAAAGTTGCTAGAGAAACCAGAGATCGAGCAGCAAAAGCTCTAAGAAATATCATTCATACGCAAACCGATGATAAAGCTGGAAGACGTGAAGCTCGAGTCTGGAGACTATTAGAACAAGTCAGAGAATATTGTTATGCGCTAGAAGATATTGTTGATGCAAGAAAAGAAGGAAAAGAAGTATTGGAAGATGATACAACGAAACATCCTAGTCAAAGTGTCGCGGCATTGATGAAGTTATCGTTTGATGAAGAACATAGACATGTTGTATGCCAATTAGGCGGCCTCCAAGCATTAGCTGCTTTAGTAAGCGGTGATCAAGTAGCACACGGAAGCAGAACTGATGACAGCACGTGTTTAACGATGAGGAAGTATGCCGGAATGACGTTGACTAATTTAACATTCGGTGACGGAAACAATAAGTCATTACTGTGTTCTTTTAAAGATTTTATGATGGCCCTGGTCGAACAATTGGAGTCGCCTAATGACGACATGCGACAGGTGAGTGCTGTTTTTAATTAAAATTCTGTCATACCACAACATACTGTCATATATTATTAATCAACATAGTAGTATATTTATATTAGGATTTGTATTCATTACCATAAAAATAATTTTATAAGAATTTTCAGTTATTTTAGAAAGTTTACCTTTTATAGAATTTTTATAGATTAGTTTACCTTTATAGAAAGTTCAGAGACTACTACGTTTGAGCTTGGGAACTTGAATAAAGAACTTTTAATTGGGTTAATTTTTAGGTAACTGCTGCAGTCCTTAGAAACCTATCATGGCGTGCAGACACGAACAGCAAGCAGGTTCTAAGAGAAGTAGGCGCAGTGAAGGGTCTAACTCAGGCTGCTATGACCTGTCAAAAGGAAGCCACACTCAAATCTGTACTTTCAGCTCTGTGGAACCTCACAGCGCATTGTTCCATGAATAAAGTTGCTTTATGCTCTGTTGACGGAGCTCTAGGCTTCCTGGTTGATATGCTTAGTTATAACTCCCCCACTAAAACCTTAGCGATCGTAGAGAATGCAGGTGGCATCATGCGTAATGTGTCCAGTCACATTGCCGTCCGAGAAGATTACAGACAAATTCTCCGGGAGAGAAATTGTTTAAGTGTCCTCCTTCAGCACCTGAAGTCTCCGAGCCTGACCGTAGTTAGCAACTCTTGTGGTACTTTGTGGAATTTGTCTGCGAGATGCCCGCAAGACCAGCAATTTCTTTGGGACCACGGGGCAGTACCCATGCTCAGAAGTCTAATACATTCAAAACATAAAATGATAGCTATGGGATCAAGTGCTGCTCTTAAAAATCTATTAAATTCGAAACCCGGAAAAACACATATAATATCTTTGGATACGACTGCGAGGAATATGAACTTACCAGCTTTACCCACCCTTGGTGCTAGAAAACAGAAGGCGCTAGAACAGGAATTGGACCAAAACTTAGCTGAAACTTGTGATAACATTGAACCTGCAACATCACCGTCAACAAGTAACAGAGAAGAGAAGAATCTTTTCGTTGCTACTGAAAGGCAAATTGCTATGAATTTGGAGAGACATAGGATGACATCTAGTTCGCCCTTAATGGGTACGCTCGCTTCACAAATATCACTAAGTCATAGTGCACATTTAGCAAGCTACCTCAGCTGCAGCAATACACTATTAAAGGGAGCATTAATATCACGTTCAACTACAGGTGGCAGTTCCAACAATGTCAATAGATCCGACAGCAAAGACTCAGTAACAAGCACACATTCAGATTCGGTTTTCGAAAGAGTCATGCGTACTGGAAAAGTGCCCGTACCGACACCTAGAAATAAAGATCTTATGAAAATTGATAGTACTGAGAGTTTAAAGAATTCTAGGCCTTCATCAAAGAATCCGGCTTTTCTTAGATATAGTAGCCAACCGCCAATTCCGCCTCCACGAAGTTCGGCAGATATGAGAACTAACTACACAGAATCTGGTTATGACGTCGACCAAGATTCTTGCGACCAACCCATCGATTTTAGTAGAAAATACTCCGAAACTAAAACAAATGACTGCGAGACCGTCGACAAAGTAAAGAATGAAGGCAAAAAGTACTCTAAAAAAGAAAGTAGTACGTTTGGCGATTATCAAGAAACAGACTTGGATCAACCTACAGACTATTCTCTTCGCTATGCAGAACATCAATCGGAAACTGGTTCAGACATCTCGGAACCACCAGGTCCATCGATTAACGAAGATACGATAAAACACTTTGCCACTGAAGGGACGCCATACGAGACGCCGATCATCTTCTCAACAGCAACGTCTATGTCAGACTTACGTGTGATCGGTAAAGACGGCAAACCAAAAACGTCCAGTGTTAAAGAAAACCCTGAAGTAATGACACATTCAGATGAAAAGGACACTTGTTCGATAGAAGATCCACCGAGACATGACAACGATATAGCAATATCGACTCCACAGATTTCTGAACCTGTTGTGGAGAAACGTGAAATTTTCGATACAAAATTCAGTTCAGGAATGATAAGTCCAGAAAAACCGGTTAACTACTGCGATGAGGGTACTCCAGGCTATTTCTCGAGAGTCAGTTCCCTCAGTAGTTTAGGGGAACCCACTGAAGAAGACTGCTTGGCTAAGAAGAACGCTCAAGCCACAATCAATGTTGACCCAAGCCTGCAAGAGCAGAGTACAAGTAGTTCTGGAAAAGATAAAGAAGGTATGACTTAATATTCCATTTGTTATCTGTAACTTATTATCCACTTAATTATAAAATGGTTTACTACAAGAGTCACATATGCCTTTCAGTTATAAATCTTATTTTCGATCAAAACCGTCTTAAATCGATTGTATTTTATCTTTACCAATAAGTTTCCCGTGTTCGATATCGATTAATTAGTCCTAAACTATCTATCTGATACGAATGTTGCCAATAGGCGATAAGGCCACTCTTGTACAAATAAAGGTTGTTAGTTGTACAAATGTTTTAATTCGTTTAAATACTATGATGGTTGAAAACTAATATAAACTACTATATGACAGGTTCAAAAGCGGTTACGTTTGCAACGGAGCCTGTGGAATTACAACAACCATCAGGTATGACGTCGACGCGTACATCATCACCCCAACGCTTCATAGAAGACACGCCACTTATGTTCTCAAGGTCCAGTTCACTGGGCTCACTGCCAGAGTGTGAACAGCAAGACGACCAGGGGTCCGTCGTTTCGGAAGTTAGGTTGTCTATTTTTTTACTATATCGTTATTTTTTTTACACGATAAGAAGGCAAGTGAGCATACAGTTCACAGTAAGCAATTACTGTCGCCCATGGTCATCTCCAAGACCAATACATCTTGAGGTCTTAGCCATATAACATAATTTGTTAATTAGTGATGTTCTGCTGTTGGGCTTATTTATTTTTATTTCAAAGTTTGGAAATTCCATAGATTGAAATCGAAACGCGCACAGCACTACGCGACTTTTCTATCTATATCGTTAATAATTTAACATTATTTAACTCTAAATCAGTCGTTACCAGTATTTTTATGACAGACTTCGATAGAGGCCAAGGCTCACTTAACAGTAGGATATGCCGCAACTTTTAAGTATCTTAAGATATGTTAAAGCTTCTTAATAATTAAAACGTTTGTGTTGCTCCCTTAGCCGACTAACATCAGGGTGTATATCTCCAAGTGAAATCCCGGACTCGCCAGGCCAAAGTGTTCCCCTATCACCACGTTCTCGCCACATACCGCAAGAGCCGTCCACAGAACCTGCCACTCCACCACCGCGTAAGTCTTCATAAGTTAAACATACTTTATCCAATCCAATTCATGTAGGCAATAAACCAAATATTCTATGTTTTTATTAATTATAATTTGATGAAATATGGAAACTATGCTTTTTGAATACGTGCTTTTAATATTATAAGTAGTAACCACTGTATTTTCAATATCAGTTGCCCTAAAACTTAACTGTATCTAGTACACATTTTATAACTTGTGTAAACTTGAAGATTACTGACGTCCATTTTAGAGGCTATGAAATAGTGTACGTAGACTATAACTTTATCTACAGCGGAAGATCGCGTCGTATCAGTGTTCGAAGAACGCGTTTCGCAATTCGTCGTGGAAAACACTCCAGCCCACTTCTCTCGCAACACGAGCCTATCCAGCCTTACAATCAACGATGAGCCCAAGGTACTCTTCTAGTATACTTAAAATCTACTCGAATATCCCATACTTTTGAATAGGAGTTCGTTGTGGACTTACGTTTATAATTTTTTATATTTACGTTTGAAATTTCCTAAATATGTACAATCTCTGTATCTAATTTGTTGTCTAATTTAAATTTTTGTCTGTTGATTTGCTCGAGTACTTATTCAAAAAGTTAATGGAGTAAGTTTTAATGAAATGAGATTTGCAATTATGTACTATAATTAGAATCATAGAGTTATTCTTGTTTCAGTCGTTGTTACTGGCTGATATTTCAAACCCGGACGTTGATACTTCAGCAGAAAATGTTATGGATGATGAAATTGATCACGATGGGTAATATTCAATCTTTTATTTATATAAAGAAAACTTCTACTTCCTCATTTAACATCAGCCAGTCTCTTTAGGACTGCGTTATATATATTTCATTTTTTATTATAAGTCCCGGGTAGGAATCCCTGGAAAAAATAATTTATTTCACTATTTTCTATTGGGCGTATAACAAAAAGCTAACCACTTACTTCCCTGTAAAGGATAAAGGGTCAGCAAAACAGAAATAATTCTGTCTCTTGCTCTTAATATGAGACATTAGATTTTAGTCACTGTTTTATCATTTCATTTCTTTTATTACAGAGATCCGGATCCTCTGCCAAATTTAAACGGTTTGAACAAACGTATACGAGGTAAGTGTGTATAACGTAATTTGACAACTTCTATCGCTTCATGGTGTTTAAACCTATTAAACGCTTTAAAGTTTTTATTTCATTTATGAATACATAAATATTATAACATCACTGCTCTATCACAATATATTTCGTTAGTAGATACAATCGAGAAATGCCGACTGTTCTTTAATATTTGCTTTGACCATTATTAACCTATCACTTGTCTCCATAATCTTTTTATGTGTATTTTTTTTCAGGCAACCAAACTCCGGGTGATTCGTGTAAAGTTTACTTCACAGAGGACACTCCCGCAATACTGTCGAAAGCTGGTAGTAACTCGAACTTATCAGCACTATCGATCGAGTCGTCAGCGGTAGGACATCGCCCGGCCGACACTTCGGACAGTTCTAACTTAAGCGATGCCGGAGATTTATTAGAAGAGTGTATTCAAAAAGGGATTGCTCAGGTAAAATATTTAAGTATTTATGTTCTTTTCTACAACCTAGTATATTAGTGTCTAGCACTTATTCATACTAGATAGTAGAAAACCACTCCCGTGGTTGCTAGCGGCCGTTAAATTCTGGTAAAAAACGCACACTTAGTGTAATTAAATATAATAAACTAAAGGTTAATTATAGAAGTGAATACTGTTTAAAATAAAAATCCGGTGTATTTTTAACTTGATATTAATTTAAAGTATTTGTAATAAAGTAAAGACATCTAGAAATTTGCTATCCATTTAGATAATACGTGTAACAAAGATTAATTTAAACACGACTCGACGATCTAAAAATACAATTTCCTCTTTATATTTCTGTTTTTAATTTATGATTCTCTTAACCCTGACCTTTTCTTAAAGAGCTCTCACAAGTTTCATCTATCTATTGATTAAAAAATATATAGTATATATATATTAGGTAATAGTTAGACATAAGACAGACTATATAGAACGCTTATATATATTTTAGGTAGTGAAAAACAAAGGGCCGCCGTCAGATGTGTCTCCCGTCAATCCGCACAGTACAAGGGATGATGTTTATGTAAGTATTTTATCGTTTAATTTTAATGCATTTTAGCATACCATTATTAGAAAACAACTTTACATAATTTTCCTTTGAGCCAGATGTATTCGCAGACTCAACGTGAATGTTTAACCTTGCAGAGATCTTTGCCATCGTATCTTCGCTCTTCTACCGAAACCGTGATGGTAACTCAGGAATTACCCAGGAATATGCGAGACAGGTAATTTTTTTATTATGAAAACATTTTTCATTGTGAAAAAAGAATTTAATGTATGTACATATCATTTTCATCGAATTCTATTTTAATATTATTTGGTGAAAATATGCAGTACGTCATATTGTTTAAAGTACCCACTAATTACAAATAGAGAAGAGAAAATTACATAACGTTACTTAATACAGAAACGATTGCAATTCTTTTTATATCTATTTATATGTTTCATGAATTTTATTTTAGCGCGAGTCCTGTGGGCTGTCCACCACCCCTCCCTCCGAAGGTTCCTCCGACTGCACCACCGCGACCACCTACCATACATACTACACATATTGACGGTAAGAACGAGCCTAGACTACCTTCAATATGTATAAAATAACATCTTACTCAAAATATTATTGTGCTATCGTTTTATACACACTGTTGGAAAAGAAAATAATACTTTATTAATTTCCAGAGGGTCAGGATCGGACTTTGCAAGACACACAGCAAAGCGTTCACCGAAGTAAACCGAAACTTCCCATAACATCCACTTTAGCTCGAAACGATTCCCTGAGCTCCCTCAGTTTAGACTCTTTTGGGTCGACAGATAGAGAAATTTTCGAAGAAACCGTTAAAGCAGGTCTCTCGAGCGTCAACCCTAGAGCGCAACACACATCAGATAGCCACAAAGGTAAGGCACACTCTGTTGAAAGACCCTCCGAAACGAGTCGGCATACGCGTCATCACAAATCCTTGGATAGAAGTGATAAAATTTCACAACATAAAACAAAAGTGAAGGATCCCGAATTCGAGAGAAACTTAGCTTCTGGAGTATACAATATTAAGCAAACCAATAAAGTTAAGAAGTTAGAAATGGAATTAGCTGTTAATAGGTCGCCATATTTCGGAGAAAGTTCAGGATTGTCACGACAGAGACTCTCTAGATTCTATGATGACGGACCTCCCAGTTTACCGGCCAGAATTGATGATAGACGAGATAGAAGTAGTTCATTGAGCTCGCTAAGTAACGACTCCTTTGGATCCACCGATAAAGAAGTTTTTGAGAGATGCGTACGAATGGGGATGGCAAAACCTACTAAGAAACGCGACGAAAAACTTCGCGTTCGCAGCGACGATCGTTTAGAAGTTCGTGAATCTAGACGAAGGAAAAAAGAAAAAACTCAAGGTGCTTTAGACAAAATGGTTGGAGATGAATATTCTAAAGATCGTGCAATACTTGAAGAAGTGATTGCAAGAGGTGCGGGTGAAATAAAAGTCCAAAATCAAAACAATCAGACGAATCATTCAAAAAACGTTCTGGCGCCGTCTGCGTTTCTCGCGGTCGCAGACGCGCGCGCAGATCCCGCGCGAGAAACTGGCTCTGACCAAAGTGACTTCGATGTTCAATCACATTCCATCATTTTCATTCGTCCCAACGAATTGCCCACTGCCGACTCGGCTAATACTACCCTCGAATCAGTTGAGTGCGAAATCGATCGATCTAATGAATGCCTCGCTCCAAAATCTATTAATACCACTATAGAATCAGAGAAAGATGAATTGAATAGATCCAACGAATCGTACGCTGATGTTTTGGATGGATCGTGGAGCGACGAATCTCATAGAGAGTATGATACAGGTACACTCACTCGTAAAAATAAACATAAATTTGAATGGACTGATATCAAGTGCGACGGCGATAAACACGATGAAGTGTCTAAAAACGACACGTGGAACGATAACACGTGCCCTGATGATGTAACGTTCCCCACTATCAGTGGTTCCGTACATTTAGTCTCATCGATTAGAAGTGAATTAGGTGATACGGCCTCAGCTCTACCAGACTTATTAGAAAAAAGTGAAGCGCCTAATTTCTTTTTACGTCCGGACCTGACAGACAAACTTGACGGCGGTATTGACAGTGATGATGCAAAGAGTGATGATAAATTATTATTGGAAGACATTCCAGAACCAAGCTTCACTTCTATTATAGATGACGGCGAACCGAAGTTCGATTCCTTAATGACATCCGCGATCGAAAAAGAAGCTGCTAGATTAGCTGCGCAGTTAAAAATATCTATGGAAAATAGTGTTACATCATTGACTTCTTTTGATTTAGATCATGTTAAGCCTCCTACAAATTTAGGAAGCTTATTGTCGTTGAGTGCTTCTGGGCAGTGGGAGGACGCAGGCGCACAAGTGTCCAAAAAGAGTCAACAATCTAGAAAGAAATCATTACCGGTAGCTTCTATGGTTAAAATAGCCTTGAGCAACTCCCATCACCTAGGCAGCTCTGAACATTTAGACACGCATCCTATAAGTTTCCTGGATAATATAAAACCGCCATCTGAACTAGAAAATATTGACATGGAAGGTAGCATGATCTCAGTGTCGAGTATTGTATCGGAAGTGGCCGATGCAAAGGATAAACCAACAATAATTTTCGACTTTAAGCAACCCGTACAAGATTTTCCTTTATGTGCAACATTCTCTAATATTTTCCACGATTTAGATAAAGTCAACCCACCGTCTTTGTTTGATGAAATGGTTGAATCTACTTTAGAATTAGAGCAGACTACGGCACAACAAGTGTTCGATGACTGTGAATCTACTTTGAATGTAGTCACTGATATTCCATCAGGGTCAGAAAATTGTACACCTCTTCCTTCAGATATAAGCAGTGTCGAATCGACACCGAAAAGACAAAGAGACTCGAGGTATTTGACACCAAAAGAAAAGCGAAAAGTATCTAATAATAGATATCAAACATATACAATAAAGGATACAGTCACAGCAGGTGATGTTACTTTAGAAGCAGAAGAATCAGAGGAATTCCTGACATGGACTAAATCTGAAAGCGATAGATCTGACGAATATGTTACGGCAAATTCTGAGTCTAGATCAAAGAAACGGGTGAGTGCGAAACAACGTCGGTTAGAGGATAGAGCTAGGTACCAAACTCAAACCGTTGATATTCACAATATTCTTACTCAAGAGCCATCTCCATCGACTGGAATCGATCCACACTTGGAAAGTTTGAAACAACGTTTGGCGGCGAAAAAGACAATAAAACAGAAACGTATAGAAGATGCTGAAAGATTTAGAACTAGAACACTTAGCGAAGATATTCCTCCTTCACCTACATTCGTAACAAAAGATGCTAATTTCGAAAATGTCGAAACTACAACAGGTTATGATAGTTTATCTTCCAATGAACCGAATCATCAGCAAATATGTGATGATAGACACAGTGATGATGTTTTTCGAGACATAGATAGTGGGCATAACGAAGATGACTTTGAATTAAACTCTACTCAGTTAAAAACTTATACAAAAAGTTTTAGAAATTATTTACCTGTAATAGAAAGTCCAGCATCAGTAGATATGTGTGTTGTAAATAATTTAAAAAATATAGAAATGACGGCTTCCTATAAACGATCATTACAAAGTGATAAAAATCAAAACCCAAGTACTAGTGACTTCGCCAGTTACGAAGGCGATAGTAATTCTGAAGATAAAGCTCAATCAGAATCAGATACAGAGATTCACCTAAATGTACCGAAGCCAAAAATTTTAAAACCAGAATTCAAACGAAATAAAAGTTTAGATTCCAATGATTCTGGTGACAAAGAGCAGGAAGCCCCAAAACCTATCAGAGGCCGAAAGAAAGCTGCATATGTTTCGCCGTATCGAAGAAACCCAACAGCGCCTAAAAAAGCAGCAACGCCACCAGTTAAATCTATTCTAAAAAACAATATGCCAAAACCGACCACATCTCCTAAATCTAGTTTAAATCCAAGAACAATAAAAACTCCACCAAAAGGTCCCAGTGCAAACTCTTCTCCTAAGAAGTCAATGCCTTCCAAACCACTATCTAAAACAACCCAAAAAGTTATTTCGATACCTCCTGCTGCCAGTAAACCCGTACCTTTAGTCCGCCAAGGAACATTTACGAAGGAAGAAAGTTCTGTTCCACCTAAAAATTTGCCAATACCTGAAACTAAGACGCAGATTGCAACTGCACGGGGTAGTACTACTTCTCCCGTTAAATCTTTAGCCAACACATCCCCATCAAGATTGCCTCAGTATAATCGCACCAGAGCCATGACCAAAACAACCAATCAGCCGAAACAAACAAAAACGTCAACAAAACGAAACGAAACTGCTATGAAAAATTCTCCGTCTAACCACAGTTTACAAAGCAACGATAGTGGTAAAACAATAGTTTTAGCTCGTGGCTCTCGACAGGGCAGCACTTCTAGCGTAAATTCTATAGCGTCGCCTAAACAGAAGGATGTCGAAAGCAAAATATCTAACCTATGGAAGAAAGCCGAACAGACGAGAAAATTACCTGCGAAAAGCGATAAAAAAGTGTGGATCGAAAGCGATAAAACTGAGACACCAAAATTGATTAGAAGCTCAACGTTCGAGGGTCAGCCCAAGCAGGCGGTTACCACAGCTACCAAACAAAAGTCGGCAATCGGAATAAGGGTGTCTCAGATTCCCAGCCTCAGACCCAAATCCACGCCAGCCGCTAAACCATCTGCTAAAAAACCCGCTTTCACTAAGGGATTTATAAGAAAATCAAATGGACCAGTAACGTCTTGAATCTATGCAAGTGATGTGATCAATCCAATTAGTGGCCGTCCCGGTAGGAAATAATATTAGGACGGTTAAAATCGGTATGAGAGTGCAATAGTTAAGGCAAAATGATGGTTGACTTAACTTATTAGAATAGGTCTTTATTAATAATCAACACAGAACACCTTTGTTTTCAAAAGGTAATTAGATATGTAATTATTTTGCTATTGACCTAAACATAAATAATTGTTTTTCAGAAATTATATTGATTTCATATACTTATATTTGTATATCTGTTGCATTTATTCAAGTAGGTATCTTATCCTTTAGAGAATTAAGTCTTTTTCAATATTATGTAAGCGTAACAATATTAACAGAACTGGTAGTTTCAATTATTCCAATCTCGATACAGCTTTACTTACGAAGGAATGTAACAATTTTGCGGCATAAGATGAGCTTATCATCCGCTAAAATTTACAAATTACATTTATGTAAATAATCGCTTCATACATCTTAGTTAAGGTTACCATTTTACATATTTGTATATTTTTCATAATTATTCATAATGTAAGGGGGTCACAACGTATCGGAGTAAAAAATATCGACATACTGTGCTATGTCTAGTTTTTTACGTCTAGTCAGTTGGTTAGATAAGCGAGTGTAGTTTAAAATTGGCTTATGAATTTATATAAAGCAATTGGTGTTTATAATTTGATGTACTCGCTTTACTATATACTACTACATTCGTAAAATAATTTGCCACGAAATAGTTTTTATAAAGTACATGATTGGTTCAGTTAAATTGTACCTCGCTTAACAAATTTTTAACAAATGTCAATTTTAAATATAAAAATATATAAACCGTAGTTCCACGATTAGCTTCCAATGTCCGTGTTGAAACATGGTCTAGAACTGATTTTCTGTTTTTTGTTTTTATTTTGAATAGCTTACTTAGTTGGTTGTATCAGACTTAGATGGTTTACATTATATGAAGCTACTTTAGCTAAATATATAAATAGCTCGTAAGATTGTATTTGATGGTAATAAATCAATATAAATTATCTTATTCAAGTTTTATTTTACCCATTATTGCCGTATGAAAATCCGCAGCGTTGTTAATAAATATACGACGATAGACGCGGGTTGAGACCTTTTTATGAAAACTTAAATGCAAAGACGAAATAAAAATAAAAATGTAGGCTGAAAATATATTTATAAATCAAAATCTCAGCGACAAAAATGAGATCAGTTTAACAATAAAGCGACCACCCTTATTTAGTGCATATCTTTTTACTAAGTATATTTGACAGATGTGGTATGGAAATAAGTTATCTCAAGTTTGAAAGATAAAAACTTGGTGGAATAAATTAGCTTAAAAATACATTTGTACAGAAAGTGAAGATATTCAGTCATCTTAGAAATATATTTTAACACAATCCGAATGATATGAATTTAATTATATCAAAAAAATATATTCTTTTTTTATACAATTTCGAATTTTATTCCAAAATATTTCTCAATGCTTTAAATACTTTATAAATCTTTACACAATTTTTTCTATGAAAGATATTTAATTGATTTTTTTATACAGACATATCCTCTTAAAAAAGATTTTATTACAAAAAGCGTTACACTACGATTAAAATAAATTGTTGTAATCTTAATATTTCAGCGTTTTCAAAAAAGCCTAACCTTTAAGTAAAATATGGTTGCCTCGTATAACAGTCTAAATACAACAATATGGATATTAAGAATTACTAGAGAGTTAATAATAAGGCTTTGGTTAATGACATTAATGAAAACAAATTCCTATTTATAATGTATTATAGAGAAGGTATCATACTAAAGTTTTGACAGATTTCATAGAGATTCTTATGTCACATTAATCTTAATGGATACTACATGTGGTAATTACATTTTAGGTTGTACTAGGGTTTTCCATGGAATGATAATCTTACGTTTACATTTTCAGTATACATCAAATAAATAACTAGATTATAATATAACCAATAACCAAAAAAACAAAAACAGAGGTTACATTGTTTATCAAATTAAATTGGGGAATGATTAGTGTGAAATAAATTTCAAGGCTCGAGTCAAAAGCCACTTGGATAACTGGAACATTCATACATTCTATTACCTCAAAATTAGCTCAGATGGCGCTAGAAACGATTTAATTATTTTAATTTCACGTTTTTCCCTGAACGACAATTGCTTTTTTTTATTTAAGTTAAATAGCTAAAGGCGAAATTTTATTTAAACCGTTTTCTTTTTTAAAGCTGCCAGACTTCCCAATAAGCATTGTTTGTTTAAATTAAAAGATAGTGGTGAATTTGTAGGAAAGTCTAGTTCTCATCATCGGAGGTCTGATGCATGTCTGCCGGGCGCGAGTCTTGTACACGCTTGAAGGATCCGAGCACGTTGAAGTGTGTGCTCAGAGAGTAGGGCGCGTTGCCGTCCGCGTGCAAATAACGTTCAATCTGGAAACATACTATAGTTTAGTTATACAATAATCACAGATATACAACAATCCACCCTATTGAAGAATTATTTACTGCTCTAAATTTAGTGTCGGAAGTTTTTCCAAACCGTTACGATATGGTGGCTTTCAAGAAACGAGCCTATTTCTTTTTGAAAGGCCGGCAAAGTGTCTCCAAGTCCATTGGTCTTGCTGATGTCCATGGGCGACGGTAATCACTTGCCGTATGCTCGTTTGCCCCCCTTATAATATAAAAAGTGCTTGCCTTCTAAATAATATTCCTAGCTATGTCCATTACTTTAACACAATGACGCCGGCATAAACCGCTGGATCGCAGGAAATTGGCTCTCCCGGCGAGCTGCAATGCTTTATATGTATTTAATATAAAATACAAAGCATTGGGGTGCATATACCAATCAAATAATATTTGACCATACCTAGCCTTGCAATGTTTAACATGTTAGGCTTTGTCTGCTACGATCAATACCTTTAAGAATTCCACGTTGTCTAAATTCTAGTGTTCATTTCACTCACCTTTGCACCAAGTTTGTTGAGGAGAGTACTAAAAGTTTTTTCCTCTCGTCCGATCCAGGGTCGCCCTTCGTCTTGCACCTGGTACGGACTCACGTGCACATACACACTGACGTCTGTAAATTAGTAATTAAATCTATTTTCGTTTTGCGTATGAAACTATAGATCTCTAATAGCCTTGCTTCAAACAATATGTAGTGTATGAAAAAAACACCAGGTTAGATCACAAAATCAACTCCAATATATCAAATCATCAAAGAAATATAGCTGCTATAACGAAAAGAGCTTTAATTATTTGGATTAATTTGCTTATTACAAACTGTATTGCAAATTTTGTTTACCGATGCTATAATGGGTATAATCGGTGAATACCGCACCATAATTTTTTAAAGCACCATCTATTAAAATTTTAATAATTTAATATATGCGGTGTAAGAAACGTTAAGTAACACAACAATATCTTGGAAATTTGTTTAAAATAGCGAGATAATCAAATTATATAGTTGTCTTTGAAAAGACGCCATTGTAGACAATAATAAACAAGCTCTAATATGGCATTTATTCATATAGACATACTGAGTCTAGCAAGAGTCTCCAGGAGGCTGCGTGAAGTGATCCAAGTATTCTTGCCGCCTGCATGGCCACCGTCCAGCCACCACATCGATTCGATGCGCTCTATAAACCTACAAATTAAGTAAATACATGACGAAGAGACAGCAAAATACGACATTACGAATCTAGCGAATTGATAAATTCAATTCGCTAGATTGGAAACAGATTGGTGTTAATTTAGTTTTCTTTGTTTACATCACCGAAAATCTGCCTTCATTAGAAACCTTCCCAGATCTTAAACATCCTATAAAGAAGTGAATCTGTTAATAAAAATAATACTTATGTACATTCTTCGGGAACGACTGTAACAATTTTGTATGTCAATTTTGCATTATATAACTTTAGAAAAAGTAAATAGGTTTATACCTGAATATAACTATTTAAGCAATTCTATTTGCAGAGCCACTTCCTTCCTTGACTACTATGTCAAACTTTGTCTATACTAAAAGTATTTTTGGAGTGTGATGAAACAGTAATATAGTATAAGAGTAGATCACATACAATACGGTGTATGAAAATACAGTCGAACCTGGATAAGCGAGAGCTCAAGGGAGCACAATCTCACTCTCGCTTATAGAGGTTTCTCACTAACCCGAGTTTCGAGCTTAGCAATAACAAGTCACATTCGACATATAAATACTTTATAAGAGTAGGTGTCAAGATGCTTACGAAAACAAAACAAAA
>JAOSYY010000010.1:57277-96453 GCA_025727935.1 Hebomoia glaucippe
ATATGTTGATGTACCTATAATAATATGATACCTTTAATAAAAAAATAAATACCTTTTCTATTACTCACCTTAAGTAAGTAGGATTTAACTCAACCAAATATGTATTAATGTTACCCAAAATCAAAGCAACATACGGGAAAATGTAGAACATTAAAATGCTTAAAAGCGGTGTCCTGATGAATAACAGGAATACCCCACATGATACTGTTATGATGAAAATCAACAGTGTAGTAGTTTTCTTTCCTAAAGGTCCCACCACGAAGGTGAGTAAAAGATTTAAGGCTCCGCAGAGACCGGAGTAAATCATCACAGCGTAAAGAGTGTTCGGTTTTATGATGTCATCGCAATCATGTGGATCTGTTGTCTGCAATATAAAGATGGAAATAGTTTAATAAAATATTTGTTTTTGAAATAGCACGAAAACAAGAATATTTTGCGCACAAAGTTTGAGCTTGCAGTACGTCTTGCCGCGTAACTAGCAACTTCGCAGAAGGTTTTGCCCGATACGTCATCACCACTGAAATAGGCATTGGTCATGGTTGGGATCCACATGGTGAAGCCTGTCGACCTAACAACAAAAACAACAATTTGTAATTCATATTTATCTTACATTCATAGCCATGCTATTTTTTTCTTAGTTAGAGCCTCTTAATAATTACGAGTATTGTAGATCACTTCTCCTCATAAATTTTAAGTTATAATTGTTAAACGTCAAAAATATCGAATAAGAAATAATCATAATTTTAATTGGCTCTTTATAGGTATTCAGCCATTTGAAGTCTGAGTATCAGAATATTTACGATTTCGCTACCCATAGACATACCGTAAAATTAACAATGTTTGGGACATCAACTAGATGAAAGATAAAGTAATTCGTTTAATTATACAAGTAATATATAAAAAAGGAGCCGTCGCTGTAAAAATGCGATAGTCTCAGTTGGTTCTTGGTGACGACGAACCATGACGCCACTATCATCTAGTTTTATGTATAGCCAACATTCATTAGCAGTATATGTGATATTATGAGCAATATTTTCATATTTTGGCTATACTTTTGAATTGCTTTATGTTTAAACAGGACGTCATTGAATAGACGGTCATCCGACATAGCTGTCTGATGACCGGCTAAATAAACGTCATATACCCTTATATGTTAGATAAAAATTGAGATCAGATAATCTTTAATAGAGTAACGGCGTAAACTGTGTTATAAAAAAAACTTACGTCATGTAAGCACACAGTAGAATAAAATAGAGCATTAACGAGTTCCTTAGTAGCGGAGGTTTGAATAGTGGTGAGGTTTGATTCCACACTCTCTTTAACATGGTCGTGTCTGTACCAGACTTAATGTCTGACTGTTCTAAATACACTGAAGTAACCTGGATATAAATAACATATTTTTAAGAGACTGTTGATCTAACACTAAGTATAGTGGCAAGTTATAACACGACTATTTTTATAATGTCAGAAATGCGGAAGTTAAAGTCATACCTTGAAAGAATCTTGGGTATTTCCTGTATTCCATTTAAACATTTTTTTCAAAACGTTAAGGGCTTCATCTTCCTTTCCCTTACTTAGTAGAAACTTAGGGCTTTCTTCAAAAAACGTCATAGCTATAATCATTATGATACCAGGTAAACAGAGAGTTTGCAGGAGCAGCCTCCATGGACGGTAAATCATCATTAACCAGGGAACATCTATGTGAAATTTTAGTCTAAAGATTCCTAAAGCTGGCACTGAAAGATAAACAAAGTTATAAAATATCTTATGTATTAAAAACCTTTAAAGCATTATATGATAATGGCCTCCGTATCAGCGTAGCGTCCTAGGTCATGTGTTCGAATCCTGTGAAAGCGTTAAAAAAAACTTGTTTCGATTAGTCTGGAGATAGATTGCTGAACATCGTAAATACTGCATTTTCGTGGTTATTAAAAAAGACCAGATGTTTTTTAAAAATCTTATTTTACTCATCAATGTTTATAATCTGCGACACCAAACTTACAACATGCGGTTAGTTGACCGACCATGGTTGAACTGGCCATTAGAAACATGAATTGACTTCTATGACGGCTGGGGACACTTTCTCCCAGTAGAACGAATGCACCCGTATTGGCAGACGATAAACTGAAAAAAGCTCTTTGTAGGATAATGTGTTTTGCTTTTGTCTGAAGGTGACTCTTAGCTATCATAGCCAGAGAAAGCTCACGCGATGGTAGCACCCTTTGTTTTGATAGTTTTCAAGGTATATTTTAACATTGCGTGGAAGAACATATGTGAAGCGAAAACTTCGGATATATTTTCAACAAAAAGGTATCGTTTCATATAATTCAGTTATAGTTTAAATAAGTAAAAGTACAGAAGGTTAGCTTAAAAATAAACAATTTATTGATTGAAAAATAATTAACTTTTAGCCTTTAATTAAACTTTAATTTATTGATGCATGGCGAAATATTCAAGAAACACTACTTGTAAATTTGGTATAATTTAAACTTTTTATAACTTTCCTTACAAGAATGTTGAAAAAAATCGCAGTACACATAGCCCGATGTAGTTTGGCGCAATACTAGTCAGCAAACTAATGCAAGAACCAATTGGCATTGCTATTAAGAGAGTCTTCCTTCGCCCAAGCGTGTCAGCACTTAAGCCCCAAGCAAATGAAGATATCATTGTTCCTGTAAAAATTCTAGATAAAAGATCAAAGTAAAAATTAATACGATATCTACACATGCATAAATGCAGCCTGACTAACAGCATTTTATTGTTTATACATCATGATTCATATCTTTGCTAATTAAATTATTAGTTAAAGTGTGATGCAATCTGTAATTTACTTCTGTTTCCAGAATACAAAAATAATATAAAAAAATAAACAGGCTGAATATAAAATTACGCAATGGAACTCCGTATCACTATACGTCATTGATAACATAGTAAGATTGATTTAAATAAACATAAGCTGGCTTAGCAATATTTAATTATATTAAATCTTAATTTGATATAGAGAAGATAACACATTCTTACAGTTGAATAGAAGGACAAATATTGTCCTATTCAATATTTAAATACATTCTAAAAATCCGCCAGAGAGAATTCTAGCAAAAATCAGCTTATTTCATAGAATCTGACATGGAAGAACAAGGTTTTCTGAAGGATCCACGGCACATTACTAATTAAAAACTCTTTTATCGTATACGGAACCAATTGCTTGATTTTGTGACGCTAACTTTGTTACATAACATGCTAAACCTATGAGAAAATGCTTTAATAGTTTGTGTAATAAAGATTTTCAATATAAACAATTAACATCGCTCCGTGATTTCATCTGTTGTACAAAGAACCCTAAATTTTAGATTTCTATTTATAAGTTCCTTAGTAAATTGAAGTACACTGTATTTGGGAAATGGAAATCTTATTAAACCATAATGAACCTATAAGAGGGAATTGAAAAGGCACTAAAAACCATTTAAGATCAAATAATATTTTGTCCACAACATTATTTCGCCAACATATAAAGATAGGGGATAACTGTGAAATTAATCAATTCCATGCGTTAGCAGCCATATTGATTTTAAGTGGGGTTTTTGTTCATGAATATTTTGGCCAATGTAATTATTACATTATATATTTTTAAATTTAAATTTTTGTCCTACCATCGATACTTTCCGACAGAGAAAAATGATGGGAAATGGAATTATTGAATTATCTATTTTATTATTAGCTTTAGGACCTAAATTTACAGGAACAATATTGTGTGAAATCAAATTTGTTATAATGTCATGATCATTTTGTGAACTCCTTTGGAACTACAGTAGAAGGGATCATATAAAGTTATTCTTCAGCACATACTAGACACCATTGGGTCTAGCGTAAGGACACCTCGTTACAAAAGTTGCCATGGGTCCACAAGTATTAGGATTTACGAAATAAGTGCTCGAGTTCCAAGTTGTCAGAATTTTAATTCAATATGACTCCGTTCTTGCATCTTTAAGCTTTGAAAGGGATCAGTAGATGCAAAAATTCAATCATGACATATTCGAAAACAAAGATATAGAGAACTGAAAAATGAAAAATAACGACTATTAAATGTTTTGATAAAATCTAAAATGGCTTATAAATTAAGAACACGAATTAAAATTCTAGATGGCGACTAAGTCACCGTTTGATGTCGCTATTTTAAATTTTCATTTTTACACCCCCGAAAGGACGTAGTAATTAAATAGTATGGGTTTGGCCGCTTTTTGATTACTTGAGAATGCCAGCTCTCTACTTACCAATAAGAGGCAAAGCCGATAGTAACCCCTGTTGAGAGTTGGAGAGAGCAAAATCACAGCTGACGCTTGGAAGGAGAATGGAGAAGCCAAATATATCGATGTACATAGCAAGTATCAATACGCAGCACGTCACTAGTAGGCAGTAGTTGTATTTGCCAAAGCCTGAAATTGGGAGTAGTAAAAACTACCTGTTTTGGTAAATGTAAATTTTAAGTCTTGTTTTAAGTTTCAAGGAGGGTAAAATCTAAATCTCGAGATACCCTTTAGTAACTCCTATCTACTATTGTATGTAGTTCGTAACCCATTTATTAATTATATGTGATGTTATTTATTACATATGTGATGTATGATTATCAAAATGTGCCTTTTTTTGTAATATTCCTAAATAGCATTGGTGATTGTATTGAAACTTTGTACAATGTTTTTAATGCGCATTACGAATAAATAAATAAATAACGTAAAATGAATTGACACATTTAGGTACATAGTGATGTATCTACTTTCAGGTATTACCTTGTAAAAAACGAAAAAACTTGTATAAACTGAATATTGGGATGAAAAGCGTCCATTTATAAAATAAGTTTTACATTATGAGAAATACTGTATTATTAATATTCTAGTGTATATTTTTCTTAAATAAAAGATAATCAAAATCTTTTACTACTTATAAAATGTATTATTTTTGATTTTCAACATTACTTACCAGTGGCTTCTAGCGCCTCATCAAATATATATCTACCATTTTTCTTTTCACATGTCATCGTATAATAGAGTACTTAATATTCCTGCACATAAACTATCAATGTCTCCTTGTAATTTATATCGAGTCAACTAAACGAGGCAAATGAATGAGCTCAATACAAGCCAGTCTTTAAATAGTGAATGATTATTTATTTGATTCGCAAAACTGTGTACTCAGTATTTATTTAAATGATATATATTAATATAAAGATATAATTAGTGTAGTAAACTTAAAATAACCAAAGGAAGTAGATGTTTCTGAAAAATAGAACATATTACCGAAAAAAAATTTTACCTCAGTGAGAATTAAAACCCTTTTTGCAACTCTAGGTTATAACATAAATTAGGTAAAATCGATCAATTAATTATTGTCTTAAAACATATAACCTATTTAGTTATTTGCATTTATTTTTATAAGAACCAACATGTGTTTTAGTTTGCAATCAGTTTAACTATTTAAAACGTATTAAACGTTTCATATATAGTCCAATATTCTTTATTTAGAATAATAAAATATTTAAAACGATTTTAAAAGGTCCTATAGCGTAATAAATTATATTTTTTTGTTAGTCGGAAATGAGTGAATTTAATTTTAAGACTTTCACTAAATGTTTCCCTTCAGAAAAATTATTTTAGCAACGTGCACTTTTCTTTTAACGCGAATGAAAAAAGAGGATGGAGTGAGTGGAATGTGCGTGAGGAAGGAAAGGAAGGGTGTATATTCGTCTCTAATATAAATTTCCACCTGTTGCTACTCGCGAGGAAAATGCTTTCACTTCTAATCTTTTATGTGATCCTAGTGAAATTTGTGAAAATGGCGGATCCGTTGCGCAAGATATTTCGTCAGGGGAAAAATTTTCTTGCGAAAAAAATATCATCATCATTACTTTTGCACGTAACCTTGTAAAAAAAGTTGCTTTGGTAATAAATAGTTGAAAAGTTCGATGTTAACATCTTAATTTGGTATAGAATATAATGTGATGGGAAAAATCCTAGTAATTTATTTAAGTTCTGTCCGTTCATGGATAGAAAAGTCGTGACATCCTTCCTATACGTGTTTCGATTTCAGTCTACGTATATCCGAATACTCGAAATAAAAATGAGTATAGATTGATAGCAGACCGTCCTAAAAATACCAAATGATGTATAAATATGGCTAAGGTCTTAAGGTTGGCAACGCGACTTCTAGATCTAATGATCTTGAAGGGCGATAGGAATCCCTTAGTATAAGTGAACTGTATGCTCACTTGCCTACCTATAGCATAAAAAAAATTCTATATAAAACGTTTCAAAAATATAAAATATTTCAATGTAAAATAGAACCAAAACGTATTCCATTCAGCAATTAATTTTTAATCAATTAATATATTTGATAACACAAAGCATTTTGGAGTTAAACAAACCTTACATACAAAATTGTCACATAATAAGCGTATGAAAGAAAATTACTTTTTCTTTATAAAATTTCCTCCATTCATGCAGAGAAAATTTTCCATCAATCCCCATTCAAAAGGGTTTTCACGACATGCAAAGTATCAGGACTTCATAAGGATTTAAGATAACGTATGGTATGAAAAAACGGATACGTGGAGGTATAATTAGAATGTTGTAATGATTATTATTTTTTGGATATTATTTTGTTAATCATTGAAAATAATAATATTTAAATTTATTTAATCTGACAATAATTTTATTAGAATAAAGTCACACTTTTATTAGCAATATTTATTTTATTTTTTTTAAATATTAATTGCATTTTTAGGTATTACAACAAAACGTTAAGATTATAGTTAAGTAACCTATTTATTAATATTATTTATAAATTTCATATAAAAAATGATGTTATGTATAGAAGAAGCATGCCGCATTCAAACTCTTCGTATCTTAATGGAATAACAAACTAGGGTGTCAGAAAATCAATAAAGTCGCGCTTGCGTAAACGTTCACGTTTGCGTACATCTCTTCATTATTATTGGGTTCCTGGTACTACCGCCCACAACTCTATCGTTTTCTTGCCCTCCTTCCTGGGTTTCCCGGAAGAGACCTTAGAATTTGCTTAGAATAGGGCGGTAAGGAATACTTTTCCGCCCAAACCAGCTTTCATTGGTGTCATATAAGTTAATTTTACTTTCCAACATATGCCTCGGCTTTCTGCGCATTTCCGTTGCGCACAACTTAAGTACAAGAAACGACTTTGTCTTAAAAATGGTATAAAGTGTTAATAAAATACAATATTATACGAGTATATATATTTAAAGTTAAAACAGATTATACTTAACACATTAAATAATCAATATCATTTTTATTTTGTAACGATTTATGTAGCAAATAAACTTTTATTTTCAAAGTTTTCACTGTCCTCTTGGAAACCTCTGTTACCCTGGTGTATTACATGTCAAAGAGAGTTTGTTGATGACGAAATAATGATGACGAAAACGGGTACCGACCATGACAGTCTCGTTTCTTTACCAGTACTGCTAATAAGTGATCGTGACTTTGTTTTCTAGAATAAATTAAAATTATTTTTAAGTATATTGTGTTTATAATAATTAATAAATTAGATAGCTACATTTAAAAATCAGAAGGTAACATTAAAAACTGTTCTTATTTCTTAGTTTTTTATTTGAACATCATACGCGTATACATATGTAATAAGTATTTTTTCTGTTTACGTTACTTAATTATTCACTCATCTCATTTATAATCACAGCCTTAATCACCACAGCCTACATCGAATATTTAATCAGGAGTAAAAACGATTTTATAAATTTAAAAAAAATCGCTGCTAAGTTACAATTTGAATTTATTGAATCGAAATTGGGAAAAAATATATTCAAAGCAAAGTCTGAAATAATTTCCGCAATCCAATTTTAAGCCTATTACTTTGTAATTTAATGCCACTGGTGTAATATTCGTCGCTCCGACGTGAGCGCAGGTGACTATTCTTCAGATAATATTATGAATATGTTCAAGCAGGTTCGTGGGTTTGGTTCCGAATAGGATCCATTTTAGTATTTTTCACTGGACTGTCGCTTTTTCCGGGTAGTGTGAAACATAGAAGAGCACATGCTGAAAATAATAACATTTAATATTTAATAAAAAGTAAGTAGCTAGTCTAATACAGTATTTGGTATTCATTCCGTTTCTAGATTTTGGTTTGGAGTAGAATCTATTCGAAGAACGTTTATTTGTTCATTCATTTCATTTCTGTTAGATGACATTTAAAAATGTTTCCTTTTTTAATACAGACAGTAAAAACTAGCTATATGTAATAAAAATTTTCACTCGTATTAGATAAAATTTAGGACAATATAATATTGTCTGAAAACATACATAAAATAAGACCACCGAAGATATAGAAGCTGAGACCACAGTTGGTTGATAGAAACATTCCAATAAGGTTGGATCCAGCCATGGAGCCGACACGGCCAAGCATCATAGACAAGCATATTGCCATTGCTCTATAAAGGAAAAATAATATGAATATATTATATTTTTTAATCGTTTGCCATAGTGGAGTAGACACTAGATATAATATTTTATGACAATCTAGAATAAAGAACCTCTACAACGTCTTTAATTAATGTGGTTTATAGACATAATTCATTGTTAATTCAAGCTTCCGTCTATACTTTATTGTAAGCTTAAAATAAATACTCCCATAACGTACAATTAAGAACTGACCTGAATTTAGTTGGGAAAAGTTCAACGGTGACTGCATTCGTCAATCCAATGCATGCTCCACACATCTGGAATATTGCAAAGAGAACCACAGCTACATGGTGGTTTTGAACGAGGTGTGCTCCAATACCGCACAACGCAGTGCTGGAGAGGACAATAAGGAGTATCAGCTTCTTGCCCATGAAGTCCACAAGGAAACCAACGATGATGTACATAGAGCAAAACACTAGGCCAATGTAGATGGAAAGCTCAAAAGTCGCAGTATTCATTGTGTCGTCACATTCTACCTGTAAATTAAAAGTATACAAAATTATAACTCCACAGATTATACATATAACAGTCGAGTTTAATATTGTATTCAAATTTAATATCGTAGTTTGTTTAACCATAAGCATGTATTAGGTATCTTAAAATTGATTTGATGAATTAGCCAGAACCTCTTTTAATATTCTTAAATGAGCAAGATATTTTTTATAAGGGCTTACAAGCTTAGTCCATAAGTGATGATAAGATACCACATACCATTATGTTAATGATTTTCTTTGTAGGTGTGAGAATTCGCGCGACTCTCAGTCAAACATTGCAACGTTTATCTTTAATTATTGAATATTCTAGGAATGACTTCTCCGAGGCCTTTTGGACTTAACAAAGTGAATTTACGGAACCATGATATTTTATATTTATGTTATTGTTATTATGTTTCACAATCAGTTACTCAAGTCGTACACTTAGGATATCAATTCATCGCCCGTGGGTAATTGTAGTTGTATCAAATTTCATTGCAATTTATGCTATCGAGTTGTAGTTTCATTATTATAAAGACGTAAAATTGTATGTTCTTTATTACAATATTTAGAGACAAAAAAATTGAATAGATTTATTAAACATTACGAATTTGCTGCTACCTGTGTTTTATTGAAAACGGAAGAAAGAAAATGATATATGTTTTATGAAATTACCTAACAACTGTGTTCTCTATTTCTAAATAATAATTAATTTTATATAAATTTAAATCTGCACAAATTGATATATGTCGAATAGTTTATAAAAACGTTTTGAATCATTATTTTGTAGAAACAATTTTAACGCCTGCCGTACAGCTATAACCAAAGTCGTAGCAGTATGTTAAAGAAGATTATAATATTATTTATGCGGTAGTAAAGTAAAAATTATTGTTTCTCTTCACCATCCATATTTTAACTGTGTCAAATGTGTAGATAATGTATTTAAATTCTTATATGCTCTATAATATATACCTTAGTGCCATTTGTAGGAGGTTTTTGATGAGCATCTAGAATGTCGCAAATACCGGCTGAGCCTCCTTCGTGATTGGCTACAGAGTTCAGGATCGTCGGGAACCACACGTAAAACCCGTTAGTTCTGGAAAAATAACATTTTGTAAAATTTAAACATGTTTAAGGGCTTCTCGTCATTGCTGTATAACATAAATAATGATATATAAGCACGAAGACTATATTGATAAATAACTTACGTCCCGAATAGCCCAAACTGAATAAAACAGATGAGGAATGTCCATTTCAATAATGGAGACTGAAAGAGTGGTTGGGTTTGGTCTTTCATGGATTTAAGAACTGCTGTGATACCAGAGCTTTCTAGAGCTTTTACCGCTTGAGTTTCTTCAACCAGGGATTTTATCTGAAATTGAAAGTAAAAAATTTAATTTCTATACTTGTATTTTCTTTGATTAGTTTCATTTATTAAAAATTTTACTAATATAATATAATGCGATAACGTACAGGATATGTATCTTGAGGTAGACGTTTGTTGACCGCATAAATCTGCCGCAAAACTCGCAAACATGCCTCTTGCTTTCCACACGCGTTTAAGAATTTGGGACTTTCAGGTGCAAAGAGAAGAAGTACAAAGCCTATAGCTAAGGGCAGGTTAGCAGCGATGACTAGAAGACGCCATGAGCGGTAATTGAAACCCAAGAAGCTTATGGGCAGTGAAATGTCTATGGGCAAGATCAGCCATGAGACAGCTGGAAATTAATGTGATATGGTGTAAATAGGTAGTAGAAAAAGTTGTAGAAATTTTAAATTCTGGTTAATAAGAAGCTATCATACCTGGTAAAACAACGGTTCCTATACCGACAAATGATGATCCAAATGCCACTATCTTGTCCCTGTGACGCATGTTTGTAAACTCTCCTAAATAGGTGTACACAACTGAAGATGGACCAGCCATGCTAAAAATTATGATATGCATACAAAATACATGTTCCAAACGCAGCATACTCGAAATAAAAATAAGTAAGGCTGGCAGCAGAACGCCCTAAAAATGCTAAATGATGCAACATGGCTAAAGCCTTAAGGCTAGCAACGCGTCATCTAGATCTACTGATCTTGGAGGTGTTCATGGGCAACAGAAATCGAATAGTATAAGTGCTATATGCTCATTTCCCTATCACATAAAAAAGCATATTTTCTACAGTCTAAATTCGAATGTCAGAAAAAGGACATTTACCATTCAATCTTACAAACGAAGAGACCGTCTAAAGTTTTTAATACCTTTCTTCTATTGTTGTAATATTACATTCTAGCCATTAGCCAAGAAAATATAGTTATTGATCGAAGTGAAATAAAATATAGAGTAAATAAATGATCTTATATATGGGTCATTCCCTCATATATCTAATAACTCACACAAAGTAATAAATCTACTAATACTTTGAGTAACTTTTTTCTGTGATTAAAGATGATATCATAAGAATTAAATAAATTTACTTACAATACAGCTGATGTAAATGTGAGAATAGCGAAGGAAATTATTTCCGGTGAAAAGCTTGCTAACACTGCGAACACGGCCGATATCAGCATAGAAAACAGCATCACAAACCGTCGCCCGCGTGTGTCAGCCAACCAACCCCAGAAGTACGATGTTAGAATTATAGCTGTGAACGTAATACAATAAAGATACAAGTTTCATATTGCTATGTATCTTATATGCATGCACAAAGGAATCGTATAATTTTCGTAATATTTAAAAAAAATATTTAAACGCGATATGTATTATTTAATTCAGCGGTTATTTTAGTGTACATAGTTTGTATAAATGTTCGATAGGTACTTACGTAAATACAAGGCTATATAAGTTTTTAACAATTTTATATAAGTTAGCAGTGTATATTTTATGTATATTTTTACCTGAGAATGGTATAGCTGCAAGCCAACCTCGCTGTTGTAGTGTTAGCTTCAGATCGCATTGCGCTGCGGGCAGCACGTAGCCCAAGGCCAGACTTTGCATGATGACACCCATTAGAATCAACCCACTGAGTAACATGTGAAGAATATTGTAGATACCAAAACCTGGGATAACATAAATTATTACCCTTTATCTCCTGTTTCTATCATCAAATCTAGTACAGACTACCAAAGTAGCTCTTGTTATTAAAACTTATTAGCCGTTGGTTAATATTAAAGATTTGATAACGTTATTTATTATTTACTTTTATTAGTGTTCGCATTAATATCACTACCCGACCGATTTAAACGTAATTCTGATTTTGTCAGACGTCTACGTAACAAAATAGCAATTAGATTTTATTACATGTTTTTATAATTGGCAAAGCTAAATGCAAATATTATAATCTAACAATTAATCTTAATAAATAAGACGCTATCTACTGTATGTAAACGTAACTTGGAGATTCCCACCGCAGTGTTATTAGAAAATGATCAAGTAACTTCATTGCGCTGTATTCACTGATACTTAGATATTAAGGATGATATTTTTTTAAATACCTTACATCTGATTAGTAGTAACTGAAAATAGTTTTTTCCTATCCCTTAAACAGAGAGAGAGGTCTTAATGTTTTTTGTGCACTTAAAATGTCAAGCAAAACAGTAAAGTTCTATATCTTATAAAATTAAAATATAATCTTGATAAATATGTGTTAAAAATTTACACAAAATTTGCGGGACACCTTATCTAATTAAATACTAATAAATATAGGTAAACAATGTATCTAATGAATCAATTTCGTTTAATGGAAATTTAAAAAGTCATAAAATAAATTATAATGCTTCTATTATCTAGTCTATAAATCAATATAAGTGCCCCCCATTACCGTATTATCAGTTCGCAACTGTCAAGTACAGATAACCCGATCGCGATCACGTTTAAAATACAGAGATTACATTGCGTAATGCTGTAAAAAAACATTATACTCTCGTAACAATAGGTCAAAAATTACATCAACCTACAATTCATCAATCAACCTCGACAGCAGGAGAAAGCATAATTTTAGTATATCTTGTTAATAAAAATTAGCAGTGATTCAATTTACCCTTTTTATTTGTATGTAGGTCAATACTAAGAAACTAAAACATATTCAATATATTCCTATCGCATTTTTTCCATAATCCAAAATTATAATAATGGTTTACGATACATGCCTATTAAGATTTTTTCTTGAGAGGGAGGGCATACATTCAAGTTCGTAAAATTAACTATGATGTTAACTTTATCGATTTGCTTTGTAATTTTAGTTTTTTAGTCTTATATTAAGCAAAAAAAAATTATGAAAAAATGATGAAATACCATATTTGAATAATTTAACTGTTCTCGAATATCTCTAGGTATAAATAATCGTAGATGATGACTATTATCATTAAAGCAGAAGTAATTGGTATAAGGTAGATTAATATAAATAAGACTTAGAAACCAATTGACCTGATAATAGACTAGTTTCTGCTGGCCGTGAGCCTAATTTCTGGGCTTGTTTAACAATTCCCAAATAAGGAATTGATTAAGATTGAACAAATATAGAATATTTAAAAGACTGAGCACAGGATAAGTAGGTAAAATTTTGGAAGAGTTGAAAATAAATATAACAAACTGTGATTCTTTTACTATTTACTGAAACCTGGATTATTGATTGCGGTTCTAGTCATATGGCATGATGCAATGGTAATAATTTCTCATTTGTGTCTTTTATAGTTTTTTTAAGTGTTTGTGTAAGTGTTGACAAAACGCTACGATTATTGCTACGAACACTTTCTTATTAATTCTTGTACCATAAATACATACTCAAGAGGTCCAATGGCCTTGTCTGTCTGTGGTGAGGCGTCAGACAGATTACGATTTTATTTAGACCACGTAGTTATCTAATAGTGCAGCAAATTCTATCTTAGCTTTTATATTAAAGACATGTTACAATACAATGTTTATAAATATTATGCTTTTATAAAGAAATCCGCACATAAATGTTAATCATTAAATGTTTACATTTATGTACGTGATTTTTATCTAATAATTTTGCTAAGCCTAGGAACTTTCCATCAACATAGCGGTATTGTAAAGATTATCGTAATAATACGTTGATACCTAGTATAAATTTGCAATAGCCACCTACCTGTCGACCGATAAATATTTTGACGGTCAACGATCAAAAATTGCGGAAAATTTATAAATATATCGTCACATTTCTAAATGCTATTAATATGAATATCAACGCGGTTGTTTTTAAAAATATATAATTTATACGTGATATGATTACAACAGAATTTTATCAATGGCTTTCTCAGTAATTATTATTTTTGTTATTTGATAGTGATTGTTAATAATAATATCTCTTTACGATATTGGTTCTAAAATACTTTTTATATATGTTTAATGTATTTATAGAACATTACATCTGTAAAAATGTTGACTACATCTAAACATGGGTGGAAATTAGTAACTTGGGAAGTAAGAGGATTCGTTTACAGTTGTTTACAAATTACGGTCAAGTGCTCTTATAATATGATAAGATAATAATGAACTACACAATATTTACCGTGGATTACACGTTGAAAACATTCGACGTTAAATTTTAATAATATGATAGCAAATTAGTTATTCTTTTTTCTTAACAAATCTAATTGCGTTCAAGCGATCATAAAACCTCAAAGATATCTTACTAAGAAATAAATTTTAATAAAAGACTATATGACGACTGTAATTTTACAACAGTTGTTTTAATCTATAATACAATAGATTTAATAACTACTAGTATCTAACCACGTTGTTAGCTTACCATTAAGTAGTTTCTTTTAATAATGATGTTTAACAAAAGAATGATTTGCACTTACGTATTTAAAAAAAAAATCTACATGTATGTCGATTATGAGAAATATAAAAAAAATAAAACAATTAATAGATTTTAAAAGTAATGTAAGACTGAAAAAAGATCTACAAATTTTAATTAATCATAATATATGTCATCTTACACGGCGTGTTCCGTATCAACTTCCATTGATTCATTTAGACGAGCAAAAGAAGACCCGGTCAAATAAATTGTTAAAAAAAATTGTTTCAATTTAGAAAGAAAAAGATGGATGAATTGAGCTATATTTTTTATCATCAAAAATATGAATGGTCTTTTTGTGAATAGTATGTATTGCTTCTTTTTTATATGTTTCCTTCGATAGTAAATCGATCTGTTGCCAGATTTCAAAATTTTATTGAATATGCTTACGTTTATTAGACACAACATAATTAGACTAAACAGACTCACCGGTTGCTAACATTGCTTCATCAAGGGTTGCTACTGTGGGCCCTATAAACTTTCCCTTTTTCTCCATTTTTATATTGACTTCAAAATTATCAGGCTGAAAAAGATTGCAATTATAGGTTTTATTATTGATATGTTCTGGAATGCATATGGAAGAAATATTATTTGCCTGGGATCAAATACTACCTTCTGTTAATGTAATATTTTTTCTGATAATGTCTATGGTAATGTTATTATTTAAAAAAAATATTAAGGGTTATGTAGTAAAATGCTTCAATCTACAACTTTAAACAAATGTAACTTGTAAACCTGTATCAAGTTGTGGGTTTTTTTAAGTATAAATATTTATGGATTGATTTATTATTAAGCATACGCATATATTCAATTTCCTCAACAGAACGCATGCTACTTTAAAATCACGTTTCTTGAAATTTGTATTTATGGTTTTATATATATATATATAATTTTGTTTCTAATTATAGCCACAGACTATTGCAACACAAATTGATAATAACGAGACTTAATCTGGTTTTTTTCCATGATTACCAAACAGTGATACATGATTTTCAAACGTTTTATTGATAATAAATTAATAAAGAAATTACAAGAACAAAACACGCAATGTCTTAACATCATAGAGTTAAACATGATTAAGCTATTTTGCCATACAGTTTAGTCCATGAAATGTATAAAAAATATATACACGCTTCTCTAGTTTATTTCGACTTAGTGGAATTTTCAATTACCTATTTAAACATTGTTTTTGCAAAAACTGATGGATAGTTTATCCAAAAATATTTTGAGGTTAAGTTATATGCACCAAATAATTGTTGTCAATTACCTAAGACTTAATTACAATAAAAGTCTACGAGTAGATAGTATAGAATGATTAACAAACATTTATTTCATGGTAACATATAAAACATATAAAACAAGAACGTATAGATACACCTGGGATAAAAAAGATCTTGATGTCCGATTAAATGTTCAACACATGGATTGTCAACGGCATTTTCTGATCCCTATTTATGTCTCAAAATAAAATGCATTTGAATTATCTTTAGAACAACAAAGTTTAAGAGTTACGGTCCCTTATAAATATTTTTAATATCCAGGATTCTAGATAAGCTATTAAATATATTTTGTGTATGTATTTTAATTTATATAACGCTTATTAAAACAGGTGTAGTTTTTGTCAAAAAATGTTCATTATATGATCGATTGTTAATGGTAATATTACTATAATATGTATTAATAAACCAAAAGCTCTAATATTTTAATATTTTAAACTTAATACCTTGTTTATACATTGTATTTACCTCCGTTGAGTAAATTAATGAGCATACACGAATAAATATTAATAAAAAAATATTGCAAAATATATAATATTATTTTATTATATTGATTAAATTCAATGTTATCATGAAATATTTCACTAGCCTAAAAGTAATTAATATGTATTTTAAAATTTTCAATTAAAATAAACTTTGTCTGATAATGATGACACAACATGTACACTATAATGCAGCATAAGAAATTCGAACTCTAAAAATAACGTTTAAAAATATAATGTTGTTTTTCCCATGAATTAAGGATGTGAGAAATATATTATTACCACATACCTATCTATTATTGGTCATAGAAATATATACAAACTGTAATTTGAAAAACTATATATTTGATTTATATTTAAAATACGCACCTTTTTTATTCTACAATTAAATATACATAAAAACTGCACGCGTGTTCGTGTAAGATGTTTTGATAGTAAAGACAGATTTTCGCCGCGTTTTGAGTATTTTATAGTACGACCGTGGGGAGGCAACACTGTCTATAATAAACAATGATAAGAAAAATCAGTTAGTTATCATTTTAAGGGTTCCGTATGACATGACATAGTTCAACTGGGCACTTTGTCAGTCTACTTTGCAAACCCTACAACATTGCTTTATAAACAGAATGTGAATAAAAATAGCAGCGGACAAATAAAAAGACTATAATATCTCATTTAAATTTCGAAAAGGTTTTATGTGAAATAGCCTTCCAGTTAATATTTGTCCATTTTGTAGTACAATATACGTACTCTGACAGGATCACGGTCGTAATTTATTTAATTCGGTACCTGAATAACACTTTATATAGAACTTGAATGAATCAATGATAATTACTCTAGGTATCTGTGATTTATTCTACTGGCTAATTACACTAGTTGATCAGAAGAATACTGCGGGTAAATTTCTAGAAATTATAAATAGCTATAAGAATCGTACAAAAATATTCGTAAGTAGTAGTATGAGCATCGATTAAATCCTGTAACTTACGATATTAAACAAAAGTTGCTTTTTTATTAAGGAGAAAATGGATTTTTATTAATTATTTAAGTAAAATTATTTTATGGAGTTTATATTTTTGTGACTATATCTTGAAATAATGTTATTTTGAATGACCTATATTAGTGATTCTTAAATGTACATAACTACATACCTAATTTATGTTCTTGATAATGGATTCACTATAAATTATATGTGAATTTTTACTTGAATCTAGGTATATTACTTTTTGAAGCACATCAGCTATATCAAACACTTAAAATTAAGAGTGTCTTAGAGTTATTTCAGAGACAAATATTTTTTACAAACTTTCACTTTCATTATAAGTTAAATCAATATTAGTTTTATTGAATCGAACACTTCTGTTAAAATAACTTCTTGAAATGCGACTGCGAGCGTCGCGACTGTCTTATAAGTACTTTATGACACATTTGAACTGCTTATACATTCAATATGGAAAAAAAATTAAATGATTTTGCAAAATTTAATTGTATGTATGACAATTTTTTATCTTATAATCATTTGTAGATGGAGATTTTGTTATTCGCCATTAAATAAATACATTTTTCAATTAATTCAGTTCATTACTTTATACATATATTATGCAAAAAAAATTAAACTTGACGCTATTCTTATCAACGTCTTCAGGTTCTATACGGAAACATTAGTTCATGTTAGATTGATGATTTTAAAGGTTAATGATATATAGTAATCACAAACCAATTGTATGTTATTGAGGAGCTGAAGAGTGTTTAATAAAAATATTATTGTAACACTTAAAATAGCTACATAAATATTTTTTATATACAGGTTGTTTGGGGACTGCTCCCGAAAACGAAGACAGGTGATAGTACTAATGACACCTTTGATGACGGGACGCAATAAAATTTGATCCTGACTGCCAAACCTGACTTGTACTAAGGATTTCTATTTCATATTTGTGGTTTTACTTGACCTTACGTTATTATAGACGTATCAGTGACAATCAAACTATTAATATACGATACATACATTATGTATATGGGATATTTCACAATTACCTTAAGGAAATGCGGGCTATACTTATACATAAATTTTAATACTATTCCAAGATATACCATTAATAATTGTTTATTTAATTCCAATATTAATAGTAGTAAGTACAACTAAGTATTCATTATAACTTGGTCAATTAACAGTCATGGCAGTAAGTAATCAGTCACGAAGATTGTTAATATTAAAATTATTTAAAACAAATGAAACTCAGAACAGGTTAAATTCTATTCGTTTCGTAGAATATTGACCTACCTAACAGTATAATACTTTTTTATGATGACTATCAATAGACAAATCAAGTTTCACTAGATGTTTGGTGATACCTTGGCCACGTGACGTCATTGATTTTATTTATTGACCGTCTTTAAACCTATTAGTTTTTATTTCGTCCAGTCGTAAACTCGATCAGCAGGTCTTATTTTATTGTTATTCAAAATTAAAGCGGAAATATGGAATCACAATTTGGCCTACGAATATTCCAACTTTCGTTTCTTGGATTTAAATCATAATATCTATTTCATTTAAGTTTTTACTCCCTGATAGATATGCCCAGTCACAAGGAAAAACATATATTTTGATTATTAGATGTCCTAGACAGATAATATAACATTCGGTTTTATCAATAAATGATTTTGTTATCAGTATCTATTTTCCTGTTTAATATATATTATTAGGACTTAATACATTAAGAATTTTAGAAACAACGCGTTAAAAAGTTATTTCTTTGACAAACGTATACAAATTATAATATTATGTCGGGAACAAAATTGTTTAGCTGTTTAATAAGCCACCTGGTGTAATTCTGCAAAGTCAATATAAATATTGATTTATTATCACTTAAGCTATGTGTTCAATAAATTAATAAATTAATAAAAAACTACTTATTGTATCATTTTGACACGAAAACATAAATTAAATCTTGCACGGTGAGTCACAAAATGGCGTTCTTAAGTAATGTTTTTACTATAAACTATTGTCTATAAGCACCTTTACTCATGAGGAAATATTCAGATTTTACCCTTAATATCTTCAATTATCCTCTGTTTAAAGAGTTACCGGAAAAACAGTAATTTGCAGCGTTTGAGAGATAATCATGGTAATTTCTCTAATCAAATAATAAACCATCTATAAACAGTGGATAGATTAACATTGAATAGTCTCATTGTGCTCAGAAATTAATATAAATCATACATAAAATATTAACTACTGAATTATTTCTTAAATTTATGTTTAATGTTATTTAATTTAATAAATATTATTAATTAATAACTTAGAACATAGACCGAAAGTGCAACATTACATAATTTGCAGTGACCTATCAATAAGTCAGTGAGTTATTATCTTGACTTGTCTGTTGATGAAAGTCATAAAAAATTATAACGAAGAAAATGTATCTACTCAAAAATGTAAAATATTATAATTTATTTATATATGGTTTCATTCTTACTCAAAAATCATTCGACTCACCTTTAGGTTCCCGTCTTTTTCCATCTCTTTTATTATTAGTTATATTTTCTTCCTCTACACAGGCACTGCTAACGTTCAGGCAAGTTCTTATATGATTAATATTTTATAGTAAAAAATAATGTTAATTTATTAAATATCGACTCTAGATAAGAACGCAATGCATTCACGTAAAGTTACGTTTAGGTCAAATATCACATGTTTAACTGATAGAAGTAACTTCTTAATTTAATTTGTAAAGATTTTCAATGTGTAAAGTATTCTCTAAATAAGGTTTATGATCTAGTACAATAGACAATTTCATAAAAAACGAAGTGATATTTAACTATTATTTATTATGCTTCTAAATTAATTTTGTATTACATGTAATATATTGAAGCTCAACGGTTTTACCTTCATAAATTTTATGTTTAAATCATTGTACTGGTAAAAGACACCTCATTCATTAAAAAAACTGCCGTTACAGCAGATGAGCGGAATTTTATGTTATAATATTTTCTTGCGGATCCATATATTATTCGTTATAATATTAACTATTTACCAGTGGAACGCGAGTCATCCACAGACTAGTAACTTCGGAAATTAGGAACAAACACATAATATTTATAAACTATGATTCTGTTCTAAATAACGTACGCACTTTATGTATTTTGATGTTACAAATCGAAGCTTAAGTTTCATTTATACTTATGGTAAATATACTCGTAAGTTTATAAATGACAAATATTTTGGTTATTCTGGGAAACAAAGCAATAAAATTATTACTAAACTAAATTACGGAAAAGGACTAAGTGAACCTTAACATACGAGCTTCAACGTATAGAGTATAGACGGTATAGATATATAATTTAAAAGGATATGAACTTGCGGGACGTTTATCCAAAAAAAAAAAAAAATAGTTAACCAAATACATCAGGAAACAGATCGAGTTGGAGTTTAAGTAATTTCTAGTTAACCAATGAGATGTTACCTACTTGTTTCTTCCTTTTTTATTTACCTACTTTATTAATTCTTGCTGTAGTAGGTATAGTAAGATATAACAATACTAGCTAAGCATGGGATAAATAATTACAATGGACACAAGACACATGATTTACTTAAAAGCACATTTATTATAAACAATTTTCATTGTTTAAAATATTTGAATATAAACTTATAAATGGTAAAAAAGGATCTAAAGAAAATGTACCACATTCCACTTATTCTAACCAGTCTGTAAAATATGAGACTTACATTTACTTCATTAGCATATAAATAACATCCGATATAAACAAAGACCTTAATTATAATCAATCGATATAATATAAACATAATTATCTTATTTCACGTTGACTGCCGTGCGACAATATATACTTAGACCAGCCATAAGTTTTGTTACAAATGAAAATTCATTTTTTTAAATGAAGTAATGTAATATTATTAAACTTAAATTATACTTATATATTCATTCGCGTCTCAAAAAATATATATATATTCTATTCGAAATGGCCACCTTTAGCTTTTATACAGGCCTTTAATCTGTTTGGCCACGAATTTATGGATTTACGCACTGTTTCCAAGGGAAATTTCGCAACTGCTTGCTCAAAAGATTTTTTACGAGACTCAATGTCGCCGTGTCGTTTAGAGCAGGCCATGTTCCCTAAAATCATAATTTGAAGTCTAAAGGATTGAAGTCTGAGTTAGATGAGGGCCAGTCTTCAACTCTGATAAAGTCCGGAACGTTGGTTTCAAGCCAGGCTTGGGTAGTTCATGCCTTGTGACGAGGCGCAGGGTTCTGCAGGAAAGTCCACGGTATATTTTTAAAAAATTGTATTGCTAAGAGGTTTCACTCATATTCCAAGACTATATCTGGATACACTTTGGCTGAAGTTTTCATTCCTTTTTCACAAAAATATAGTTTTGTGACTGCTTCATAAGACCCGCCCCACCAGACCATCACTGACGCAGGGTGATGACTACCTTTCCGGCAACTTGAGCAGTTTCTTTAAACCTGTGAGCGTACACTTTATGATTTTGCTTATTGCAGTGTGCTTTAATCGTGAACATTTTGGCATCGGTAAAGAGGATATTTCTGTGCCTTTCACCTGCTTATCGCGACAGAAGGCGTTTTGATCGATGCACTCTCCATGCCCATCTTGTGCAAGGCGATCACTACAATCCTATTTTCTTGAATACCCCATTCCATATGGTAATTTGATAATGAACTCAAAAATATATGTGAAATGGCACAAAATTTAAATATGTTTTTGAAATAATATACATGTTTCAATTTTAAAATTTAATTAAAAAGTTGTAAAAAAGAAATTTTATGTAACAGTATTAGTGGCCAGACTATTTAGATATATTGTGTGCTAGCTTATTCTTAGGTTTATTTTAAAAAGTCTTGGAGTCCCCTTCTAATATTAAATTAATATATCATTCTTAAAAAAAATGCTTTTGGGGGTGATTTTTACTTGATTTCTCACTCCCAACTGTAATTCAGCACTATTTAACTATACACCTTTCAGAAGTATTATAAATTCAACTTATATTTAAAGTTGCAGGCTTTCTTTTTGTATGGTTATTTAAAGCCCTATTTTATTGGACTATAACGTACTAAACTCAAATCAACAGTCTCACTTTTAACTATCAATAGAATAGTCAAATGCACAAAACCACATTTTAACTCTCAAGTTAAAATGTGGTTTTGTATATCTCAATATTGAATACAAAAAGCAGTGTTAAAAATGGCTTGTTGATTTTGAAAAATATGGTATATACTACATTGACAATATAAAGTTGTCAATTATGTTTAGTGATATGTTATGTATGTAACACTTATCTTAATACCATCTACTATAGGTTGTCAATGTTATCTGTTTTAATTAATTTAAAATATTGCATAGATATTACAATCTTTGTAATTGTCGCTAGAGTAATTCCAAAAAAATATAACAATTAATTATAAAATTAATATTTCATAACGACATTTTATCATGTAATTTTATCATCTAAAATGAATCTTACGCAATGATCTTGCTAGGTAACTAGCACAGATAAACAAATTAAAAATAGCCAAGTCATTCAAATATTGATGCAACTTTATATACATATCACATCTTAAGTTTCGTATTCATAAGATGCATTATCTTTATTTTTATTTATATTTTTATAGCTTGTGCTTTTCTAATTATGTGATAATGATGAGAGGTATATTATTTTCTGTTTTCTAGAGCTTGTCCTACATACATTGCACAAAAGTCAACCTCAGGCTTAAAATATACTATGCTTACCGCATGTTATAAAGAATGCAATATTTGATAGACAATACGATATTATGATGTATTAATAACGTTTTGGGATTTAGTAACCGATGAATCATTCGGCAGAAGAAAGCTAAGCGCTGCACACACTGTAAAAAATACGTTTGGAATTTAGTGACATATTAAATGACATTTCTTAATAAATATTATACTTGCTTGTATCAACTTACAGAACATGAGAACAGCAAATGCGCAAAATGTGTATGTACACTCGCGTGCCAAATAAATCCCCGCCAAGTTCGCGCCAAGCATTGACCCTACTCGCCCAAACATCATAACAGCGCCAACAGCCGATCCCCTGCATCGTTAAAATAAAAACAGAATATTTTTCATGACATATTATTTTACGTTTTTCGGAAATCCAGAAAAAATTGGTAGCGCTATAGGCTTTACCTATTAATACATTCAACGATAGGGTTGTGTATAAAAATATATATAATTTAGTATTTTGAAATATAAAATTGGTTCTTTTGAGTTGTCTATAACTCCCGTTAAGTTAGCTTTGTCTGTATTATTCTTTTTTTATCATTCCCGAAGGGATTATGTTTTCGATTATTTAATTTAATATTAATTAAAAATATTGATGTGTTAGTTAATGTTTCCCTGTTGGATAAGCCTTACTTTTCTCATACGCCACAGAAAACAGTTTACTTCTTGCCACATCATGTTATCACGTTGACAAAATTTTCATAATCTCAAAACAGTTTCATAAACCCGAACCGTCATAAAAATAACGTTATCTCAGTAAAATATTGGCGCTCTTCGGGATTCCCTACTCTATTATCATCAACTTTGAGTTTGTTTAGCATTTACTTGGTATTAACATGATATCGAGACAAACACAGTAAAGTGAGATGAACATTCATAAACAAGCATATTAAGAAATAACTGATTTACCAATATACCTTTGTAATTTTTAAACTTAAATTAATAAAAAAATCGTATATACATTTTAGGCGTTTCATTTTCTGGTCCATTAGGTAAAATTCTACCAAGGTAACATGAGATACAAACAAAAATATGTATACTTAGTAAAAACTGAAACAAGAAAAGGACATTTACGATTATTTAAAATTGAAATTAATTTGCGATCTATTAAGTGAAGATATTACGGAAATAAGTCGCGGTCGGTTCAGAGGTTGAGACATCACTAACAATCAAATTTATCCTTCCCTCAACTAATCATGACTATACTTATACTATCACTTCTCAAATATACAAATATCTTTAAATAATTTAGACATTATCTGTATTTTTATATTTAATTCTATTACTAGATTTTCTGGACGTTAATCTTATGATATATGTTCATATTATTATGATCGTTATTAAACTTACCTTAAGCTAGTGGGGAAGATTTGTACAGCATATGCGTTTAGAGGTCCAATACCGAGAGCAGTCAACTCCAAGGTAGACATGGAAACTCCAGCAATGAGCCTGATTTTATAAATAATAATTATGTTCAGTGTGTTAGGAGCCGTTTACCAATTCCACTTACACTATTTTAACAGTGTTAAATAGCATAAAAAGTCATTTAATTTCAACGAAATAACGTATTTTTCAATATAATTTCCCTTTTTGAGCTGATGAAGTTAGAAATTCATGTATCTAGTATAATTATTGAATCAAAAGTAGGTTAATAAAATTTACTTTTATCTAAGGAATTTAGGAACTTTTAAAATATAAAGTACCTATATGTAGTCTATATTTAGCAACGATATTCTACTTATTTATTTAAGATATAAACTTTCTAATGTTAAGAACGCTTGAACACTTATAGATAAAGATACGATTAATTTAAGATATTTTCTATTGTCTTCAATACAGCAATAAATATTCGTAACCAAATATAGATTTGTAACCTCCAATTGTTGTCAAATAAATCATTGGGGAATTACGGCTCATTCTACATATTTCCATTCTTCTATCTTAATCATCGTCTCGCCGATAAGAATCAAAGCACGTAAACATGCTATAGATAATGATAAAGATAATAATTAAATATGACATTGACGTGATCATTATATCAGTCGCAAGAACTTGTAGTGAAATATAAAAAAAATAGATATTTGTGTTTGATATTTTTTAGGTCACACAAACATTTGAAACTAATGTTTGTTGTAGGCAACCGTCAATATCCAAGGCTGCTTTAAGTCGATTTATAACTATAACTCTTTGTGCTTAATCGTTTTTACCGATTCTGAACAACCCCACTGATCATGCAAGCAGCAGCTACCAGCGAATACATTAATATAAGCAGCGTCTTCTTTGATAGAGGACTTAGACTGGCCATCATAACAATAGCGCCGTAGAATAGCGCAGTAACCACGGTGATTTGGAATGTATCGTAGGATATGCTGTCTATGCATGTTACTGTATGCGTCTGAAAATGAAAGTATTTTAAAGTTACTGTCCCAAATAATATCCTGTGTTTAGTTAGCTATTTCTAAATTTTGGAGTTAACAGTTCAAAATAATCATATATAATATATTTTATTATTTATATTTTTAAAATCAGACTTCAGGGCATCAGGAAAAAATAAAAATGAATTTCCTCCTATTTTAGAGACCTATTTCCTTGTTTTATACTATTTATCTATTTTTCTTTCTGTGATTTTATATTGGAGGCTAGCTTTAATACCTTACTCGTAATAAATTATGACGAAACGCCAGTTACTAAAGCACAATTTCTGTCTACGACAGATAAGTATAAGTTTCACTTGATCTAATCTTATCATATGAATTATCACCTCACCCCAGGGATATGAGATCATTAATTAAGAATTAAATCATACGATGCCAATTTATTATCTTTCTTTTATTTTGATGATTTTTGTAGTATTGTATTTCATTACCATTCCAGCGAGTATTTTAAAATGATGTCATTCATTTATTGTTTGATGACAGTAAGTCTTGTTTCGTGAAATTCCTAAATATCTTTACAGATTTTTATGGCGGACTAAATCATATAGCATTAAGTAAATTAAAATACTTACAACATTTTCAATTTCATTTAGAGCCATACAAATAGAAACGGTTTCATTTGGTAGTTTTGTCATCATCTTATTTATTGTATGTGGGGTAAATAAAAATAAGCCGTTTAACCTGAAAGATATTTTAGCATTAATGGTATATCAATATTTAACCAAAATATTATCACTAACGCCAGATCTTTGGCGAAATTTTGCATTCTTCAATAATCGGGAATAATTTATCATTAATTAACCGTTTACTTGCTAAAAGTTTATTGTAAATAATCCTCCATTTAGTGAAAGTTTCACCACAAGGTGTCATGTCAATTAAAGAATAAATCAAATACGATCTTACAGTAAAACGACGGGATCTTAAAAATAATATTAATTTATTTAAGAAATTATATTCCGTATTTTAAACTTTCATGATTCTTTGTATATGTCATTAATAACATTTGAAATGAAGTAACATTATTTTTACACTTATCTTTACAAAAAGCGTGTAATCATGAGTTTACTGAACTTTTATTAATAAAGTTAATTGTTCACTGGAACTTGTAGTTATGATAAGTGTTCTTAAGGTATTAATGACCGCATGTAGTTATTTCTGTCCTTTATCGGTCACTAAGCTACGCCGTAGAAGGAAAGGGTCAAGGAAGCCTAGTAGATACAGCGACGACAAATTGTTAGCACTTTGTTTACACTATACTATTTTTATTGAGTCAAAGTATGAGTATTTTAAAGAGTTAAAGAATTACAATTGTTATTTTAAGCTTGAGAGTAATGTACAATTTCCACCAAGTATCGTACCTTCTACAATTTATAAAAATAAGCTTTTTTATGGCTGAGCTATACTCATTAACAAATGAATCACTGGCTCGTCTATCGCTGAATAATATAAAACATAATCAATTTTGTATTAAACAAAAGATTCAGGAAAACGTCCAGTCCTTAATGTATGATAAAAAGCAAAACGTCATACTAATGGTACCAATAAGATCCTACAACAAATCTGTCCCTCTTGTGAAACAAAGTTTTTCATATATTGTATACAAAACGATAACTGGCCCCAAGCTGCCTTAATATATATAAATATTGGTATGATTTTTCACTTCATAACCTCGTAAATACTATAGATATAAGTAAAAGTATACTAACAGGGAAAATAGTCCAAGCATCAGAAAACCCAAGAGCAAGAGCCACTTGACGTGTGGAGTCTTTAATAGATTTATGGCTGAAATCCTGGATATCTTGTCAGGGGACTCTCCATCTTTAAACTGACTTTGATCCTCTTGGGATTTCTTGAGTGATGTAACCTTTGAAGGTAATGTATTTATTACATCGCAGTATTATTTCTCAGACGCATTATTGTAAATCTTTATATGTAATTTTATTTAATTAGAATTATTACAAATAATTAAATATTGACATTGTAAAAAGTAACGCTAATGAAATTGTGTTGGAAATCGAGAAATAATTTTTCCTATATATACAGGTGTAAAAAGACTGCTCCCGAAAACAAAAACAGGTGATAGTACTAATAACACCTTTGATGATGGGACGGAAAAAAATTCCATCCTGACTTTAAAAATCATGTTTAAAACGTTTTTAGCGTTATTTCCGCTCCATCATGTTAGCACGACTAAATGAAATGATAGGTTCATAAAAATTACATTAGTTTACTGAAAAAAAAAACAAGCAATGAAACACGAAACCAAAAACAGCTGATATGATATGACTTTTTTAGTCTCGATCGAATTTTTTACCATCCTATGATCAAAGGTGTCATTAGTACTATCACCTGTTTTCGCTTTCGGGAGCAGTCTTTTACACCCTGTATGTATAGAGGTTTATTTCTTTTTGTTCGCTATTCTTAACATAAGTCATATAATTTTATAAAGGCAATGAGAATATATCCATTGCCAAGAGAGGTAATAAAAAAATATTTGCGACGAAGCCCACTACCACATTTTTGATAAACTTCTGTAAATAGAATGTGTTAGACCGTTAGACAATGACGTCTTTCCATTATTATAAGCTAAAACGCCTTAAGTAAAGGATAAGGCAATATTGAAAATGCACATATTGCTATTATATATATTTTATGTCATATCGATTCATATATATTTATAGGTTTTCTTCACCATACTTTTCCCTATAATACCTAATAGTGTGTGTAGTTCCTTTTTTTATTTTAATATATTTTAATACCTTATATTCATCCGCGGATTTTCCAGAATTAAATGCAAAAATATGTCCCAGAACATTAAGAGCTTCCTCTTTCTTTCCTTTCATCATGAGGAATTTGGGACTTTCCTTGGTCTGCGTCATCCATAACGCTGACAGAATTAAAGGTAAGGAATATGCAACGTTGAGTATGCGCCAGGGCCGAATATATATGGAGTGAAACTCCCAATCTATAGAGAATACTATCCAAGCTAGTACTGAAAATACGAAAGGAATTTTTTTTTTTAAATCTAAGAATTAAAAAGAAAGTCAATGTTTAATACAATTTTCGTCTAGTGCTTATCGGCATAGATTTATAAAATATTGTTCTAGTGTAAACGTTCTAGAAAGAGCAATTTATCGTTATCCTATAACTATAGATAATTGGTTTAAAGTTACTAATATTTCTTTTGTTATATCGGTAGACAGTACAATAAATGTTGCATGTTATATATAATATTTGTCTGTCTACACTTCTACTATTCTACCTTCTCTTAATTATAAAGGGTCCTTACTAGATATAAATAAAGAAAAAAAAATAAGAACATACTGGGACATAATGAAGCTATAAGCATTAGCGACGCATTACAAATTAAAACTGCAGTGTCCCGTCTTCTCTTAGGCATAAGCTCGCCTACAAAAACGAATCCCAGCGACGATGGACAGGATAAACTGTAAACATAATTTTATTTTAATACTAGTCAAATTAAAAATCTTGACAGTTTTACAGTTAAATTTTAATATCCTCTAATATATTGCTTATATTTATCATTGTTACCTTAAATTTAGATATGTTTCACAAGACCCAATCAACAATTAAATACAGATTATCTCTGTCATAACGCGTAATACATCTATTGATATCTGTATATACTGTTTCACATAGAACTCTATGGAGAAACAATATTCTTATACATAAAAACTCACAACAAAGATCCTATAAACTTGCAGATTGCGAAGGTTAGCAGATTCGGCATTAAGGCAGCAAGAAGACCGATTACGCCTGATAGCAATGTTGAGAAAATAAGAACCGGTTTTCTGCCCACCGCATCTGCTACAGGACCCCAAAATGGCGCTGTTAGAATTATACCTGAAAATAGAAGAGGTATGAAGTGTGAAAAGTTTTAGTTTAAAACTTTGTAAAGCTAGGTAGAGACTATATTTTCAGCTCCCTTCAATATTTTTATATCTGTTTTATTTACACTATATGACAATAAAACCTTTATAAAATGCGATACAGTAAATTTGAATTCTTAACAAATTTCAGAGTCATAAAAAGAGAATTAGAAGTTTCTAAATCGTGCTGGGTGCATCAGACTTAACTGACTCTTTTAGGTAGATAAGAAGTTAAAATTATATAATAGAATAACTGTTATAAACCTATATTAGGGATACTTGTGACAATCCCTCTCAAGTGATCTGGTAATTCTAGATCACAGGCTGCTGATGGAAGCAGGAAAGCGCATCCGATCATTTCCAAGATTGACGACCCGAGGGTAGCTACCATGAGGGAACAGTGGAATATTTGATATTTGCCAGCGCCTGAAATAATTTTTTCGCAATTATATTTTTTGAACTTTATTGTGTGATATATATGAGAAAATACAATAAAATGCCCTTTCTAAATTTCAGTGATGTTCCTTAATTTTTACTTTGTATCTACCTTGGTATATTCTTAATAAGTTCATTACATTGATTTCTTGTCAATTCAAACTGTAACTCGCACTCCGTACGAATAACGTTCTTAAAAAAAACATCAAGATTTACACAATTTATACAAAAAACCAGTATAACATGTTTACGATGGAGAACTAAAATTATTTTATATTTAATAACCTCAAATTACTTCAATAAATTATTATTATAAGTTGGTACTATGAAAATTAATAGTTCAACTTTATGAAAGTAAAATATTTCTAAGTTACTGTTCGAGATCTTTCAATTAATGACTTTAAAAAGGGACTGAATGCTATTCCTAGAAATTATTTTTCTCAATTAAAATATACAATATGATACGCAGTCTATTGCCGAAATTTAATTACATTTTATTACTTAGTATTATTATATTTTACGCTTTTTGATTTGAATGAAAAATTTTCAAACTATCGAGTAGAGCTTTTTGCCTCTTTAGACATTTAGGACAGCGAAATATAAACATACTAGAACTGCTTCATTAGGTCTATATGTATTTATTGCAAAATCTGTACAAGTAGTAAACTGGTTGAGAGAAACTGCAGGCGCCGGATGAATGTTAATAGTATATTTCAAAAATATATTGGATTCGTTTATTCCAGCCGAGTCCATGAGGTTTCGAGTTATAGGAATATAAATTGGATAGAAATAAAATAATAAATATATTCAAGACCTTGACAATCTTAAAAAACCTTTTTAGGAATTGTCTACATACAAAAACAAATTTAGTGTCTATTTGAAACAAAGAAAATACGAGTACGTTACTCATAATATAAACACAATTCGTAATATGTTGGTCATTCTGCCTGATTGTTATCGCTAATCTCCGAAACAGCTGGACTGATTTAGACAGGACTTTGCGCATTCAATGGCATCAGCCAATGTTATTATTTTATTACATCACCATCACGATGTTATACATAAGATCAAGCGGGTGAAACCACGGACCATAACTAGTCTAGAGATAAAAAATTACCACTTAGAATGTTTCTGTCCTGTTCCGATATTTTAAACATTAATTCTACAGATATTTTAGGTATAACCTAATTAGGGTTTAATTTCATGAAAAAATTTTATCGATTATCGCACCTGCTATAAAGTAGAAGTTAGCTGCCCTGTTGCTAGTGTTTTAACAGTACATTGAACAATAAAATTTACAAGCGAATTTTAACTCACATATGAGGAGTTCCGTAGACTAAATCATAATGATCATATATTGTTAGGCGAAAAATAAAAGCCCTTATTCTCCTCTATTTGCCTTTAATTTTTTTTTCCAATAAGTGAACTAAATGTGTCGATGACAGTTAAAATAATGTAAGTATGTATTCACCTTTTCAATGCAACTTTTGGTCGCTACTTGCACAAAAAGGCATATATGAGAAATAAGTAACTTATATAACTTTTTAAATATATAGCCTATTAAAAAAATTGTATTTTAAAAAAATTGTAAAACAAATTTTCCAAAGCCAGTGCAAGAATTTATTACTGACCGTACTCTAATTATAACAAGTATACATTATTTGTTTAACAATTACTCGCAGTTCCACTTGAAGTAACATCAAAGTGAGGAAACTTATTACTTAACACCTCACTTTACCTCTGCAGGTAGTTTTTGGATTACATACACAATATGTTTTTATCTACAATATGAAAATAAATCGCTAAACAGAAATCTCGAGAGCCACTGAAACGCTTTCGCTAATTCATTTTTTAGAATATACCTTGAAGTACGAGGATAGTTCTTACGGACAGGAAAATTTAAAAAAAATCTTGGATACATCTAAAATCAACAATTTTCTACACTCCCATACAATTGATACGTAATAATACTTAAAAGTGAGTTTGAACTTTAATACCATAAAGTTTAAGTACAAATAAAATGAAATATAATAAGTACGTATCATAATAAATCTGAAATTGAAATTGTCACTGTTTTTTTAGTGGCTATTAAAAGAATTTTAGGTGTTTTATAACTTTTATTTTTTGGCATAATGTAATTGTTGACTTATTAACGTACTCTCTTATCTTACTAGCTGACCCAGCGTCCCGAATAGCAGAATATGTATTAAAAAAAAAATAAGAATCGACTATTAGGCAGTACGAAGTTTGCAGAGTCAGCTAATTTAAAAGAATTCGAAGTTAGTGCTAAGTAAAAAGGTAGTAGAGAAGAGATACCTTACAGGAGAGTATAGATTTAGTATACGGAAAAGCTTTGAGGATTTAATTGTAGACGGCGCTTGTCATAATATTTAAAATACCCTTAACAATTCATTTGTATCCAAATCATAACCGAAAACTTTCCGTCCGACGCCGTAATGGTGACTTTTTATTATTTATCTAATTTGCTTTGTAAATTCTCTTATTTAAACTAACGTATATTGACATATCTTTGTGCGGTGTTTGACATACAACTAACGTTAAAAAAACTATTATTATAAGAATTATCTGTAATAAACACGTTTTTCTAAAATGTTGCATAAAGAAGAACAAAGTTTAGTTTTTGGACACATTAATTAAATGGTCAAAGGCGATGTTCTTGATTTTATTTAGAATATTCCCAATTTAAAAGATATCGAACCGCTCATAACAAACAGCATTTCATGATCTTTTTCTCTATATGATACGTGACCCTGGCGGAATTTTAAATTATATTTGAAAAGACAAACACTTATTAAAAATATATTTTTAGTTTTTATTACAGAAAATCTACAGAAGTTATTTTAAGAATTTTGTAAACGAGGTGCAGTTTTTGTTTTAGAGTAACTGAAGTTTCTGTCGATTTTTTTATTAATTTATATTTTCACCGTTATATCTTAAATAAGTAATTACAACGAAAATTGGTGACTCATTATTAATTTAAATTTATTATAATTAAAGAAATATGATTATATTATTACCTATGCAATATACACTCGGTTTAGGTACATAGCATCCGGTTAGTTGTATAGACTGCTGGAGTTAATTATGTTTGTGTCGTTTTGAAAAAAGATAATTTAGATATAAGCCTTTTCAGCATACATGGAAAAATTTATTTACTAATCACTGGCTTCCTTGCTCACTGTATACGAGAGTAAACAAGAGTGCTTATTAAATAAGTACATAATAATTGTTTTAACGAAAAACAATCCACAGACATACCAGCAATATCCAGTGCTGTCTCCAAATCAGCTTCCATCACACTTTTTCCTTTTTTCCCATCTTCTCTAGTCCTCATTCTACGAATGATAAAATATTAATGAAAAGGGTTTTCCTAACCACACTATTCAAGGAACTCCTTATGTTTACGATATGACTGGCCACACGGCACTGGACGCTAAATGTGTAAATTACTAACTTACATAAAATTTACGCGAATCACTTAATATTTATTTGTTACCTATTTGGTCAAGTAGGCATAACTGTAGGTCAATATAAATTAAGTTAATCCAAGATTACTTATCGATACATCATATAAATAAAAAAGCCTAAATATTATTTATATATTTATTTTTATAATAAATTTTCCGTCACATCTGAATATGTTTGAATATAAAAAATATACATTCATTATATTTTGTAAGAAAATTCACGAATGTAAATAAAAGTAATGTATTATTTGACTTACATTGAAAGAAACGGAAAGAACCGAAAACGCATTTTGTCCCGATTGACGAAAAGCTATTTTCTGTAAGCGAGTGTCAAGTAGCCGTTTGACAGAGTAACTGAATCAGTTAACCCGTCGTGATTACTAGTTACTTTCACCTTTAACTACTAGATTCTCTTTCAACTTGTTACTTCTAAATGTAATGATTCTCACTTTATAGATGATTTCAAAAAGATTCAAGCTTCTCAATTCCTCTGAATTTTTTTGTGTTAATCTTAACATATATAAATTACGTGTCACGTTGTTTGTCCGGGATGAACTCCGAAACTACTGAACCGATTTGAAGGTCTTTTTCTTTAAAATGACTGCTATCCTCTAACTTAAAAGATAGGATACTTTATTTATCAATTTATAGTCGCAATATTATTTTATTGTGTATTATTATTTGTATATTTGAGAGACAAAATTACCTTTTAGCTCCAAACGTTTCTAACAGATGACAATATCTGTTGACTAAATTGAGTAGGTATTCAATAAATTTCAGTGTGTTAAAAGCACAAACGTTTAAATAATATTAATAATAATGCTTACTAATTACATTTTAATATAACAAAAACCTTAACCACAGCGAATTGTGGCCGGGTATTCTAGTATATATATATTTACAAATTTGTCTATGCCTTACGTGATATCCCAATAACTGCAATTTCCAAAAAGATTTTCGACGGTTTGATCATTTTCTAACATAAAATGAAGTAATTTTTCATTAACCTTGTTTAAAGAGATATCTTCAAGAGATAAAATATTATAACGGTTATTTCACGATTTATTATATTTAAGTTTATATTTTTTAAGACTTTGTTGAATTAAATAAACATTCATTAGATTTATGAATATTGACATAATAATTACGGTTTTATCTAAATATTTGCCAAAAAAATAGTGGTTACCGAAAATTAGCACGCATTATTTTATATGGAAACTTACCTTTTAAAGTTATTATATATAAAGAAAATGAAACTGAAAGCTATCCAGGCAAATACCAAACACATACTGTCGCGTCTGACTTTTATCGAGGCAAAATAATAACAATTATAGATAATTAATTACTAATTGAAATTATGACAACAAATAAATGATTATCGTATATTACCGTCTCTGTATAATTTACTGTGAATACACCCCTTTCATGTTCTGTAAAAGATTCCTTTGTATTTATCTTTATTATGACACTAACGGGACCAATATTACGGATGTGGATTTGATTGGACTTTTTACAGCATGGAATATATTTTGTTTCATTTTGTAAACGTTGTATGATCTACCTTGCAAAACGACTAGACTTATTTTGACCTCAAAGAAGACATAGAGTTTTCTAAGAAATACTTCTAATTGACATACATCAATAACATTAAATTTTGTTAGGTGCTAGCTATTGCCAGCGTCGTCGTTAGCAATAATCTCAATTTCGTCATCCACTTCTAGTTGCCTATTTTATCATTTTATGTTAACTTTATTGAATCTGTGATTTCTTCTATTGATTGAATATTGTACCGAGGCATTATATGAATAGAAGAATAAGAGGAAATATTTTTAAATCCGAAAAAATCCCTTGAGTACTTTCGTTAACCCGTAGATACAAACAAAAAGGTAAACAGGAACAGTTTTTATGTTCCTTCACTCTTTTCTAGTCGCCCACAATAGTCTTTACATAAATTAATTGAAAGTACAAACTCGCGATTTTTACTGATTTATTATATGGATATGTAGTAGATATACTTTCAAAATACTCAACCGATGCATATCCAGTATATGCTAAACTCTATTCATTATCAGTGATCATATAGATTTAAGACCAACTTACATTGGAATATATACGAAATGAATATGTCCACTTCTTCTAATCCAACTTAATATAAATATTTATTCATAATATATTATTATAGGCTATAACATGTTCTTGATTAACTTTCAATTAACCTGAACAGTTATTTTATAGCGTTTTGTCGGACAATTATACAACGCGATTCTTTAAATGGTTACAACTATTTATTTTTAAACTAATTAAAGTAAAACAAACATTAAATATGAATGGAAGGTTATTACCATACAATAGTGACGACCATATTAAAATCGGTTTTAGCTGTTTCTTAGATTAGCACGCACAAACGTACATACAAACAGAGAAGCAGACAAAATTTCTAAAAATTGATGTTGTGGATTCTATTAATTTAAGAAAGTATAATAATAGTTTTTGTCACATATCTTCAATGTACTGACAAAATTCACGTACATTTTATAGATATATAAGTATACTGCTTAGTGAGAATTTGGCTGATAAGATCAGGCATATTATATCATATTTACTAGCCATTATCAGTTAATAGCAGCCACAGGTAATCAATCAATTTAATACATATACATATCACGACCGTGAACGTCATTAGGGTGGCTAAAAGAGCATCGAAAATTATAGTGTAGTTTTACGCTCATTGAAAATCAGGTGTCCTGAGAGAATACTGGAGAGTAAAATTATAAAGTTTCGTTTGGGTGGTAACAAGATCATTCTTTAGGGAAAGAAAAATTAATAATTGGTGGTACAGAAACATAAACATATTAGGTACAGTGAAAGGTATCCATGGTGTTTTGATTTTTATTACTAGCATGCGATACTTTATGCAAGCTTATGAATTTCTAGCAGCATCTATGATTTATTATTCTTTCGAAAGTTTAATTTATATATACTTACCAATAATATATGCTTTTACGATAAAGCTATTATATATTTTGATATTACAAATAAAGTCTTCAAATTTGTTTATTATTTCTATTATAGATAACCACAACATTTTTGTAATTAATCATTTTGTAAAAAGACAATAAGAAAATTTATGATATAAATAACAAAAAAGTTTAATATCTCAGAAGTTATCGTTAATTAAATGACGCGATTAACATGAATGTATCATAATTAATGTTTTGTGGCAAATACAATGGCAGTTCTAATTATTTTTCCGAAATTATGAGCTGTTAGGCGTTATATAAGACGTTAGTTTTGGGATACATTTTTCTGAAAACATTATGTCTAATTACTATAGACAGAAAAGTAACAGTAAAACTTCATCCATGAGTCTTATAATAATCTATTCACTTCTGGCGTAAAAAACATGAGAATCCAAATATTAATTATTCTAATGCACGTCACGCACACGGTAACTTCATAGTTATTGTGTATTTTTGTTCACACCTGAGGTTACGATGCGAAGTACAGTAACAGTAGCTATTTATGGCATTAGATAAGTTATTAATTAAATGAAGAAATCTTAAGATAAAACCAGAATATTCTGTTATGTGTAAAAGATATTTCGGTGTAAAGAAATTGATTACATGGAATGTGTATTTAAATAGAGTCAACGTTACAAATGAAATGACCATAAAAAACTTTAAAACGATTGTTTTTTGCGTTTCTTTTTTTCTATAAATTGCTGAATACATATGAAAGTGAATCAAGACTTCCGTCAATAGATAAAACAGGAAATCTACGTAATTTGAATTTACTACTGACGGTAAAGCAAATATTTATGTATAAGATAAATACTATTTATGAACCATTAATTTGATTAGAGATAGCAGTACACCTTAAAGTAGAATTTTCTATTTGTATTCTATCTGTATACATATATTCATGCTTATGATGTTTTTGTTAAAATATTTATCTACTTATATGTAAACATACTTGTCACTAACAAAAATTTTAAAATTATTTTTGGAATGTTTCAAACATTTTGTTTGTATTTCGGATAACTAACAGGTAAAGCGCGTTAAAAACTATCATATTATTATTTACTTACCTATTATTTTTAATAGACTTCAAAAAAAGGAGGAGGTTCTCAATTTGCGTGTATTTGTTTCTATTTCAGATTCACTAAGAATCGAAAAATAAACAAAATAAATTGATATGCGCTAAAAAGATAAAAAATAATCGTGCCTTTGGAGTCGGTGTAAGCCGAAGAAGCAATATAATTATGTGTGTAGTTACAAATCTACCTCGCTGACACCGCCTGTACAGACGCACTTATTTTTAGCGCATATTAATTTGTTAGGGAATAGTTTATATAAATTTGTGTTTCTAAAATGTACGCATTCAAATACAGACAAGAATGTCTGACATAAAGGTAAAATTTTATAAAAAGAAATTCTTGAAACTAATTTCTCCAAAAAACATACACAGCCTAAATTCTAGAATAATACCTTCTTATTGGTAGTAGTACCTAATTAGAAATCCTGTTTATACTTGCGTAGTATCAGCGGTGCTCCGCGTTTCCACCCATGGGTATTTACTATCATATATTAATTATAGAGCTAAGAAAAAGCTCTCTTCCTATTGAAACTGATTATTAAATCAAATTTTCTTTACAACTCTTTGCTCGAAACAAAGAGCCGCTTAAGTGAATTTTTGACAAATTTCATCCAATAAAATTACCAACAAAATCGGTCCAGGTATTAAGGAAAATTGCCCGAAAAAATACAAATATAGAAAAGATTTTTTGTATATGTAACGTATATTATGTAGTACCTACGCATTTGTTAAATTCTGAGACTGATGACGAACATCATGACTACATTGATGTTTTCCCATGTGATAAATACGAAACAATATAGAATTTTTAATCTCAAAATTTTTCCACAGGCGCAAATTTGTTTATTTATGTATTAATTTCACGAGCGTCATAGTAGCGTGCTTCGATTCTATTTTTAGTATCTAGAAATATACTATAATTACTATTTGTAATCTTTATTATTCAAATAATGTCTATAGATAAGTATTTCTGTATAAAAGGATCATATCGCTCTGTTTTTCACTTATTGTTTTTATATTCAGACGACAGACCATTAGTTACACGTATAATCTTGTCAAACTATCTTCTACAGTTTTTTGGGTAATCAGAAGGTAAGCTGAACATATTATGGCTCGTTGAGCGCTTATTTTTCAGCTATAATACAGAATTACTATTCCAGACATCAGTCGGCTGTATCGTCAAAAGTAAGTACGCGGTAAATTAAGTCCAAAAAGTAAAATACTTATTGTAGGACAAGACTAATCAAAATACTGTTTAAACTTTGAAAATTATTCGAATTTTTAAAATGATACAAGATGATGAAGGTTACTAAATAGTACTTAAAATCTATGATGGGTTCTGGATATATAATATATTAGATTTAAAAAATAAGGTGAAGAGTAAATTTATAAAATTATTCAATACAATGTCAAAATTAATTTGAATCTATAAATCCTGGATCGTTTTGGGGAATCTAAATATAAAAAAAATTCAAGTTGTTTAATATTGGTTAGAGGAATTTTG
>JAOSYY010000010.1:96553-130508 GCA_025727935.1 Hebomoia glaucippe
TATAAATCCTGGATCGTTTTGGGGAATCTAAATATAAAAAAAATTCAAGTTGTTTAATATTGGTTAGAGGAATTTTGTTATATATTATTTGAATACGTTACGCCATAACCAACTAAACAACAATAATTTTGAAAAATTTCTATAAACCGTTTAAAAAGGCTATGTTTACTTTTTCTTGACAGGCGTTAAAAATACTCTCTATGATGTCATGTATAGGTCATTTTAAGGTCTTGTCAGAAATAAAAAGAGAAATCAAATACATTATTACGTTAAAATTTTAAGAAGAAAACTTAAACTTCTTTCAATTACTTATTCAGTAATCACATGTTTAATATTAGAGTGCTAGATTATTTAATTATATTTCAAAAATGTTATATGTATCGTACTGGTGTTGAAGATTTGCCAATTTTGCCAATTACTTCATTTTAGACAAAATAATAGGACTTTATGCACTACCTTAACTTAACCTGCTTACACACTCGTATTTATTATTTAATTTTTAGGTGTCTGTATTTTTATGTTTTTGTTACATTTACGTGATCGTCAGACCTATTGACGCGATTAAAAAACCTTTTTGAAAAATCAAAGCTAAGTTATACCTTAAAAACATTTATAAAGTTTGACACTTAATTACTAGGTACCTTAGACTAAATCGGTACACCTTAAGAGCTGGCTAAGTGGCTTGAAAGTGACTAAAAGGAACATTGGCTTGTTACTGTTAAACAACAAACAAAATCTTCCATTCTGTTATTGCAATTCGATTTATTGTTTTTTAATAGTCGTTTACTCGTGTCAACCATATTATACCACTTTCTTAAAATTTATATAATTTTGACGACATCCCTTACGCTATTACTGTTACAGAAATGCACATTAAAGCTAAAAAGGACATACAGTTAGAAGAGAAGCGATCGCTCGGTACAGCCACGATCGAAGAAGCTCTGACAGCTACGGGTAAGCTTCATTTAAGAAAATTTGACATAATATTATTCATATGTATAAATTTACTTTTATAATTTTCGACTTCTACTTTGCCTTATACGTGTCAAATAGGACATTTAAGACAACAACAATTGTGTAAAGAGTATTAATAAAAATTAAGAATGTTTTTATACTTACTGATAAAAGATCTAATCGATAACTAAATATTAATTATTATTATTAACCTCTACTGTTTTTAAGTATTATTTGGAATGTCTCTATTGAGATAGAGTCGCTCCAGTTTTTAAAAATATGAATACATATAATAAATCAGTAAAAAGTAAAATATGATATCATTAAATAATAAGTTACACTATTTTATGCTAATTTTACTACCAGAACTTACGTTGGAACTAAAAACTCAGTTATTCACATCATTAGAGTCAACTACACGATTTCAGAGATGTACGTCATATCCGAAATCAAATACGTCATGTACGAGTATGTTGTTTTGACATTTTTTATAACTGAGGAGTAAGAGGTTCCCTTAATGAATATTTAGAAAAATGTATAATTTATATTTATATTATATCATTTATAAATATATAATTTATATGTATATTAAAATATAATTTTAATAATCCACTTTTTACTTGTAAATTTTGTAACATTAGATTTTTTTACTTATTCTTAGGTTTTGGCAAATATAACTTCGGCCTCTTGTTGATATGTAGCTGGACGCTTCAAGCGATGGGTATGGACCTCTTTGGAACCAGTTTCGTAGTCGCAGCTGCTGTTTGTGACCTGGAACTCAGTTTACAGCAGAGAGCGCTATTAACAGCTACCCCATTAGTTGGTAAGTTACTGAACACAACAGTAACCCATTAAAATACCGACCAACATTTGTATTTACTGAAGTATAAAATGTAATATAAACTTTAAGTATAATTTTACAATGAAATTATCGTATTTATAGAAAGAAGTATGTATCTTCATTTATGTTACTCCTGTAGTCTAAAATCTAACTACTAAACTATAAAACTGTTCTGTTTTTGAAGGAATTATTAAATTAAGAACTATACCTAACTATTTTTGTTTAGTTTCATAATACTTTTCCCCAATATGTAACCTTTTATGTTTCTTACATTTTATGCTCTATACGCAAAGCATTTTCTTTTTATCCTTTATTTCATTTGTAATTCGAATTTGAGTAGTTGGAGTTCTCTATCGTCTAAGCGCGGCTCGATTATTTGGAACTGAATAATCAATACGAGATTGTGTTCTAAAAAGTATTATAATAAGGAATATGCTAATCTTCGTTTCCTACTACAGGTGTGGTCCTAGGTGCCCAATTATGGGGTTACGTATCTGATACAAAGGGCCGCCGTCTCACTTTAGTTCTGTCTATGTCAGTTGGCTTCGTATTTGCAGCACTAAGCAGCTTCTCACCTGATTGGAAAACTATGGCGTTTATGAAACTAATATCTTCTACATTGTAAGTAAATACGTTCCTTCAATATATAATCAGTGACAACAAAATAATTTTCGTTGTTTTACGTCGTGCATAATATTCATTTTAATCAAGTTATCCCACTTTTAAGTAAACTTCTGTATAATGTTTTGTGACCAAGCTCTAGCGGGAAGGATTCAAAACAGCTCTATATAAAACATATCACGAATATGTCGCATTTAAAAGTATTGCAAGTAGTTTTATTTGTATTGTAGTAATTATTGGGAATGTTACGTTTTTAAAAATACACTATTGCATCGGCCTTTTATAAGATCATAATCAAAATCATTAAACAAGATAACGTTAGCTTTTATTTTGAAATCAATTAGGATTTTAAAAATATTCCGTTAGATAAAAAATTATGAAATTTTAAAGATAACGGCGGGCTGAAGCAAATTATGACTAAGTCGCATATGTATAAAGTTTTTATTATTTAGCATAACATGAAGTTATGACGTCAATAAAGTAATATAATATATAGATAGTTTAAAAATAAATTACATTGTAGCTGCTTTAGTTCAATTCCAAAATTTATTGTTATTTTCTATGCAATTATAATAAATCTAATTAAGTCAACTGATTTTGAAATTGAAAATACACTGTTCTCAATACATTAAATCATAAAATAATCGCGTCGTCTGATGGCGCTTAGCGTGCTCTCTATATTAATATTGCTTCTATATTTATGTTCGTTTATTATTTTAACCCCAAGTAGATGTGGACAATAACAAGGCAAATAAACTGATTATATTTACTTAAGAGATACGTAAAATAGCAAATATTTAAATTACGCAAACACAGCTGATATCATTTTCCGTTAATATTTACACGAAGTGGGTTTTCCGAGATTTCATATCCTGTGTTTTTCTGGTAATTGATATTTAAAACTGTGTTTTACACACGATTTGTTTTGACAAATAAATAATTAAATTATATATAAGGACTTAATTTTTGTTATGAATAAACGTCTTTTACATTTCTAGACGGAATATATAATGTTATAATATAAAGGTGTCGTAATACTTTTAAATATCGAGTAATATTTCGGAATTACCTTAATTTTATTAATTGTTTTATTAACCCCAAACATAAAAAGGTGTGTTATATGTATAAGCCTGGCTGTCCCGTTCTAACACCTACACGAATGGGTCGACCTTCATTCGGTTTTTTATTGTTTGAGAGGTGACAAAATTGAGTTGGATCGTAGTTAGTTAATGAAGATATGTAAACGAATAACTAATAAATTATAATAGTAACACGATATACTTCTATAGGAATTAAACCCCCGACTTCTTAATACAGCTCAGTGAATACACAGATAATCCCTTTAAAATATAATAATTGATTTATACCATTTCAGTACGTCGGCTAGCAATTCTGGCGCTTATACCTTACTGGGTGAAAGCTGCCCGGAGCGATCTCGAGGACGAAGCATGTTGCTCTGCACCTGCTCCTTGATGTGTTCCCAAGCCGTTGTTGCCGGTAAGTTCCTTTAGTAAAACATTCCTCTGTGTGTGCCATATTCTTAATAAGGAATTTGTAGATTACGAATAATACAGATATTTTATTAAGGCGTAGTTTCTCACGCTTCTATATTAGATACAAAATCAACATATTGATGTCCGATTTCCTTTCTAATATTTTGTTTGGTTTAGTTTATTACGTTGGAATATTGCCCACCAAAATTTAAACGTTGTACTGTGATAAGAGAGCTTGCCAAACACTTATCGTTTTCATAATTATCGCAAACCGGATATAAAAAAAAAATCTTTTTACAGTATTCGCGTTCCCAATACTACCAATGGAGTTTTCTTACTGGATTAATTTTTTGGGGATCTACTATCGGCCCTGGCGGTTACTGGCCTTCGTTATGTCTCTGCCGTGTGCAGCAACTGCATGTCTACTGCAATTCTTTCACGAGAGCCCCAAATTCTTGGCTTCAAAGGGTCAAGCAGACAAGGCTTTGGATGTTCTGAAGAAAATCTACGAGTGTAATACTGGCCACAAAGCAGATCAGTTTCTTGTAAGTAATTTTAATTTGTTCCTTCCTTCCTTCCTTCCTTTTATTTATTATATATATTTAGAAACATTTAAAAATTGAAGACAAAAATTTTTTTACAGGTTAAAAAATTAATTCAAGAAGAAGAGAATACATCAGTAGACAATCAGTCTTTCTTCACGGTACTATGGCAACAAACGTCGGCACTGTTCCGCCCTCCACTGCTTAAAGACACCCTTAAACTGTTCTACCTCATCACTGTCATTTATATGACGTTAGTACTTTTAATCAAAATCTTAGCACTTTCATTACGAATGTTTAACAAAAGTCGTGAATATGTGTGGATTACAGGTTAACATTCGTTAATATTTTTAAGTAGGTAACTCGAAGCTTGAGATAAATAATGAATTGGAAGAAACATTTTTAACTGAAAAAGCGCCATATCACAATTAGCCTCTGCCGGCTCATCGTGGTCATTAATCTTTCTTAATTAATATTGGGTTTAACTAATGATCCCTTAATTATTTTTCAAATCTTTATGTACCTCTAGTGGCAGTGGATTCATCCTTTGGCTGCCGTATATTATGAACAATCTATTTTCGGTGTTGGAAACAGGAGAAGGCTCTCATATGAACCTCTGCTCTAGTATTCGATACTCTACAGTCAGCTTAGTAGTTGCTGGGAATAATACCGTAAGTGTTACAATTGTAGTTAATTAATTTTTGAGAGAGTTCGCTCAGTGGCCGACTTTCGACCATGATCGTTTGAAAACTGGTGGAAAACAAAACTTTAATATATATATATATATATATATACAATTTCATTACATAATAAATATAATTTTGTATCAGTATAATACAACTGTATCTCCTCTAGCAAAACGATTTGACTTTCTTGTAATAAAAGATACATATTTTTGTCTCTACAGACAATTCAGGAAGTTTGCGACGACACAATACAACCAACTACACTTATCTCAGCTATATCGTATGGGGCTCTGGCTAGCTTTTCAAATCTGGTACTATCACTTACTTGCGGCTCCAGGAAACGGCTGGCTATGATGGGGATAATCCTTTTGTCTGCTGTATCAGCTGTTTTGTTAAATGTGGTGTCCAGTCCAATAGCTGGTGGAGTGTTCTTCTTCCTATTTCTTCTGTGTGCACTATCTATGGGCATACTGAGCGTCTATTTTGTAGAACTATATCCTACCTCTTTGAGGTAAGACTTAGATTGTAGACGTAAAGTTTTTATTATTTCTTTCGACTCAAGTAAAAACCTAGTGTAAGACTTTTTACAAATATTCTTCCTACAGTTATTTTTAATTTATCTAAGTGTCAATTTTATAACATTTGAATTGACCTTATTTTATTAATGACCAATTATGCTGAAGGAAATTTGAGAGGAATTTTTAAAAGTGACCTTTACTGAAACTTGAAAGATTAGCTGTGATTTTTAGTGAATTTAAAAAATAATGGGAAGGTTTTGCAGAGGTATGGCGTCATGTCTATCTGTGATGTTGGGGAGATCAAGTGCCTTTCTCGGCGTAAACGCCATCGGGTATCTCATATCAGCGAACTGCGAAGCTACCTTCTACGGCTGGTCCATTTTACTACTAAGTATGTCCTGTAAAATAATAATGGAAAATTAGTAACAAATCCCTTTGTTAATTCTTGCTATTTTCACACTAAAAAGTGAAAACGCACAAATAATTACGTTTTACGGTATTACAACATACATCCGATCTCTTTCCCATAAAGTAGACCAAGATTGCAGACTCACATAGTCCTATAGGTTTTTAGATTCTGATCTAAATCGTCCAAAGCCTATATTTGAAGATTATACTTTTATATGCAAACCACATTAAAATTTGGAGAAATTTGGTTTTGAAAGAGTTGATTTTTTTTCAGGTGCCATAAGCGTATCGTGGTTTCTACCGAGTGATAAAAAATGACCTTCAAATAAAATCGGAGGGAACTAATCTTTGTGTCCGCAAAACTCGAATAGTAAATGATGGATTGACTTTTACATAACCTTTTCTTCAAAGTAAGAAATTCACAGAAAGCAACAGTGGACTGTTGCCGAATATAGGTTAAAATCTATAAAAATGTATTAATTAATTACAAAACACAGAGAGACTCCTAAATTATATTATAATTAATTTTCCGATTGAGATTAATATTTTATAATAATATTCGTAATATTACCGTACGGGATACCTTTGGCGTTCCCCTTTTGAAATAAACCTACTGTATACGTAACGTAAAATAATAAGCATATGTTAAATCAATGTTAATGATAGAGTCCTAGAAAAGTTTGACGTCAACAATTGCTTTTTCTAAAGCTCAAAGATATAAGTTAGAGGATTTAATAAGATTACACAAGATTTACCATTCTGTTCCCGAAAATATTTTTCTAGTTCGTTAAATCTTGTACAAAATTAAAATTCTGAAATTATTTTAAGTTTCATGATAATTGCATTATTGTCATGAAACGTAACATAATTTCATAGCTGCATAGCTAAAATGTGAAGAGTAAAAATGTAATTAACAAAGTAATATCATCGATAAAAAATAAAGACTGTTTAATTGTAATAATAACTATTTAATGATAAACGCAAACGTTGTTTTTATTAACCTATCTTTCTTACTTTACCTCTGGTTTCATTCGAGTCAAATGTAACTTTGTCGTTACAAACAGCCACTTTATTTCCATCTATATTTATAAATATCACGTTTCTTGTTCTTATCTTCTATAATAAAATATAAATGTAACTGGTCGTTGTCTGTACATTGAAAATGTATGAAAAATGAGAAAATCTATTATTGAGGGACTTAATTAATGTAATAAAACTCAAAACAATAATTTTTAGATTTATTATCTGTTTGTCTGTGCGCGCTAATCTCAGAAACCGCATAACCGATTTAGATGCGGTTTTCACTATTGTATCGTAGTAAGCTTCACTGAACATTTATTATATTAACATTTAGTAGTATTTAGAAATAAAAAGTTATAGCCATTTAAATAATCGCCGTGAACATTCTTCTGAATCTGAAAATTCTTCTTCTATTCAGATTAAGCTGGTCCTTATGGGTTGCACACAGCCACAAGTGTGTATTTGAAACATGTTGATTAATAAATAAATTCCCTATTTGTAATATCAAAACCAACATTATTTCCTCAAAGAATATGAAAATAGTTAAATACGCTACTTATAACAGGAATAAAAATTAAATTGTTTGTTTGTTTTCTGTTTGTTTAAGCCGGCTAATATTCGGAACTGTTCGTCCGATATTGAGTGGACTTGTAGAACGCCACTGGTATAGCGCGTTACATCGGCTACCTTTTTCACATAACATAGTTTAATCACTTCATCAACATCTATAATCTATATGTATAATAAAAAATGAATGGAAATCGCGTATCTGAATTGAAAGATTTTTTCTAAAATAATATGGTACACAACTAGATGTGGTTGAAAAAATGAACATGAACGCGAGCGAAGCCGTGGGCAGGAACTTGTGAAAAATAAAGTTAAGTACCTAATTACCTAATTATTGAATAAAAAATTAAATTATACAATGCCTATTTATATAAAATTTGCAGAACCTTGAAAATGTATTACAAATAATAAAAAGAATTCAAAAATTTTGCAAACCGCAAATGCTCTGGAGGGCTTAAATTATTTAATTATAATATTTTAGAGTTTTTATTTGTGAAAGATACACAAAAAGCCTATTAGAACAGATAGCAGTGCTAAGCCAATCTGTGTATTCATATACATTAGTTAAGAATACTGACAGAATTCCAAGTCCCATATTCAGCATTATTTTAATTTTAGTGTTTAATAGCTCTCTGACTTTAAAAAACTTAATTTCAACATTTGACTATTGGCATGCGAAAGTAGGACGAACTAACAATTATAATAGTTCTAAGGATACCCACTAGATTACACCATCCGTTTGGAAATAGTATTGAATTAATAAGATTACGTTTATTCGTACGTTAAATACGTCTAGTCATACAAGCGCAATTGTTTTATATTATAAGTGTGTTGAAATGAGTGATCAAAATATAGTTCCTTTTGAGGTAGCACTGGAAAAAACTGGTAGGTAACACATGTACATACCTATTTATCCAATAATACTAAATCTATGTTAACAAACTGAAATTTTAATAAAATACAAATCCACTACTAACCGTCGCCTTATCTTCTGAATTTAAAAAATATTTGAAGACAAATTTTCAAGTCACTTTTTGACATTTTTTATAATATAGAACTAGATACTATAAAAATGTATATTAATAATTTTAATTACTGAGTGAAATATTCTTGGATTAACTATTATTCTCTATATTCTTTATGTATTTATATTTTGTAGTCGTTTATTTTTACTAAGTTTATAGTGCCTTATGCACTTTAAGGTGTTTCAAAGGCCAACCCGTTCAAAACCAATTAAAATATGTTAGATACAAAAATGTTTTTTATAGGATTTCAATCACATTGATACACAAGATTTTTATTTGCTACAGGTTTCGGTTTGTACAGTTATAAACTGATAGGTACGATAGGCATTACTACAATCTCATACGTGTGTATTTTATATGGCGCTACAATCATCATACCAGCCAATACATGTGAGCTGCAAACCACCACTGTACAAAGAGGGATGCTTGCTGCAGCACCGTTTGCTGGTATTCATTATTTATACTTTTTCTACAACCGTTAACCATATACATGTTTTTTTCTAAATTCAGTCAGGGTGGCTCTAGTACCAGAGTGTTAAAAATGTATCGCATTTTATAGAATGTTACTATAGTAACATTTTGCACTTCACTATTGATTTAAACCCTTTCGTATGCAATTAAAATTCAATCTTAGATTTTGCAACGTCTAAATTTATAAAAAGAAATCCTATGAAAATAAAGTTTTTGAGGAAAGTTTTTTCCAATTTACATTTCAGGCTTAATCCTTGGAAGTGGTATATGGGGTGTGCTGGCAGATATGTACGGTCGTCGCCGGATGTTATTAATTTCAATTCTATCAGCAGCAATCGTAAACGTAGTTGCCAGTATTTCAGTCAACTGGATTATGCTGTTATGTCTTCAATTCCTAGCTGCATTACTGTACGAATGTTTTTAAAGTAACTATAGAAGCGATACCGCGACTATTTTCCAATTGAAATGTGTACAATTTTGCGTAATTTTATTTATTTTTTAATTTGACATATCTAATTTATTATCTGATTTTATATTAGAAGCAAACACTTAAATTGTGCCAATATATGTATACAGGGTGTAAGGGGACTGCTCCCGAAAACGAAAACAGATGCTAGTACTAATGACACCTTTGATGATGGGACGCAAAAAATCTCGATCCTTACTATAAAAAAGTCATATTTTTAAAATGTTTTTTAGTGTTATTTCCGCTCTGTAATGTTAGCTATAATTATGTAATTGCATACATAGTACGTTCTGCTTGCAATTTATAGGCAAACGAGCCCCTCACGTTCTCTTTTAAGTTTCCTAAACAAATAGATATGTTTTTCGTCTGCAGGGGGTCTGGTCAATATTCACAAGCGCTATCATTACTGAGCGAAAGTATACCTTTAATAAAACGGGACAGAATGGTCCTTATAGTCACCAGTATATCAGTATTATCACAGGGAATAATGTCAGGTAAAATACAATATTTCCTATTATTATCTTAGTGCATTGTGAGAGACATCGCTAGCATCGCCACTAGACGCTTAATAAAAATGTAAAACTTTCAGTAATCGCAATACCAATAGTATCACTCACATATTCATATTATATTCCTACTTTGAAAATATACTGGAATTCCTGGAGAACTCTGACTGCAGTGTATGCCTTTCCCAGCTTCCTATCAGCTGCTTTAATCTACTCTTTGGAAGAAAGTCCTAAGTTTATATATTCCAGAGGACGAGAACAGGATTCCTTGGAACTCTTAAAAATAATCCACCGAAAAAATCATATGGGAAATTTGAAGAAATTTGAGGTAGTATAATTGATATAATTTAAAACTAGTTCTAAAATAATAAAATTACAAAATATAAAAAACTTACGGGCTTTAGGAACACTACATTTTAATTGTTTTATTGTTAGGCATTTTTGGTTCAATTGTTTACAAGTTGGTGGTATGCGAAATTAAAATCAAAATACGTGTTTGTAATTTTCGAAATATCAATATTTTTGTGAAAGTTTTTTATATTGCAAATGAGTTTTCTGGTATTCAGGATTTTATTTTATTTAAGATTGAGACGTGTATTTCCAGGTGACAGGAATTTTAAAAGAAGATATGGAAAATAGACGGAAAACGTGCAAAGAACAAATTTTGCCATTATTCAAGCTACCTCTTTTGAAATACACAATAATTATTACACTACTCTTCATATTTCTGCAGTTGAGTATAATACACCAATATATGAGTGTAATATTTGCGTATATATGTAATTTCAACTTGCCTTATTGTTTCTTCATAAATCACAGTAATTTAATATATGATGATATCTTGGTCATATGATATTGTTAGGTATTATTTTAACGGGGCGCTGCCAACAACTTCATATTCTTACTACTGGAAACTGAATAAACCAATTAAAATCTCTACTACAATTCTTTGACAGAGTAGGATCATTTTGGATTTGGCTACCAACGATTGCTGATCAATATATTAAGATATTGAAATCCGGGGAAGGAACACATCTCACGCTCTGCGGAGTCCTTAACGCTAGTTTTAGTTTGAAATCGCATGAGAGTGTAAGTTATGGAGTTTATAAAGAATACCAACGTATGTAGTTACATTTATAACGCCATAATTTATAAATGCCAGATTAAGAATGGACCAAACGGGACTACTGTATAAAAAAATTAAAAAACAAGTTACCTTAGATATTTTATATAATTCAATATACTTAAAAACTTACAAAATAAAGTTTGGGCATTTCGTTGAGAACAACTGATAAGATTTCTTTACAATTTTCAAAGTTCGTCTTATACATATTTAATTCATTTTGACGAATGGTTTTTTTCTACAAAATATTTATAAATTCAACAAATATTTCGCAGATGTAGTAAAAACTATTTTATTTCAGCTGAATAATGAACGATGTTCGTTGGATGTCTCTGCAATGTTAATACTACTTGCAAGCAGTAGCTTAAATTCAATATTAATTATTATTGTCAGTTTTGTAAGTAGAATCTTTAAATAACTATCTCATATACGTCATCTTTGTCACTTTTATCATCTTAATTACAAAAGTTACATTGGTTTTAAGATTTTCCTTTTAATAGTCAAATTACGATATACAAGTGATATTTTGTAGACATTTGTTAATTCCCAACTTAGCTAACGCCTGGATTTAGATCTAGGACAAAGGCCTACAGGTGAATTTTAAATTGTTAACTCATAATTATCTAATTGGTTAACTAATGGTTTGGATTACTTAAAGTACCTAGGTCTTTAAATTAGATAATATTATAATACTAGCGGTGAAGCGGTCACTTTATGCGGGTTTCTCCCGCGTCAACTTTATGTATACATGAAGATGATCTCAATATAAAAATAACCTTTGTTATGCACCGTAACATCGCCGAACTGCTATCGAAAGCCTGTCAAAATCGATCGGTACAAGCAGACTGACAAAATCTGTATTGAAAGTTTGAATTGTGTATTTAGCATAATTATCATATATACATTTATTTGCATTGGGAAACTATTATTTTGTTATTACAAAAAGACATTCAAAATGTATATGTACGTATGTGAATATTGTATTTAAATTATTATTAAGTCACATATTTTTTAATAAACATAAAATAATATATACCTATTGGATAAATTTATATCTACAGATTGTAAATAAAGTCGGTCGCCGAAACATGATTATGATCATGACTAGTGTATGCGGACTCTCCGGTGTTTTTGTCAATCTGGTCCCCAACGTGATAGGAAGCGGAATCTTATTCATGATATTTCTCGTTGGGATCAGTGTTATAGGCTTATATACGGCTACAGCTGTGTCTTTATTTCCTACGTACTTAAGGTAAGAGTCCTTCTGGAATACTTAAATTGAAATTGAACATCATATGATCCACTTCGTATGACTAAACAACTTATAATTATTTTCTTGCAGGGTATTTGCGGTTTCTTTCACCATAACGGGTGGTCGACTCTCCTCTTTAGCAATATTACAAGTTCTAAATTACCTGTTAGAAAACAATTGTGAAGTGGGTTTTTATTTATTCTCAGCAATTTATGCGTGTATGTATATTGAAACAAGTATGTTTAAAAATAATTGTTTATTATAATAGGTATAATGTTCTAATTTATTTACTTTTTCATTTTAGCGTCCGCACTCTTAGCGTCTTTTCTGGACGATGATCGTAAATCTATTAAAAACGTAGCGAAAGAAAACATTTAAGTTCACTACTTTATTAATAAAGTTATTCTATTTATACAAAAAATAAACATGTATGAAACAATATGGCATTTCAGATATATAATTAATACCTAATTTCTGCTTTAATAATTCTCAATTTTTGGTTATAAAATTTTCCAGGGAGTTTTAAGAGGAATTTAACTAATAAAAATTATATAAAAATAGTTAACACAAAAATATGCTGCCAAAATAAAATCTAAATTACTTATAGAACCTAAAACAAAACTTTCCACTAATTCTCGTCATCTTCTAATTAAACACTAAGACACTGATCGCCTCCTATTCATTGGCAATCACTGCGATTGGGGCCATAACGCTAATAAGTCCAATTATGATGCTCTGTCATCGGATAACAGATATCTTTTAAGCTAATAGATTTTTTTTTTGAAGGACGTTCGCGTTTTTAGCCTAGTGGCTATGAAAACTAACCGGAAGTTTAACACCTAATAGACTATCTTTCATCCGGTTTTATATTTTATACTAAGCACAACTCTAAATACTTTTTGACAGCTTTCATTCAACAGACAGATGGGTTGTTATAAGGTATTTGACAGTTGACATTACTTTGATCTTTGACATGTAACGCGGCCTTGTTGACGAGATAACGATTTCGGCATTGGCTTTCCATTTGATAAAAAATAGAAATACTGTTTCACTGTGCTGATAGTATATAATTTTATTTCAATCTGAATATAAAATATTTAATATTGTATTCCGTAAAATCACCAGCGCATCGGTTCTCTCGTATCGTGAAAAGGTAAGCAACCCTTACTAATTGCTGTAGCACCAATGCAGGTTTTCCATTGATTTTTCACAAAAACTACTGATCCAACATTTTTTATCGGTTAAATCCTTTTACTGGTTTAACGTATTGTGCTAGTAATTCATTTAAAATTAATCACTCGTTTTGATATTTATTCCAAGTTATAGACATATTTTACTGAAAATTAATGCTAACTTTAAAAAGAAATTATTCTATACAAAAATAGGAACATAAATTTTTACGACATTGATTTTTATATTAATGTCTAATAAAAAAACTCGACAGCATCAAACAACATTCAATGTTTGCCCTATTGAGTTGTATGTTCTAATAGTATCAGGAAAATATAGTCATTAATTATGTTTATTGAAGTCAAGTAGTGTGAAATTTCTTTTGAAATTACCATAGTAATCATAAAACTACATCCCATTCAAGAATATAGCTTCATATTACTGGAAAGATATCTTTAAAGGTAAATCTAAGTGTGAATGTAAATAATAAAATTATTTACTTTGCAAGTCAATTCAAATTCATTATGTTACTTTGAATTTTGTAATTCTAAAATGTTCTTTATAATTTTAGTAGATCAGAGTTTATTAATCGTTTATAAATATTAATTTTAAAAAGTATGTAAACTATTAACTTTTATCACAATTTTAACATTAATTTTATGCTTGAAATAAATGCTTGTACATTTCATATGACTGAAATTCAAACTTATTTTAATCCAACAGTGATTTATAGTTCTTTATAATTGGTGTATGCACAATTTGAAATGGCAACTGAAAATGCATTCAAAGCTAATTAAAAGTATTAATTACTTATTGATAAATCATCTTTAATATGTATTTAAATCTACATATTTTCAATATCACATTTACATGCAGTAGGTAAATTGGAAAATTATCACACATATGACACCTGTGATGAAAATCTAACAAATAAACTGAGCAAACATTCATTTTGTACTTTAGAGTATGATGAAAATGTCTAAAATTACTGTTGTTACTAATATATTAGGTTGCATAACTTATATTTGAGATTCTAAATAACAAATAACATACAATGTAGTCTAGACACTTTCTTTGAGTGCAGCAAATCACAATTATACTTTGTAATCTTTAAGTGACTTCAACAAAAAGAAGTTGCCATAAATTTATTTCATTTTCTATACTGTACTATAGTTTAATTAAGTAGAAGCCTCACATAATTAGGGCATGTTGTTAACATTTATCTAATGAAAAGCTATCAAATTACGATATCACCTTGACTCTTTGGCACAGATTAAATAAAAAGGTTGGGATACAAAATTGAAAGGAAAGTTAAACTAAAACTTACTTATTAAAATGTAACTTAGGTAAATTATATAGTCAATAATCTTTGATTTATATAAAATCATATACATGGTTGTTTATGATTAATATCTAAGTTATACTTACTTCATATATATACATACATCTATATATAAATCTATCTACACCTTAATGGCCTCCTATGACCATTTTAATGAAAGGCAATACATTACTATTTTAAAAATATAACATGAGAGTGAATAACATTTTTGATTGAAAATTTTGTGTTAGTTATATTGTCTTCAAAAAATGAAAAAACCATTTAAAGAATAAAAATAATGGTAATTTCACATTTGGTTAAGTTTTGTATATATATATATACAAAACTTTACCAATATATATATATATATATATATACATGTGTGTGTGTGTGTGTGTGTGTGTGTGTATTTTATTTTATATTGTTATTGCATATTCTCTATATAGATTATTGGAACACGTTCAGCAGCACCATAACATCTACATAGATAATGTTATTAAGGTCATCAACACGGCAAGTGTGTGTGAGTAAGCGTCTTATCACGCGTTTGTATATGTCGCCTAACTGCTTATATCAATCTGTGGCCGATCCTATTAAGGGAATACTCGCAAAGGCGAGAAACTGTCTTAGTAAACGGCAATATTTTGTTCGTTATACTAGTACGGGAGGTCGTAACGAAGGGAAAGCAATAATTTTAAGTCGGTTAGTTTTTGTCGTTGTACTAGGATTATATCGGTTATAAAAATTACTCATACAGCTGGGTGAAGCCGGGGAATAGTCTATTAATATTATATTATTAGTCTCTTCAAAGGTTTCCTGCACATGCAAGTAAACGTAAACGTGAGATTGTACTGTAATAATAATTAATTGATTAGATATGATTAGGCTTTCACGCTTATCATTATTTATTCCGATATCTTGGGGTTTTTGCTCAATACTATCCAGCTACTATAAGTTTGGCATTTCAATGTCCCTGTTCTCTGTAAAGGTCTTTTCATAGTGTGAGTCGAACCTGTTAGTTCCTTCCTCTCTAGGCCTTAGTGAATTTAGAATAAGTACATAAGCAAATTGATATACTGTCTAAATTCGCAGGAAGCCTTTAAGGGGCATTGACAAACCAACTTACTTTATAATGTTTAGTAGAAAACTTACCCTTAATATGCTGTATAGGATATTAAACGTAACGCAATCCAAAGGAACTTCATAATAAATTGACTACTTTGTAGCCATAACACTAAGAAACGAATTGATTAATCGACGATTAAACATTAAAAACACGACGAAAGACCCAGTTATAACCTATACTATATATTCGTATCTTTATGATGAGATATAAAGTATAGTAAAAAACTATCAGAAAGAGAAAGACAATACTCGTTTAATATAATCATTAACTTAATATTTTTGTAAAATATTTGATATTTAACCTGAAAACACTGTTTTGTTTCAATATTCCTATAATACGTTTAACGTCCCAAAATATTCAGACATACGAAGAATATGAATTCCATGGAATTTATTATACGTAGGTTCATATTCGTTGCAGACTTGAAGCCGTAGTCACCATGAGTGGGTCGTGGGAAGAGTTCTTCGCGACACATTTGCCGCCGACGGACTTCGAAGACAATCGCTCTTTACTTAAGGAGTTCTGTGAACGACACGACCGACAAGGACACCGGATCGTACTCGTCACAGTGAGTATAACCTTGTGTTTTTTGTGAGTGTTGAGGAGAACGTTATTAATAATTGGAAAAGCGTGCGTCCAACTAATCTGGAGTTACAAATCCTACCTATTGATACATTCCATACCATTGGGATAAGTTTTATGATTACACGTCGGAATAAGGATATGTAGTACTTAAACAACGGTAATTTCTTTGTAGTCTGGTGGTACTACAGTGCCTCTTGAACATAATACAGTCCGCTTTGTGGACAACTTCAGTGCGGGCAAGCGTGGTGCTGCGTCGGCAGAATACTTTCTGGAACAAGGATATGCGGTTATCTTCATGCATCGTCTTAAGTCATTGGAGCCTTTCACCAGACATTTTAGTGGACAGAAGTTGCTAGATATGTTGGAAATGCAGGACCAATCGAATAATACTACTAGTATTAGAGGTGGGATTTGTTTACTTTAATATACGAAATTAACTGCTCCCTTCTGCTTTCACGCTATTTTTCAACATCATTCAACTGTTTTCAATAAAATTTTGTGAACATTGTTTAAAGGTTAAGCTAAGTTCTCAATATTATTGCGATAAAAGAATTAATACATGGCTGTAGAAATGTAAAACCGATTAAAAATATGTTTTTATTAAACTGCTTCTCAAATTTAAACAAACGATGCTATCAGTTATGATTACTTAATTGATCACGTCCTTTATTAAGGTCATGAAAAAAATTGATATATTTTTATTTACAGTAAAGCAAGATAGCGTATTTGCGCTGGCACCAGTGCTGTCTCGTTATCAAGCGGCCCACGCAGCTGGAGCGATACTTCATGTAGCCTTCACCACTGTGTCAGAGTATTTTTGGCTTCTACGTGCCGCTTGCGAAGTACTCGCTAAGTCCGGGCCTAGAGCGCTGCTATACCTCGCCGCAGCTGTCTCTGACTTTTATATACCAAAAGATAGCATTGTAAGTTTTTGGGTTGAAAAATATATCGAATTTGATTGAAAACTTATGTATTTTATGATGAACAAGTATGAGACTTATACAGGTGTAGGTTGATGTGTCAGCTGATGATGGTAAATAAGCAATATTGCGATGAGAATTTGAATTTATCGAAATACAAAGTCCATCTTTTATCCAATAGGCTTTTTAGTACTATATCACTCCTCCGTCCCTCCTGAACTTTCGTACAATATTATATTATTTCAGCCCACCCACAAAATGCAGTCCGAGAGTGGGCCTCCTATAATTCATCTTCACTTAGTGCCTAAAATGTTGGCGCCATTAGTCAATCTTTGGGTGCCGAATGCGTATGTCGTGTCTTTTAAACTCGAAACTGATGAAAGCTTGCTTATACCTAAAGCCAGAGCTGCGTTGGACAAATATAAACACAAGGTAAGAAATATAATGATACTTTAAACAGACAACAATCACTATTCATTCCCTAGTAGTAAATATTTCGTCAATCTTGCTACATAAAATCTCACAAAATCTATATTTGGATGAAGCTAAAAAAAATATAGCGTTCCTTTTAAACTATCCGACCCTCGTAACTTTGTCTGCATCTCATAGGATAATATGACTTAGATTGTCAGCCTGTCTAGGCCTACTGATGGACATATGCTTCCTCCTAGGATTTCCAAATCAACCGGCCATCTGCTACCTGCATCCATCGGCTTCTTAGTTAATCTTAAAAGATAGATAATATACATATATCCTATCCTGGATTTTTTCTATAATAAATTCCTTATACACAGCCTTTCTCGATGGCTAAGCACACTAAAATATTTTTTCAGTATGAACCGGTACTTATTGCGCTTCAGCTTTATAATACTAATGCAGATAACTTTTTTTGACTTGCAGATCGTAGTTGCAAATATGTTACAAAACAGGCATCAACGAGTTATCGTGGTGACGAAGGAGGCCAACCAGGAGATACTTCTCACACGGGAGCAATTACTTGCAGGTAATATTATCATATCCCTGACGGTGTTTAACAGTTTCACCCTCAGAATGATATAATAAATATCATACAAAATTCATAACATTTCCTTTCTTATAATGCACAGGCACGTTCTCTGTCTCAGTCTTTTTAATACAAATATTTTAAAATCGTTTTATTGTATTACATATTCCAGGTGTAGATATCGAAGGACCAATAGTGGATGAGATAATCCGTCACCACGCTGAGCACATAGCGGAGCGTGGCGGAGGTGGCTCACGCTGAGACTCGCAATACCGTCTAGCTCGACTGTACTTGATCGACTAGGCGGCTTTTATGACATGAGTTTACTGTATAGTGAAGTACTGTTGTGCGCGATATTATTCTGGGTATATTTTTAATGGGATAGGGCTGAGATTTTAAAACACCGTATACTACAAGTGTACCGCTCTATCCAATCTACTCTTCAAAGAAATGGCGCTTCAAACAAGGATGTCGTTTCCCGCGACAGTACTAATCGCTACCAGTGACTACAATTTTGTGAATGATAGTACCAGCCAATATAAATCGTAATGGTATTATAGCATTTTTATGCCAGACTGACCATATAACAAGCAAGCAGAATTAATTGTTTTACAAAAACGACAAATGTTTCAATAAAGACAATACCAAAAGCGTAAGACCTTTAGACAAAAAGAAGAGGCTGGTACTTTCACGCATGAAGGTTGTTAACACTTAGTTATTTGTGATAGTTCATGACATTAAATAGCAGATTAATAAGCCTTCAGTTGTATTAACGCAGATTTAAATAGAAAAAGTTATAATAGATTAAACACATATATCAGATTAAAAATAGCACAGTATAGAATTCACTACAGTCGTCCAATGTATGAAATATTTTGAAATAGCATGTCATTTAAAAAGATCCGCCATCTTGAATTTAACAATCATGGACCGTAGGAAATCTTAAATTAATTTACCTACATACCATATTATAAAGTTTGAGGAATTCGAATATTATAAAATGACGTCTGATGATATACATATGTTATTTAAGGTATTAGGACACTATGTTATAGTAGTATAATATATTTTCTAATAAATCTTTAACCTTTAACTATTTAAAACTGTGACTAAGCCTTCTTCCAAGTGTTGTTCTTATAGATTCAGGGTTTTCTGGTTGTTACCACCGTAATAATAGTTTCAATATATATATAATGTGTCTTGGTTGCAAATATGTTGTACAGAAATTAGGAAAGTACTTGAAAGTTGCTAAATTTCATTTTACGAAATTATAAATTTTGTAATAAAGTTTTTCGAGTCGAGTGTATGGAAAAATGGTACTATAAAACATTCTAAACTAGACCATATTGTGTTGTCATTTTTGAGGTATGAATGAGACAACGCCATATTTCTGTCAAATTGTATGCTCATATGTTCAAGTTACTATTTTAAGAACTTTACCGTGTGTAATCTACAGATATTTAACTTTCGAAAAGAACTACGGCTTGGTATATTGTATTTCCAGGGACGAAGTAAATGTTGAAATGTTCACATACTGCCCCACAACTCTCTTGCGCAAAGGCAAAAAGTTTTTACTGTCGTCCTCCTTATATTGAATCTTTGTGAATAATATTCTTATTTGTAACTTTTGTATAACATAATTGTCACCAGAAACTTTAAAATATCGCCAAATTTATCATTAATATTAAAACAAATTAATTATATATTAGATAAAAATATGGATGTCGTTAAATGATTTTGTTCTTTGTGATCTAGACATAAAATATCGCCTTTTTCTCTTTATAATGTAATGAGGAAAACGGCGATACTGTGTCTGATTCTGTACATTAAAGTTGCTTGTTTTACATTTTAACATCGTGTAATATAATAGGCATATTATATAAAATTATTACTTACTTTAAAACAGCCACAGTTGAAGCAATTGAACTATTGTGATGAAGTACATTTTTTTTATTTCAATAAATTCATACCACCTTATTCACAGATAATTACAGTCTTCGATGGTATTTAGATTACCGCTAGCTATGTGAGCTTCTAAGAGACATTTCAACATAAAATCACGCATTTATTTACTGTCCCAACTGTTTGTATTCCCCTGTGAGCAGGTTACTGAAAGGGTAATGCCTGCCTTTACCCTTCCCAATTATAAGATATTAATGGATATTTTACATATCTTTAAAATTAAAGTATTAATTTTGCTGAGTTTTTTACATATTTTAGGCCAAGGGAGTTTGTAAACAAGCTTTTGCAATTAATTTAATTTATAAAATAAAAATTTGTGGTTACAACCTTTATAACTAAATTTACCTAGTTGTTTATTGATAACATTTAAGTGTATGCAAGATAGCGCAAAAATCCCACAAAATTTAAGGGCAAAAGCTGTTTAAGCAATTTCCTATTATTAAAAGTATTTTTATTTATACAATATAATTATCGTTTTACCATTTCTACACATTGTATTTTTATAGAATTGTTATTGTGTGGTGTGATGTTTATTAGTGAGGGTAGTTTTAATTCCATATTAATGTGTTGTGTGTTATATTTAACTTTAAAAAAATTGAATGTATTTATCGGACTTTAAATGAGACCAAATTATCGTCGAAATTTTTGCATCGCTAAATTATAAATGTAAATAGTCAAATTAAAATGCGTTTTTGAAAATTTAAAAGACAGTTACAGACGACTGTAAATTAGCCGAAATAAAGAAACGGAGAGAAAAATAAAAAGTAAAGAATCATCCAATCGTCAGTGCAAAGCTTTATTAAAATTCGCTGCCATCTTAACCAAGATGAAATAAACACTACAACGCGTTTGTTTTATGTTACTTATATATTAAATAAATTTCTGAAATCTAGTCTGTTCAAAACGCTATTTAATCCCTTTCAGAGGCGCATTTACCTTTTGACAACGTCTATAAAATTTTATTCAATGCTGATTAGTCTAAAAAGTACTCTTAAAAACGTGTGTATACTTATATTTATACAAATATTCAAAATTTAAAAGTTTTTAATATAATCTCTCGTGCCCTCTAGTTGTAATATTTAGATTTTATATATTTGTTACGTGTTTATGTACGAAATATATTATAATACTTTTAGAGATTGGATGTTAAGTTTTGATTGTTTTCGGATTCTACATGCGTATTTGAAGAATGTATTAGGCCCTTTTCTTTTAATTGAACGATGTGTTACAGAATATCGGGCGTTTTATATTTGAAACACAAGAAATAAATTTATATTATCGAAAATTCTGTTAGAAAAAAGTATTTAAAATTACCCCTATTTTACTAAAAATTCGAAAAAAATAAAAACTAAAGATAATTTCCAAAAAATAACATATCATAAAGCATTTAATGAAGCCTAAACTGTATAGTATAAATTCTAAACGTACCTTTCTATTTTTATAGAGGTTTTATTTTAGTTTCCTATTATGTATTATAAATTTATCTATTTCTTTCAACACAAACATACCCTCAGTCATTGCAATATAAATATCTATAACATTATTTAAGTTTGTTTATACCGTTCAAATAATGTATTATTTTATTCTATTCACATTTATGTTATGAACAAGGCTGACAGTTATGTGTTTGATGTAACTCTTTTTACATCTTTGGCCTTAATATTTAAAAAAATTAAATTGAGATTGGGGAACTTAACGGCCCTCAAGAATAATATATTTGATATTTTTCATATAAGGTTAATCCCATTCATATTTGTTTCAGGCTGTTTTTTAAATAAAAATCTCATAATAGTAGAAAATCACAAAGATGCTATAGACATAGTTTAGTAATAACAAAATGTTTTAGAATTCTAATTACGTTATAGCCGGGGTTCATACTTCTATACCATAATTATATTTATTTAATGCTTCGATGCTGTCATGTAAAGGATAATAATCGAAATGGTGCCAAGAACCACCGGTTGTAACATCTTTATTAAAATGATCTGAATAATGTTGTAGAAATAAAATTACTGCCCTCAAGGTGGAAAATTTCAAAATCACGTCAGAAATAAGCTAAATATGTATAATGTTACAGTGCATTACTTAGTTTTATAAAAAATATATTTATTGGATTTTGAAGGGTATTTACATAGATGTTTGTGATTCTTGTTAAGAATAATGTATGTTCTTATTATAGGTATAGCAAAAAATATAATCTGTTTGAAGATTGTTTATTTCTTTTAATTCCCTACTTTTTAGGAGAATATTTCACCAATTAATTTAGTTACTTAAAAGTATGGTGCTCTTCCGATTAAGGTATCCTCTGGCAGCATCGGCAATTTTGTTATAATATGAAGTATATAACCTCATTCAATAATTTTATAAAAAATCTCAGCATTCAGATCACCTGTGACAGTTTTTTCGTTTATAGCGTCATGGCTTGTTAGAATCATAGAAAAATTCGTAAATACTTGATTATACGCTAATTTTGTGGTTACACAAAATACACTCTGATGTTTTGATTTTATTTGTACTTTTGGACTAAATTCTTTGATTATGGTAAATATTGTACCATTTGTTCAATTTATTTTCGTGTAAAGTCTATAAGTAAATAATTTCCCAATTTACAGGAAGAAGAAATTGAAGACATCGTTGGCGAGGTAAATTATACCGATTCGCAAAAAAGTGTAACCACATCGAACGTATACTCACTTGACTTCACAGATAGTAGTTCAGACAAAAACCATTCTTCTAGTAAAGAGACGTATGTGATAAATGATGATAGCAGTGACGACAGCGAAAAAACATTCCAAACAAACAGATTTGAAGGATTAATTAACTTAAAAGATAAAGGAGCTACACATTTAACAGTAAAACAAAATAATTCCGGTGGATACATTTCAGCATATAGATCAACAGGTGCAAGTCCACAAAGGTGCTCTATATTATCACATGACATATTTACTCAAACTAGTAAAACTATATTCGAATTAGCGCAAAATGATAAAATAATAGCCACTACAAATATTGAAGGTTGCTCTCTAGAGACTCAAACGTCATTTCTTTCCATTACTGAAAATAAAACTGTGGAGTACCATATTAAAGTAATCGGTGATGAAACTCTATTTAATACACGACAGCATATAACAAACCCTTTAATTTATAATGCTCCCTTTCCTAATCAGATGCTAGTAAATTCATTAGAAGATAAGTCATCTATTTACCACGAATCCGATAATGAAGTTGAAATAAATAGACAAAATCTTACAGTAGACTCTGAAGAAAAAATAATTAAGTTTGTCGATGATGAATCACAAGAAAGTGTAAGCGATGATCAAAATCTTACACAATATGAAAATTCAAGTGAAATATCAAAATACGATTCTGACATTGAACAAGATTCTTTGGAAAATGAATACCGCGAAGAAACTAATCCTCAACAAGATACAAGTGATATACCCAAATCTGTCGATAACGATATCGAAGATCTGTACAGTAAACTGTCCTGTTGTGGTGACCTTTCCTTACAAACAGAAAATATTGAAGTGGATTTACCGAATATTGGTCTATTAACTCCATTGACTGAAGAATCGAACATTAAGAAATCGACTATAACAGATATGACACCCAGTGTCGAAACTCTTACTAACAATCATGAAGTCAAACATGAAACTAAAAATCATATAATCAAATCTAAAAGCATATTAAATGGAGTCAAATATCACGAAAACCAAAACAATTTAAAACTACCACCGATTAATAATTTCTCCTGTCCTAATAGTCCGTTAAATTTTTTATTTTCTGTAAATGATCCTAACAATTTGACAAAAACTAACACACTTCCCCTAGTATCAGAAGACCGTAAAGACAAGTCACATCGATGGCAAATAGATACTAATGCGTCTGGAGAAAATCCTCTAGTAAATCATAACAATGGTAATAGTTTATAATTGAAATTTTAAGTAAATATGTCCTATTAAAAACTCCATTGTAAATACAAAACTAATATTAAGTGCCAAATTTCACATAACCCTCGCCTTTGGTACCGAAAAAAATGCCGGCCCATCACCCAAATACATTGATAAAAAAATAGTTATGGGGCGGCGTTTTTGTTTCCCACTCTACAAATTTTGACGTCTGGGGCACGACTCCGAGTGCCCCTAGTGTAAATTGAGGACTGCTAACAGCCGTTAATTTATAGATACAGTGAAATCTCGAAGTGATACAATTCAACTGCCACCAATTCATTGCGGGGAAGGTTTTAACAAAAATGTCTCAAACGAATTTAAACCTAGCAAAGCACTATCTAGCGTTGACCAAACAAATAACGACTCTATCAGTATAAAAAGGAAAATAAAGGAACTGAAGATGACACGTAGAAGGCCAAGGTATTGTGAAAGGAAAAACAGTAAAGTCAGAAACCAAATCTCTATTACTCAGTTCTGATCGCTTTAAATACCTTAGAGCAATAGAAGTTCAAATGTGATTAGCATAACTTTTCGAATAAAATTTGTTTTCTATGCTAGCACACTGTCCCGCACACGTGTTGAGTCGTTTTAATACATGCAGCCGAAACCTTTAAAATTTTTGTTGTATATATATAATACATTAAAGAATGGCAAGTCGGAGCCCATCACCAACAAGTACGACATGTTCTCCGGACGAAGGTAAACTAAGTGACGCGGCGGAAAGAGGCTGTGAAGCACTTTGTACTGAACTTCTTCGAAGACTTCGTTTAAACTCATGGTGAGACGAGTAATTTTCATTTCCTTTTTTTAACACCATATATATTTTTAATCCTTGTATTACTTATTTTTTTGTTACATCTAGGTGTCAAGCTCTGGAAACACTCGATGAAATCCCTAAAATATTAAAAAACTTTTGGTCAGTTATATCTGAGAACCGGGTTGCAGATCTAATAAGACAAGTAATATATTTTATACTTAAAAATTAGACAAGTTTTACAGTCCGAAAAATATAAATAATGTTTTTTTTAACTTTAACTTTAGCTTTCCTAGCAAAATGATTTAATCTAATCCAATATTAATTACCTTTATTATGAAATTCTCAGTAAGGGTCAGAACCGTCAAGTTTTCTATTGGCATTTATTTTCTGTAGGTGTTAATACATGTGGACTCGCCTCGCACCCAAGTGGCTCGCACGGGGTGTCACACCCTAGCTGAAATCATAAAAAATACTAATTATACGAAGAAACCTGTAATTATACAATTTACAATTCTAATAAATGAGAATAGCATTCCTTAGAGCGAACACAATGAATATTTTTTTTAACTAAACAGACGGTTAAGCTTATAATAAAAAAAATAACTACCCTCAGACTTCAGATGGTGGCTTTTTATGAATGGAAAAATAGTAAAGTAAGTCAGATTATTTTAACTATACATACTACGTATATATATGTGTGTATGTCAAATAGGATTTCTTCGAAGCAATAGCGATACTTTTAATCAAGACTGGAAGTTATTGCCGGCCAATTCGGAAAGCAGCCAACGTCGCACTGGATGAGGTGGTTTGTTCTGTGGACGTTACTCATTCCGTCACAGCCATTTGTATTTACGGAGCTGGGTACGAAAAGTAGCTTGGAAATCTGACGATGTACTTTAAGAAGCTCTCTGAATAATTTTAATTTTTTTATATGATAGGAAGGCAAAGGAGCATACAGTGCACTTATATTTACCGATTTCTGTTGCCCATTGACACCTCTAAGATCAGTAAGTAGATCGAGAAGACGCGCTGCAATCCTTAAGCCCTTAGCCATATTATATCATTTTAGATGTTATGATGTTTTGCTGACGGCCTTATTTATATTTATTTCGAGTATTCGAAAATTCATAGACTGAAATCGAAACGCGCATAGCACTTCACTACTTTTCCATCAATGAACGGGGGTACGTGATCCGGACGGAACTTATAAATTATTAGGAGTTCCTCCCACCACATTTAATACTCGAAATGCCTGTGTTTTTGATACTCGTTTGGGCACAGGCAGCCCTTAACCGAGGCAGAACACAAATTAGATATTTTTAAAAGCAACTGCGTTCCGACCAGGACTCGAACCCGGTGCTTGGCGTCGCGGTTGCTTTACACAACCGCTAGGCTACAGAGCCCTCAAAATTTGATACATTTAAAATATTGTGCAACATCGTAAAATTAATACTAAATTTATTATTCATATTATTTATTATTGGCGATCTAATCAATTAAACCATAATCAAAGCAGCGTTACCTATGTCGGCGCCTGAAGTTAAATTATGCGCTAAATTTTGGACCCGTTTTTGGATAAAGAATTCTTGATTTAGTTACATTAAACCTGAAGTTCTGACATTGTAGGCATAAAAGTGCTCTAGTACGCTGCGCATCTTCTCGTCTCCTAGTGGTTTGCGCAGCATTCGCAGAAGGAGGCAGACTACTGCTTAGAGGTAAACCACCTAGCGCTGCTACAGCCAGACGACATGTACTACGCTCACTCTCGGAACTATTGTACGACAAGAACAAAGATACTAGGTTAGTAAAACGCTTCATACAGAAGTTCTATCTCACGTTACTAAAATCACGATAACCCTTCAGAATAGACATGCATTTTATTACTTAATTAATTATTTATCTAATGTAGTATGAAATAAATACGAGTTGGAATTTTGAGAGGCTAAGTAAAGAAAGTATTATACCTATTAAGTTAATTATTTAACCATTTGTCAAGTAGGTATCTATTGTAATGCTAAATATTATCGTAACAAGTATGTACCTAGGTACATACATATTATTAATGTTATCTCTATATACATAAAAATGAATTGCTGTTCGTTAGTATTGCTAAAATTCGAGAGCAGCTGTACTGATTTTGCAATTTTTTTTCTTAAAAGAAATTAAACGTCTGTTTATTATCTTGTGACGCAGATAAAGTTGCGAGAGTCAACTGGTAGGGTAAGTAATAGATTTCGAATTTCGTAGGAAGTACGCGGAACGTTTATACGTAATGTTGCGACCGCTGAGCAACTTTGAAGCATATTTTCTAACCGATGTGGACATAGAAATCGCTTCAAGACAAATGAAGAAGTTCGATCAACATCTTTCCATTTCTAAACTCAAATGAATGTAATTTTATAGGTACTATATTTCTTGTACATATTGTAGTGTTTGTAGCCTGTATCAAATAATTTTTTTTGCCTATATGTCTATGTAGCAGACATTGTAACGGAACTTTAGTGTGAATTTTGGCCAATTTACCTTTCATTTAACGTGATTATCTATCGCGTGCACTATATTAATAGAAAATTATGTATATAAATGTACAGTAACGTTGTGAAAAATATTTATACTTAAGACATACAAAAAATACCATTTAGAAAAATTGTAAAAGCTCCAATTTTATACAGGAAACTAGAACGATTCTTTTAATTTAACAACTGCGTGGTACATTATTTGACGTTATATTTAACAATAACAAATGCTAAAAATGTAAAAAAAGTAACGGGTTTAAGTGTATGTTTTGAAAATACCTATATAAAAATGTAAATCATAAATAAATTAATCATCTGTGGAGTCATTTTATTGTTTTCTAATATTATTCCGGTGCTATGTAAAGAAACCAAAACAACTAAATAATAGAAGAATCCTCCAAAACATTATTGAAGATATATTTTTTTAGGACATGTTGCTTCTCATAGGGATAAAGCTTTAATGATCTCTGTATGGAATGTATACTCAAATTGTCGTTAAACTAATTTAATCGTTCAAAACTTTTCTGGGATATCGCGTACGTGACTAAATGAGACGCACAATGTCTTTCTTGGTCTGGTATTCAAGTAGTCTGTCTTTACTGTTGAATCAAATGACACAAGACATGGTATAAAGAAATAAACGGTCTGTATTAAAAACATATCTGTATTCCCGCCTCTTGTCTTTCGTTTGCCACGAGCCTCCAGTAGTTGCGTTAGTAGAACTCGATCTTTTAATGCTAGTTTAGTGCAGCTGCACTTAGACAAAGTGCGCTTGAACTATGCATCTATATCGAAATTATCGCTAATGTGTTTGTAAACAATTTGTTATGATATCTATTATTCAGTAAAAGCAAATTGAAAATCTTCAGATTAGCTGTTACTTGACTTTAAACGCAAGTTCCAGCAAAAATATTATTCATCTACACTGAATTGAATAGGTGTTTCTCCAGTGCTGTCCAAACAAGCACTGAAATAAATATTATAATTAAATATATCTACTACATCAAGCATTAGCTTTTTCAATGAAATGAAAATTGATATGCTTTGGCAATGTCAAACACAAGCACTTTGGTTATTCATATTTTCATCTGCGTAAAAAGGTAGCCTGGAATAATTTCGAGGGCTTTCTTCAGACCACTATCCATCAAAATCCGCATAGTAATTTAGGTGAATAAGCATAACAAACAAAGTCATTTTCGAATTTATTACTCTCAATTAATTTAAAAAATAAAATGTAATATTACGATCACTTATTCTAATAAAAATCTGTATCTCTGGGAACCGCCTACAATCACGAGGAAGTGAATCAGTATCTCGTAGCTTCTTAATGAATACATCCGGAGTTCATCGTCTCGGCACTCGACGAACGGTAGTGGAACTCTCGTACATTCTCACACCACGAGTTGGTCCACGTGAGAATCGAATTAGGCGCTGCAGAATCTAAATTGCATCAAATTACCCTGACCTTGATGTTCGATCATAATAAGTTGCAAAGACGATTGTCACATATAAAAATCAGTCTTTATGTATGGTCCTGGAAGGTTCTAGAGGGGTTACATTGTTAACAGTTGATGTCATTGACAGATTAATTTGACCTTATAATATATACAGACGTACCTTTTGCTTTAACAAAATTGACTGACCAGACTTATTTAAAAATATTCTTTTAAAATACCTTTCTAAAAATCTTAGAACCCAGATATTGTTAATACCGCCGGTTTCCAGGACTACATAAAAATTAAAGATGGCGTGGGACGCTGCAGGCAAAAGTTAGCCACTGTTTGAATCAACGAAACGTCACAGCCACCCACGTCGTAGCTAATCTTAATAGCTGCGAACACAGCTGCCCTCCAAGTCAATAATAACAAAGAAATCTATCACTCTTATCTAGTCATTAAGATATACCTACTGCTGTGGTCATCAAAATATATCGGACGATTTATATATGTACGAGTATGTACGCGTGGATACACGTCATGATATTGCTGACCTTATTCAAGCTTTTATAGCTAAGATATGATATCTTTCCTTGTTTTAAGAATAATTTAATAAATGAGGATAATGTAATGTTTTATTATTTGAAATTCGTAAGGTTTCTATATTTTAAAATGAGGGGTGTCTATCCCGCATATCCTTTAATGTATCCCACCCTATTCATCCCCGAGGATGAATCTTTAGAACTTGAAATACGTAGGGCGTTGTCTCTGACCATGTACCTAAATAGACTGTTACGGGAATGGAAGGAAATCCATACGTACGTTAACAGATCAACTTAAATGTGCCCTATGGATATCTTTGGACACGACATCCACCGCCCCTGCTGTCGAATCCTCAGGTAAGAATAAAGCTACGGGCAAAAATCCACTAAACAAATGTTTGCACATTATAAATAATGTGCATCAATGTGTAGGTATCTCCCATTCTTCATTGCATGAACTCACAAAGGTGTCACTTAGGATAATTAGATATGGAAATGTACGAAATGTCACTTGCTAAATTTAGGCTTGTGCCTGTGAGTCGATTTTGTAAATAAATAAATATTCTTATGACATAAACGATATTTACAGGCAAACGTGATGAACTTTGATGATCTTATGGAAAGTGGACGCACACAACTACATTTAGGTACTTTATCACTGATATTAAAAGTTCTATAAATGAAATTGAATGAAAACGATTATTATTGAGTTCTTTGGCCTACTTATAGATAATTTCGGTTATAAAATTCCGTCTCATGTAATATTGCATCATACCGTAACGTGAATGAGACACACCTCCCGCTTATCAAGTCGCTATCAAGCTCCATAGATAACATCTACGCATTTAACCATTACGACGCACGCACTATTATTATAGGACCTCCAAAATATAAATACACGAATTACGAGGGTATAGAGCAGCGTTTGTGACTGATTTATAATATTGTGACAATAATAATTAAACAATTTCAATTAAACATCGTGGTACCGATAGGCAATTTCTAGAAAATTCTTAATATGTGATAAAAATGATTCGGATTAACATATGAATTAAGTTGTTTCGAAAATTGCCAAATAATTTCGAAAGAATGAGCCACACTGTGTACCTCAATTCGGTTTAATTTTGTATACTTCTCATCCAGATACCATAAGTAGCAAAAACCACGGGTATTCAAATAACATTTGCCAGTAGAATTGTCATAAGTTTTCATCTTAAACGCCAAAATTTATGAAAGTCTCAGCTTTCTCAAATATCTCTTATTAATAGAAAATTTCGGAATGAAAAATTAAAATTTATTTTTGAGTAGCTCTTTGCACCTATTTAATGATACGAGTTATATTTTATTTATATAAAAATATTATTATTTGCTACTGCGACTTTTGCGCAATAGCGTGTTTTTTTAAAAGCCGTTATAGGCCCCTTTAACAGATCATATAATAAAAGACAACATTTTAAAAGAGTAATATATTTTAATCTCAGGTCAAATTATATTCAACCGTAACATATCATAACAATAAATAAAATTATCTACGTTCTTGCGTACAATATCTAACAATACTATATTACATAAATTCACTTCTAAATAACCCTAAAAGTAACATAATGAATAAAAGGAACTCTTCTCATAGAAATACTAATCTTCTTAAATACTTAGTTTACAATTAAGTACAGTAACTTCTGCTTAGCGGCGACCTAATATAGGTCAGGTTTGCGAGTCAATACTCTAAATATTCATTTTTAAAATTAATGAGCATTCATGCGCCGTCAACCCTGGCCGCAGTCACAGCTTCTGCACAGGATGTGGTATTGGTGGATAGCTGCATATTTTGAGAAGGCACCAGGATCGCTTATGAAGTCTATAGAATTGCATCGGCGGTCTGCAGTCTACTTGCACCGAAAGGAGCACCAGAACTATCAATACACCGAACAAGATGTGCAGGAAACGCATTTTTGTGTTTGTAAATAAGGCAGCTGTCACTATCGCGTTTAGAAGTTTATCGATTGCCGTCTCAGTATAAACTGGAGATTGAATTAAGATGTCCAGTTTATATAGATGTGAGGGTTATCGCGCGCGTGCATGATAACCCGCCAAAATGAGATAGTAAGGTTCGATGACTGAGCTTCAATGTCATTTTATTTCATTGTAGTAAAATTATCAATTTCGTAGGTGGGTTATGTCGTTAATCTCTTAATTCTTATTAATATGTTTTTATGTTTCGCGTAAATCTTTATGAATGGTACAGATGGGCTTGGGGAAATCAGAGGTAAATCAAATTATTATTGTTGTTATAAAACGGGGCGCAGTTACTCTTTATATTTTTCTGTGGTCAAATATAACTTTAAAACAAATTGTATTTTCGGTAATTTTACGCAAAAGATGCCAATATTTCTTAGGATAAAATGTATGTGACGGAAGAATTTGGAATTAAAAAAATTAACGTTATTTATTCTTGCAAAAGACGAAAATGTTGTTAATCATGAAGTCAGTTTTATGATAATAAATGAAGCTTATTCAGAAGAAAAATGAGTTCCAAGTTGCTATGATCTCCATTGTTTTAATTTAGACTAAACATAAACCGTAGACTAAGTCACCTATAGTAACTATTTCCATTTGTTCGTATTTCTTTCTCAGGGGATGACGGTCTCTGATAATATATTCTCAAAAGAGTTTTTAAAATCACCTAAGTACGTAAGTTTTTTTATTTACGCTAACTACTATTTACTTGTACACCTTGTACAATATCCTAATTCACGACCACTTGACATCTTCAAACGTCACAAAATACACCCTTTCAGAGAAAACAGCATGAATTATAATTTTTTTTATCTGTTTGCAATGTAAAATATAAGTGTAAAAGTTTTATTTCGGCGGTACATACCTACGTTATCGTAATCTTTTCATTGCACATGCTTTTAGATATGATATCTACGAAAAATAATTTGCTTTAAAAAAATATCTTAAAGTAAAACATGAATTTATGCTTTCTTTTACATACCGTTCCTGAAATTTAGAAAACCCTTTACCTTCATTATATTCTTCGACAAAGTTACAACTATTATGAATAAATCTGTTCGGCTCCCGTTGAAAAGATAAAAAATGATGTTCATAATTATATAATATTTTATAAGTTTTAAAACGGAATTGCAAGCTCGTTTACTTTTTCTCCAGTCAAAGTACATACATACATGGACATGGTTAATACATCTATGCCATAATGCAACGAAGGAAATATTTTTATAATATACGGTTGGAATAACCCCTATCTATCAATCTTGTCAATCGATGCACTCGCACCTCGAAACACGAGTAATTAGGTCAATGAGACAGGAACCTTGGCTACTTCAGACTGGTCTGGCTTTATCTAAGTGGGTTATTAACTTAAGAGCTGTTTCACCACGAAATTATCAAGTTATAGAGCTAATCTCTATATTGCTGTGTGTACGTACTTTACTATCGATTTAAAACTTTATTGGAGTAACTAGATTAGTAAATGAACAGTTTTTTAACAATAAATAATATTCTAGCTATATATAATATAATACAAAATTTTTATATTGAAAATGTATACATTATAATTTATTTATATATCAAGAGTAAGGATTATTGTTAAAATTTTAAACATTTGTCAATTGAAACAATTTTTTCATCAAATCTTCTTTACAATTACCTATTATTATTATTTAATGTGTGTTTAATTGCAGTTGATATTAATATTTATTTATATCCTATATAAAAAATGACATTGGTTAACATAAATCTAACTTCCAGTTAAAAATACGAATATATTACGAATGTTTAACCTTATCTTGATAAAACTGCCTTTAACTGGCTGAAATCAAAATAATATAATTCGAATAAGTTATGTTTAGTGACGACGCGCTCAAGTGTTGCAGATGTTGATGATTTACCATAAATTATCTAATTAACTAGCTCCTTTTACTGAAGATAAATAAACAAAAACAAAACCTCTAATACTTCCACGTGAAGAAAAACTTAAATCATTTAGGTGAACGATTATCACTGGTTTACAATGGTTTTGTTGCTCCATATATAAAGTCGATTTTCGATATACAGGCTGTTAGGGGACCGCTCCGGAAAACGAAGACAGACGATAGTACTGATGACACCTTTGATGACGGGACGGAAAAAAATCGAGCCTGCTTAAAAAAAT
>JAOSYY010000010.1:130608-173103 GCA_025727935.1 Hebomoia glaucippe
TGGGACGGAAAAAAAATCGATCGTGACTATAAAAAAGTCATATTTTTAAAACGTTTTTTAGAGTTATTTACGCTCCACAATGCTTGTACAGCTAAATGAAACGATAACTTCATAAAACATAATGAAAAAAAACCAGCAATGAAACAAAAATCAAAAACAGTTGATGGTCTCGTCAAGACGGGTAAACGCACGTCTTCGAGAGGCCCGCGCTTACATCTAGCGAGAAATTTGCCAAAACAAACTTCTCTCCGTGCGGTGGGCTGAAGCCGTCATTGAAAATACGTTAATTATTTCTACTGATAAAGAAACTGTTACTTATTACCTATTTTTATTTTATGAGCTTAATTATTCGTACTGACTAGTCTTTTTGTGGAATTTAAAACTCTTATTTGCGTTTCATTGCTGATTTATTTTTTCAGTATTTTTTATAAAGCTATCGTTTCATTTAGCTGTACAAACATGGTGGAGCGTAAATAACTCTAAAAAAATGTTTTAAACATATGACTTTTTTATAGTCAGGAACGAATTTTTTTCCGTCCCATCATCAAAGGTAACTACTATCACCTGTTTTCGTTTTCGGGAGCAGTCCAAAATGACCTGTATTTATGCTTACAATTCATAAAACTATTAATGTTTTTGTAAGACGAGCTCTCGTTTTTTTTAATTGTTATTTTTATTTGACATGATAAAAATCGTAAATCAAGAAAAAAATTATTTGTAAAATCATGATATATATATTATATTTCCGTAAAGCGTAAAAGTTGCGAAGAAGCCTAATCATGACACAAAATAAATTTTATAACTTACAAAACCAAAAACTGTTTAAAGTAGATATGTGAAAATCATAAAAAATAAGAGCACATTCAGTACTTTCACGAACGTATTCGTATTTTAGGCCCTTGAAAACATAAACATTTCTAAAGATATCCATGGCCATAAGAACTTTTTTTTGTAGATCTGTATTACAAACGCTTTAAGAGCCAAATTTACAAATTAATTTATTAAATGCATCTGGTGTGCTTAGATGTGGTAATTTTAATAAAATTATGCGCAGTACTTTAAAGTTTCGTGGTCGTCAGTGGAGAGTCGTCGGTTATCAAGCGGGCGCGAATTTTTAGTGATTTTAATTATGATGAAATATTAAGGTCGGTTACCTAATATCAATAAGCTAATTTTAATTTTTTTCTCAAGGATTTTATGTTAACTCCTTCTGAAATTCGATATATAATTGCGTCATTCAAATTTTAGCTGATTACGTTTATTTGATTAACATATCAGTAAAAACAGGTGAATGAAAAACAGGAAAATCAACATTTATCTTAGTATTTTAATACATATATGTAGATAGGTAGGTAGTTAAGATTGTGTTAGTGCGAACGAGAAAACATAGCTCGCCACCGTTGAAGCCTTCAAGGAAAGCCTCGTGTCACTCCGGGTGTGGTAGGCCTGAATTTGGAATAGGATGTTCGTATAATTTAAAGCATGTCAGGCGCGTAAGAAAGATGACTAGATTGTACGTAACTATGTTTAAAGGGCTTTAATGATGACTAGTAAAAATTGAGAAAAATATCTTTTAAATTCCTTGTTTTCAAAAGAACATGGGCAACAGAAAGAAACAAGACAAATGTTTACACATCTTAGGCTATTTCTTGTTTGCTATTTAATATTACTATTTCATGTAGCCTTAACATAAACGGGTGCTTAAAAATACGTTAAAATGTTTCATTTTTAATATACTAGTAATTAGAAATTTAAAATAAATAATAATAAGTCATTTTTTGCCCTCGTACATATTTATTATATCATGTTGTTCTATAAGAGGCCAACGGTTATATCTAGAAATTGTATCAAATGGAGTCAATTCTTAACGGTACAATAAAACTAAAGAAAGCATAATAATTAAATTATAAATATCAATAAGTAATTTCAAACAGCGAAGAAAAAATTGTATGTACGTATACAAAAAATACACATGAGTATTTAAAATAATACACACAATACGTTGACACGAGCTAAAGCTAAATAATGAAGGGAGGAAGGAATATTTCAGTATTTACCAAAAATAATATCTATGTTTTAATGTTTTATGTTATTTAAAGAATACATCGTATCTACTTTATTTAAAATGAATATAATCTTTATTATTCAAACTTGTTCTATATATTATATAGTTATACCCAATTTATGAATGACAGAGAATTTTATCAAACAATTTATTTTGCTAATTTAATTTTTATGTTTTATTCTTAGTACTTGAACCGATACCACAACGACTAGTATCAAAATTTGACCGTTAATAATATTCACGAAAAGGTTACTCTGCTAATGCCATAAATTGCAATTTGACAATCTATGAATTTCTAAATGTGTACTTTAATAAATAAAACAAATTACATAATGAAATAAAAATATCTAAGGTCATCTACAGTGGAGTGACCCTCATTCTGAAAATCCCTCATAAAAAAGTAACGTGTGTTGCATCATGCCTTAAAAAAATTTCTTAAAATAAACAAAAGCCAACAACGAAGTCGCTCGTGATCTAACTTATCTGTCCACGTGCCCACCACAGTTTTTTACAACAATTAAACGGAATCATTCATTAGTCACACGAAAATAATAAGTATTGATGATAATTTCGCGATATTCCAATTATTCTATTGAAATGCTACGATTATGACGTAAAGAATTATTGTGTTTCAAAGCCTAGTTTTATATGTTTTTTATCAAGTATAAAGCGTATATTAATTTAATAAGCTTAATTAAAGTTACAAATCTTATCAATTACAACTCTATAACTCGTCATCAAGTTTCGAGTTTTATCTTACCGCCCTCCACATTCATCTGCATCTAAGAGCTTCAGTCACCATGTTTAATGTTTTAACTTTGTTTAAATGTCACGTTTTACAGTAGCCTATAATCCGTTTGATAAGCCGACAACGACCACGTGATATAACATATACTATATATAATATAAAATCGCGCGATCCATTATGGCCAAATGTCAACAATAACAAAGTAATAATTGAATATTAATGATCATTACCACGTGTACTGTTTTCTCTAGATTTTTCGTATTTTAAAACGACTACAAATATTAAAAACCTACTTAAAAATAAAAAAATATATGCCTAGAATTTTTCTTTTTACTTTTCGTTAAGTAATTACGAGTTTTACATTTAATGAAACATGAATAAGTACATTTATTTGGCTTTCACGCGATCTAATCCCAAAATATCTGACAGCGTACATCTATGGTGACTCTCATTATGAAATAGCAACGATGAAGGTAGGCTTAGAAGTCTTTTGTCAACATAAAATATTTAAGTTGTAAGGCTAATAAGTTAAGCAAAAATTATCTAAGAAACAGACACGAAAAGTTTAATTAATCAGATGTCTATACCTCAAAATCGTTTATGGAACACAGCGTTGTAGTGACATAGCTACGTAGCCAGTGCAGGATTTGCAGTCTTGGCCACCCTAGGCCCCAGGCCATGTAGTATAATATATGGTCGAGCCTAGAGAATATTTACGTATTTTGAGTTATTTCTTGATATCATCAGTGAATATTTTGTAACGATTGGCCGCCTCTAACATCTAACCGCCCTAGGCCCGGACCTTCCGGGCTTTAGGGCATCTCCGCCACTGTACGTAGCGCTACGTGGGATACTTAAAAATTGGATTCAGCAACATAAATATAATACCTTATAGATGATACCAAACTTCAATGTTTCTTATATAAATATTTGCAGCTTTCAACTTTTTACAATCCAGATATAATGGTTTTGCCTTCTCTTCTTTCAAGTGCTTCAATCAAATCTCGGTGTTTTCATGTATACAGAAATTGTTTTGTAGTTCGTATAAAAGACGTACATCCATATTATATAGGAAACGATCAACGCTATAAATGGTTCTATATCATTTTTTATTGTTATTACTTAATAATATTCCATAATACAGATATTGTTTATTATATTATTTATGTAATCTAGGAAACTGAGGTACAAACTACGCTACAAATAAATATCAAGAGTGAACCTAATCTTTGAACTACAATAGAATTGATTTCCCGAATTATTTATAGTATTATTTGTTTTATTATATTTATTTAAACAAAAACAATCTAGTTTATCTAATTTTATGGATAAACCCAGTTATTCTTGAAGAATTTGTCAATGAATAAAATATTATGTCTATCAAACGATTGAAATTCAAATACAATCTGTTTACTTAAACAGGCATACTTAGACATTAAATGTGTAATTTTTTCAGTTTTACCAACTATGTATTACATCAAACGATAATTTTCAGTATTTGTTAAAGCACGTAGCGCTAAGCAGAAAGTAATTTTCAACAGTTTTTACCTAGTGACTTTGATTTTCTCTGAATCAAGATTTTATTAAACATTTAAAACTTTGTACTCCAAGGCATGACCTTATCTGTTTTATTATACAACTACTAGCTGACCCAGCAAATTTCCTTTTGCCACATAAATATACTGTGGTTAAAAAGTTGGGGATGATTAAAGAGGATTGAAAATTTGGGGTCGTTTGTATTTTTATTTGCTGTATCATAAAAAAGTATAGGGAAAAAATGTTGTCCAAAAAAATAAAAAAAAGGTTAAGGGTGGACCACCCTTAACATTTAGGGGATTAAAAATAGATGTTGTCCGATTCTCAAATGTACTGAATATGCTTATAAAATTTCACGAAAATGGGTCGGGCCGTTTCGGAGAAGTAGAATTTCAAACACCGTGACACGAGAATTTTATATATGTATTAGATATGATATTTTACAACAACACACAAGTATAGATTGCAATTACTAATATCTTGTCGTGATTATTACGTCTTGAAATACAGGCAATACAATCTTTTAGAATCTTCCACCACTTCAACCATGAATATTGTTCCTTATATCAAAAGCGTATTCAATCCACGTAAGAAAATATGTTTACTTTATTCGTAAGACGTCAGGCCATATCTCGAATGAAAGACTTTCACGTAACAATAATAATTGCCCATTTGATAACAAATGCTTAAGTTTTTATACCCTCTGACTTTACCTTATCTGTTAGGCTTTATCAGTATGCTTATGAATTGAAATGTTATACTGACTGAGATATGGACTGATACTGAGAATGTAACTTTGATGTTGGTAATGAGTTTATCATATTTTTTGTATCTAATTAAAGCCAAGGTAAAAAGTGAGGAATATATTTGTAGTGTAACGTACTAAGACTATAATGATGAGTGCTAATCGATGTTTTAACATTTTCCGACTAACAAAAACGAACAAAGTTATAAAAGCAAAATCTATAAACAATGAATATCTAAAGAGAAATAGGTAGTTTGAAAACGAAATCCACATAAGACAAAAAACGTAACTACCAACCAGTTTATTCTTAGTCAATAGATTTTCTGATGAACAGATGAGAAAACACTCGTACATGCAACAAAATTTCATATATGGTTTGACTATTTTCGAACGTTAAATGGATGGAAGGACCGAAGGAATATTAATAGATGTATGTATTACCATATTACTGCCTGTGTGAATTGCGACACGTGGGAAGGGATGTTTTATGCTACAGTGACCCGGGCAGTAAACAAACATTATGGCGTGGAATAGTATTAAAATTTCAATAATATCAATAATTCATCTATACTAATAAGGAAAATTAAAGTGCTTAGCTGAATCAAGTGCTTTTTCCTAAATACATTTGAAATGTTTTCATAACAGAAACACACTTTATAAAATTTTGTTTGTCTATCTGCGTATTCCGCCTTTCCAAAAAGCCTACAATAATATTGACGGGTGTTGCACTGACAGATAGCTGATGCTGCGGCGTGTTTTATATGTATGGGCTTCTATTTTTTTAATGTTTATAAGGCCCATAAACTCGTAAAAGCCTATAAAATTCTCTTTCAATTTTACTGACAAATTTTTGAAGTTTGCTTTTGATACTAAACATAATTTATATATAGAATTAACGCATGTGAAACTACGGGGTACAGCTCGTGTTTACTCAGACTTGATAGTCGGCTGCAACCTACGGTCTTTATCTTTTTAACCCGCTTTTATTATATAATTAATTATATAATAATCAAATCTTTCAATTAAATTTAAACGCACTTCTAATTATTGAACGCTTTCCTAAATTTTTTGTAAAGGCTTCGAAAAACTTTGTAAACTATACTATAAAAGTTTTGAAGGTGATCTCGTAATGGAGGCAGAAAGAAATTATCCCATTTTAATGTATATTTTCCAAAAATACTCGGACTTTTTTTAATAAAAATCGAAGTTGTAAGTACTAACCGAGAAACATCTTTCGCAATCTACTAAACAAGATGGCGAGCTTACAAATAACCTCATTTTTAATCAAATAATAATACTATAAATATAAATTTATTTCTGAGGTCATTAACCTGAACGAAGATAAAATGTGATCATTTATAAGTAAGATAATATTTTTATACTGTTTATTTTAACAATTAAGATGGTGTAAATGGCTAATACCATCAACGTATTAACCACAAGGCGATAGGTATAACTAATGTCGAAACTAAACAGCTTAAGCGGATAAAATAAAGTGGAGGCTAACATCACATTGATAGATTTTGCAAGGTCAAAAAAATGTGACACATTTTGTAACCTCAGGCTGATGAGCTATTGTAACGTACCATTTACCACCAAGCGATTTACTTATTAATATTTTTGTTTGGTATAAAGTCGATTGTATTGTTCTTAGATTTAAAACTCTGGTTAAATAACTTAAAAAATATGATGGTCTTTTTTGATGGACTAAAACTTGCGGTTTACTGTCAGATAACTGAATAATAAATGTTTAGGTTATAGATGCAATCATCATGCAACATACGTTTTTAAATCATTGTTTTGTACCTGTTTCCAATGAAGACTAAAGAAAAAAATACCAATTTATAATGTCTTATTATAAATTTATTGCTGACACTAACAGTCCAGTTCAGTGACCCCGCTGAACTGCAATTTGGTGTACGACCCACGTTACAAAATATAACCTATCGTATTTACAAATTAACTTAACTTAAAATAAATAACCAATTTTTTCTATTAACCGAGTAGAAATCCCCACACAAAATCGATACTCATACCTTACCTCATTGTTGACAAAATGCAATCGAACATCTTACACGACATTACATTTTATATTTTTAAATATAGTCCTTAAAATGCCACAAATAGTTCCATAGCTAAAAGCGAAACTGAGCAACAGAAATTTGCAATTAACCAATATTCATTTATTTTAAATGTAATGTTTTATTAATTTCTTACTCTTGTATCACAGTAATTCGAAAATTGGTTTAAGACAATACACTTTTCAATTTGAAAAAGACATTCAATTAAATCTTGCCATACAATAGTAAATCTTTTAAACAAATAAGGTCAAATATCGAATGCTTCTACGGGCATAAATAAATCTAATTTGCTATGAAATCAAAACGTATAATCTTTATGTTTTGAAATACGAGATCATTGTTTTAAAAGTATTATATTATTATATGCAAATAAATATAATACGACACATATGAACACAGCTGGTGTGATTCCATCGTAATACACCCAACAATTTGCAAATATAGGTATACTTTAAGGGACGTTTCAGCAAATGAGTACGCGCTTACGTTCGATGTCCGTACGCATTCGTGGAATTCCCATTGTGGTATAAAATAAACTATTGAGCGCAGAGAATTTACGATCGGTATCTTAAGGCATAGTTATTTACGAAATTGCAAAAAATATACAATACACAAACTGCCATTTTAATGATAAAACTTTTTCTATTATACGCGGAAGAAAAGAATTTAAAATTTAACGTTTATCGGAAAGATGCGTTTTTATCGATCGTCTTGTTGCTTTATAAAACGTACTGCGTCATGATGGAAACCTGCGATAATTTTACGGGTAAGTACAAAAACAACTCGCGAACAATCGATACGTGTTACTATTTGAATAAATTTACTTTCTTCTACATGCTATAACTTATGTATTCTCTATTATATAGACACGAACCATTGACAAATTTCTAATTATTAAATATGTTCGTAAGTAAGTATGTATTGTCTATGATTCATGTCTGATTTTCATTATGCAACAAAGACGATATATAACAGATTGAACTCGAGATAAAGGAAAACAAAAAAGTTTTGTAATTATTAAATAAATTACAAAATCGGCATTAGGTGCATTAACAGAAATTTACACATCAAAGATAAAATATAACCAGTATACACAATACGAAATTATAATATATAAAAATACAATTATTCTAGGTTAATATTAAATCTACCATTAAATAAATAAAAATAAATCTAGATAATACAAGAATTTTATGGTTATTTTGATAAAACAAATGTCATTTGGATTGTAGCCATGTTTGTCAAAAAAGTATATATCATGTAGATTCATATTATCTACAAAGAAATTAACAAAATTTATAAAATAGCAAATTTTGGCAATCCTAAGATGGAATTAACGTAGGATGCCGTTATCAAAAAATATAATCGTGTTAAGATATTAATTTAAAAAACAAACATTATGAACGTGTCAAAAAAATAAAGCTTCTTTTGTTTTACATAATAGTTACAAAAATTATGTTTTGAATAATACAACAGTTGTGCACAAGAATTTTAAAAACCTAAGGTACATAAATTACATTAAAATTATTATAATTAAAGCTAAAATATAAGATACAAGCGGGGTAGCTTTACCGAAATGCCCATATTAGTAATTTGTCTAGAATTATAAAACTTCTTTTTGGTATTATAAGCCATCTTGATCGAATGTAATATTCTAATATAAATTGTCTTGAGCATTATTTAAAAAATATGATCTGATCTCAGTACGAAATACAAACCATAGTAATTGTATTAAATCTGTAACATTTTCAAAAATATATTTAGTTAACGGTACCTAACGATTTCATCTACGTTATATTTGGGATATAGCTTAAAAGAAGTCGGCCAGCACCCTTAAAATACAAAAAGATTTCCTACAAAATTCATCCACCATCATCAAATAAGATCGTCACAAAAAGATATTGGTTCCAATCTACATTGCCTCATCTATTTTTGTATCAAAATTAATATAAATCGCTTCAGCCATTTTAGACTGGGCATTATAATAATAACAGCATTATATCAAATAGTCAATTTTGCAATTCTCTAACTCTTGTCACTCAAATCTATTAATCTAATTTAGCTTAGACCAGACCAAGTCAATTTCATAAAAAACAGGTGAATTCTTGAAGTGGGCTTAAGAATAGGATTTGGCCTACCAAGCCCACTTCAAATTTGTAGAGAAAAATAAAGATATCATTCGACATTTGTAAGATTTCATAAGATCAAGATAGTCTCACTTTACCACGCACGACAGATTAAATTAAATGGAAGATGGCACGTATATGATTTTGGAAGTATTTTGTTTATACATATTTCATTATATTGTTTAAATAGTTATTATTTACAGATTTCATAACATAGATAATTATAGCTATATTATTGAGGTAATTTTCTACGTAAAAAATCATGTCGTGCTATACCGAAAATTGCGAATCATATACACACTTGGTCCTGTATTTACATGATAAAATTTAACTAAATATTTACATTTTGACCACCATAGAGTTGTGTTGCCAGATACAACATTTCATTGAGATATGTACCAATTTTACTATTCACAAAATATTCTACATTGAGCCTAAGAGTCATTTTTTATTTTAAGTGACGTCAGAAGAATTCTTATTTGTTTTTCTTTATAGTAATCCATTTCACATAACAGGATTTCTTATTTATTTTATTAAAAAAATGGCGACGTCACATCCCTCTTCTGAGCGATGACTCCAATGCTAATAGACTGTACAAAAGTAATAAAACGACAAAAAACAACACAAATTCATTTTTTAATGGAAGAGTGATAATTTCTTTATCGATTGACAATACACAATTAAAACTAAACCAGAGCGCAGTAAACTTTTCACAGTACAATTTTAAGAAGAAATAGCAAGCCTTTTAAATAAAATATACTTGGGTTCGTGTTAATTTTGTGCATGTCAATGAACAGAGAAATAATTCATCAGTTTTCTCCATCTCCATCTACCACTTTTTAATACACATAGCTAAAACAATCAATTAGGCAACTCTAAGCCTCAGTCACAATCGGTTCCCTAGCATGATGAATTTTCACATGTTTATTATGATTAGACTTATTACTAGACGTCTTACCGCATATATTACAGGCAAACGGTCTTGCTCCGCTATGTACCCTCATATGTTCAGACAAATAGTAACTTCTATGGAAGGACTTACCGCATTCCGGTACTTTACAGACATACTTTTTCGCCGTTTCGTGTTCTCTTACGTGCCGCTGACAATTATATTTCCGTATGAACTGACAACCACAATAATTACATGTGTATGGTCGCACGGATTTATGTGCGTTCATGTGTGCGGTGTACTCTGTTTGCCGGAAGAAGGCGCCCTTGCACAGGTTACATTTAAATGGCTTGGCTGAACGGCTTGTGTGCGTCCACCGGTGCAACTTGAGGTTCCATTTAGTCGTAAAGGCCTTATTGCAGATGACGCAATGATAGGGACGTTTACCGCTGTGAGTTAGCAGATGCGCGCGTAGATTCGTACGGAGGTATACCTGAAAATGCAGTTGTAGAGATAAGAGTAGCTTAAACAATATGTGGCTCTTGCGTATACATATTTAAATACCAGGCCCGAATCAAAAGCAGTTTCGTACGAATGTTTTCATTCGTTTTTCTATAACCACACCCATTTAATTACGACAATAATACTCTAACGTACCTGTTTACAGACGGGGCAAGTGACGTTCTTATCGTTGCCTTTCATTTTATCGGAGAGGTAGTACTCGTTGTGTGTACGACGGATGTGACGGGTGAGCGAAGCTGCGTGCACGAATTTGTCTCCGCAGTATGGGCACGCCTTTGGGCGCTCTTCGTGCGTCTCCTGATGCCACAGCAGCTTTGCACGCGAGTGGAAGATCGAGCCACATTGACAAATGTAGTCGCGGACTTTCGCCTTCTTCTTGAAGTGATGACGGTCTCTGCAAATCAATTAAAGCAGAACTGATACCGACATCTTCAATAACAGCATATAGATGCGCCGACTTCTGCTATCTTTTAAAATTTAGATTTGATCTACTAGATTGTCTATTATTTACCTGTGCTGAACCATATTAGAATATCTCCGGAAGCTCTCATCACAGATAGTACACTTGACTGGAGCCAGACCAGTGTGAATGTTGCGGTGCTCACTCAACTTCTGACGGGTGATAAACCGTTTTGGACATACTTCACACCTAGAATCATATGTAAAATCATATATAAAATCAAACTATCACTATTTATTTCTTGAGACTAAATCTGTACTCTTTAGTTAAGTGTAAAAAGTTATGTTTATATCTTCTATTCTTAGTTTGTGTAGCTAAAAAATACACAACTTAATTTCGATAGATGCCAAAGTTGGGTGATTAGATTGAAAATTTTAGTTTTTCATTTACTCTTATACTATACTTAAAGTGAAAAAAAATTATTTTGTCGTTTTTAATTTTTTTTAAATATTTTATTCGGAAATCAAATAGGCCTATAGCAAACGTACACCACTCACTTATAGTTCTTTATCCCGAGATGAGTTTTCATATGCAGCACTAAGTTGGCCCGTCTATAGAAGAACTTCCCACAAGTGTAGCATTCCAAAGGATGGATCTTCAGATGATTGTTGAACTGTTCATAGTTCCCTTGGTCCACATTACACATAAAGCAGACGAAGTTATTTCTCTTTTTCTTTTGTTTAATCAAAATCAATTCTGGCTTTGTCTCGGAGAGTGGATCAAACTCTTGTAGTATTGATGTGTTCACAGACTCTTTTGATTCAAAAACAAGACTTTCTGAAACTGCAAATAACATAGGATGTTCACAATGTATTTGATTAAAATATTTAGTTTATAATGTCACTATATCAATACTAGCGGCACCCAGCCTATGTGCTATTTTGAAGAATAAGCTATATTTTTACTTTCATCAAAATTGGTTCAGTACTTTTCGCGTGAAAGAGTAAGAAACATCCACACATACGAACTTTCGCGTTTATCATATTAGTAGGAATTTAATTTATACATATACATTACCATCCCTAAAATCTGTGATTACAGGTTTTTATGGCTACTTCATTACTATCAGCATGTCTCAATACTCTCTATTTTATAAATAATATAATTTAAATACCTGATAGCGTGGGTTCATCAGGTTTTTCCTCTTTTTTAATGACCCTATTGGAAACCATGCGACTATGGGAATAAGAGGCATTGCAATGTGACCGCATCTCCTTCAATGTTGGGAATTTCAGACCACATTGAGTGCATGTGTGCAAGCGGCCCTTTGTGAACGACGCGTCTTCTTCCCTGTTAAGCAATTACATCTATAAGAATTTTATCCGTAATTATAGTAAAACAGAACACGGTATACAATCTCCTCTTGTAACCTTTTAATTATTGTAAGCAGTTACCATAATAAATATAAATAAATTTCGAACATTGCTATTATTCACGAAATACCTGCAAAACTTTACAAACTCGCAATTTCTCCAATATGGTACTAATCGAAGTGGTGGTTGAAAGGACAAGTATATATCTAAAATCTAAATACTAATAAAAATAAACCAGTAAATAATGTTTTACTGACTAATAACAAATGTCATGAGGTTAAGGCCCTTACCAAATGAGTTGTATGTTAGTCTGTCTTTAAAATATTAAGTAACACTTACAAATTTTCTTGTTTTTCATTTGCATCAATGTCAGACCCATCAGAGACCCAGCTTTCTCGCGCTATCAAATCATATGGCTCCGCAGGTGTCACCTCTTGATACATCTGCAATATATTTGACACAACTAAAAACACAATATAGAACAAAAATCAAAGAACAGCAAACTTAATTATTTATTACGTACTTCGTATTCGCAACTTGTTTTTCTTGGTAATATCGAATTATTATTACAAAATTTCATAGACAAAATATAGTTTGACAGATGTTAAAAGTAAATACATACTTTGTCACCACTTATTGTTATGTAAGACATACAATATTCTTTATAATAATATAATTTTAATGAAAAGTTTTTCTTACCCCACTCCAGGATGATTCCATATCTCCATTGCTTTCTTGACCACTGAGTTCCCCTCTTGGTGGCATTCGTTCATCAGCACAAATGTTCAACGGCGGTTCTTCTTCGGGCCGAGTCTCTTGTAATACATCAGCTTTATTATCCCCATCACCTTGACCCAAATTATCTATATTCTGACTCTCACCCATATCATAGTCCATATTACTTTCAGCGATTTTGTAACTTTCATGAATGAAATTTGGTAAAACAAACTCGTTCTCCTTTTGTGACGGTTCTCCCCAAATGTGGTACATATCTTCCCTGTCTTTACCCAAATTGGACTCTTTCGCCGATTCAAAGCTCTCAACACGATCTGGGGTAAAATAATCAGCGTATATATTGTCACCAAAATAATTTTCGTTTATCATACTTACGAATTGTTTATTTTTAGATGACGTTTCCAAGTCCAGAAGTTCTCGATGATTTGAATCGTCATCGAAATCTGCAGCACCCATGTTACCATAAGTAATAACATTGATTGGCCGTAAAGTCTCTAGTGGAGCAAGATCTCGTCCTGACCTATTAGCTTCATTACTAAATTCATTGCTTGAATTTACTTCTTCTTTGATTACCAAATCAATTGTCGTTGCATATGCATTTGAATGACTAATTGTCGATGGCGCTGTGGGTTCAATATCCATTGATTGTTCCTCAGTATCTGCATCAAACTCTTTTTTATTATCATTAATTTCGGTTTTTTGAACTGGCATTGGCACTTCATCTTCATCCTTATTTTCTACCTTCTCAACTTTTTCACTAAAATACTCTTCACATCTACTAGTCGAGGATGAAGGCTGCGGTTCTAAATCTGGTCCAAATGGTTTAAGGTTTTTTATTTTTAATATTTTTTTATGCTTTTTTACAAAAATATTATTTAGCCTCAAAGGAAAGTTTTTTTGTCTTGTTTGCTTTTTGATTTTTGTACTGTTATCTAAATCACAGGTATAATCACTATTCGCAAATTTTGTTAAGGGCTGTATGACAGGGGATGACCCTTGGGATTTAGATGTTGAAGCATCCTTAACTATTCGTTTTGATGTTACCCCTACTTTAGATGATGACTCATTATTAGTTAAGGCCTTTCTTTTATTTAGACTTTGTCCATATTCAACAACAGCTTTCATATTAGAACTTATCCCCAATTCTGGAGATTGATCCCGTTTTGTTAATGGAGAATATTGATCCATTGAATTTTCTAATAAGTCACTACAAGGTGATATTGAAGGTTTTTCATTACATATAAGATCGGGAACAGGACAACTGTCTGAAAATTCAGTGTCCTCCTTGATAATATTCTGCTTTACTGAAAAATCTTTACAAGATTGTGGATTGCCAACATTTTTTATAACTGAAAATCCATGAGGTATCAAACTGTCCTTGTTACCGTTTTGACAGTGTATAGAAATATCAGATGAAACTGAATGTCTATCCTTTAGATCTGGTAAAATATTTTCTGGTGATTGTGCCCGTTGTATATACCCAGAATCTCCAGGGCCAGTTAAGTCCATCACAGTATTTATCATATTTTTATGATGTTGGACAGGTACTTCCACTTTAATATTGCTGAGAATTTTAAGTCCCTTACAAGGTACAGGAGTTGAAGTCCTAGTGTCCCGTAGCTCAGATTCCATTGGCTTCTGAATGGTACTATTTTCAGTCTGTATTGATACTGTACCTGTGCTTGTTCTTGATACCCCCATTTCATCTATTGCTAACATTGGGCTTACTTCCATAATCAATGTTTTATTTAGATCATTTACAATGTTAGGTACAGATTTATCTGCAGATGTAGGTATATGTGACATGTTATTACTAAATATAGGTGGATTACAAGTCTTAGGTATTATAGATTGAGGGGTGTTATACATACAAGAAGTGTTACCAAATTGATCAACTACCATAACATTTTGATACATAGAGCTAGTTTGCGCCATATTCTCATGAGCACTTAACACATGTGGGATGTTAGATATATATGGTTTCCCATCAATATTATGCACCATCTCTCTGTAAATAATTTGAGAATTCTGAGTAACAACAGTGGTACCAGGTGTTAAATTATCTGGGGTTATTTGACCGAACTGATTAGTTATTGGTGGGACAGATGTTTTTGAATCTAAAATTCCAGATACCGGCACATTACCAGCCAACATCATATTAGTTTGTATGTTTTTTTGCACAAATGTAGGTGAAGTAGACATCATGACAGGATATGGTTTGACTCCTGGCGGCATATACCGCAACCCAGTTGAATTTTTTACAAGCATGTTGTTTTGCTTTGGAAGTAATTTCACAATATTGTTTTGCCGTTTCATTGATGGAGCTGGTAAAATTGTTGGCTGAATTTTCAAATTGGAACTCAATACTGGTACATTATAGGCAAAAATTTGGTTAGTATTCTCTGCTACACTATAGTCAGTACTGCGCGAATACTTAATCTCTGGATCTTCTTGATTTTCTGTATAGAATGGATAAGGTTGGTTAAAATTTGTTTGTACAGTTGGCACGCTTGAGGTGTAAGACTGTGCTGTCTTGCCTAACTTGACAGAACAATCAGAAAATTCTGCACACTGATTAACTGCATTATTCTCAAAAGAAACAGCATTCATCCTTATATCTGGAGTGCAATTTCTGGAGTTAGATGAAGATGATGATTTATTTCTACTTGGTGTCCTTCTCCAGTAATTACTTTCAGCGCTCCGACGCGATGTCGACCATCTAACGCTGTCGTCTGTCACAGGTGTCCTACTTCTGTACGAGCGTTCAGAAATTGAGGGTGTTGGCGTTCTACTTCCACTGACATGATTACCTTTTGCAGACAAGCTGCAAAGTGCTTTGATTACTTGGTCTTTAGGATGTGTATCTAAATGAGTCTCGAGAGACATTCCGCTGTGGAGATACAGCGTACAAACAGGACACTGAACTCTTTGATCCATCTTGTTTTCCAATATAGTAAATACTGGTGAAAATCACGCGCAGGATATCCCTGGCGATACGTGAAATGCTATTTAGTCCAACACGTACACGGACAGAAGCACCACTGCGCGAGGTGCCTGTCACGTATATTTTTACAGTAAACACACAAGGCGAACGGGCCACAACACATATCTTCGATTCAACTCTATTGATCTGTTGAAAAAAAATCTACATAAGCATTAAAGTTGATACAACAACTCGCATGTAAGCGACCCAAAAACTTGTTACACTCACATTCAAAGAACAAAAGAATACAAAAATGTGAGATAAAGGCCATTGAAACATAAAAAATCGAAAGCCAGAAATGAAGCAATAAATGTAATATTTATAAACTATGCTTAATAATGCAACTTACCACGGTACAATATTAGTCAAGTATATTCCATTACATATAAATAAAACAAATATTCTTCATGTATTTACAGCTACACGTATTCTAAAAATATTTCCAAATAGTCCGACATATTGCGATATTTCAGACGTCTCGATCAAAACCACTAATTGCCACAGAGTGCATATATAAAAATAATTTTATATAGATATTAAATGATTCTTTCTGATATATTAAATGATTTTTTCTCAACGATATTTTAAAGGGTAATACCGGTAAGTATTATTTTCAGAGTATTCAGTTTGCATATAATATCCATTAGTTGTATTTTATAGCAATTTGAAAGTGTTCTATTTTATATTTGAAAATAACAATTATAAAAATTACTGGTTATTAATATGGAATAAATTAGGTTACAGTCTATTAGTTTATAGTCTTATATGTAAAAATTACTATTTTTAGTATGTCAGCAGTAGGTATTAAATGCATGAAATTGAAGTTCAGTTTATTGCTAGACAATTGACAAATAAATTGTCAAACTTCAAGTGACAAACTGTAAGTGTAATAAAAGCTAAATTATCAATTAGAAACTTGTTACATTTAGAGCATCTCAATATATAAGTAACTTTAAAAACTTAATAAAAAGGTAGGCATTTATTTGATGATATGTACTTAGGAAATTTGTTTAATTACTGCTACAGATAGCTGTCCCTTCTAACAATTGTTAATGGTATTCAATATCAAGTTCAAATGGGTTTCTTTTGCAGATAACTTACAGTAAATTAAATTGTAGGGTTTAAGATGTTAATTGTATGTATTTAAAATATTTCTTTACAATACAGAAGACTCAAGAAATAACCAAGGCAACAGCTTGTTGTTTTCGATTTACCTAGCCGGTGTATTATCGAAACGTGACTATGTCAGAGCCAGACAATTACGATGATTTGAGTATAAACGGTATGTATTTATCTCCTTAAATGTAAAATTCAGAATATTAGTCTACCCATGTTAAACATTTCAATATAATTCAAAATTATATTTCAGTAATTTATATGATTAATGTTATTGTTCAATTTTTCAGAAATTTATGACTTACTACGTAAATGGAGAGATAATAACGAAAGAAAAAGTCGTGAAATAACATTAATTTGGGAAAAAGTTTATGATAGCATAAATAGTAGACCCAATGAAAGTAAGTCAACATTAGCCACAATATTTTTATTATATTTATACAAAATTTAAAATAACATATTTTATTTTAATTTAATAAATTGAAATCATAAAAAACTAGGTATAATACTGTAGTACATAAAGTTGTCTCTTGTGCTTTCTTAGTTAAAATTAAATTATTTCAGAATATGTGGTTCTGGAACAGATGATAATAGCAATGCTTGATTGTAACAATCATTCTTTGGCTATGTTGTGGATTGAAATGTTGGATAACCAGTTCCCTGGTAGCCTGAGAGTTATGAGATACAAGGCTTTATGTCTGGAGGCGCAAGGCCAGTTAGTAATGTTTTAAGTATTTTATGTTGTACTTACATATTATTGGCCTAATTGTCAGAATGAATAATTAACTTTCTAGATGAACTTAATATTAGTATTACTGTGCAATTATGAATCTAACACTAAAATGATCAAATTGAATTTTACAAATTATTTTTAGGATCTATCAAATATCCAATAGATTGGATTCTGATAATTATGACAACAATGTGTAAAAATAAAAATAGAAATATTAAATTTTAGGATAAAAATAGTTGCCTACACATAAATTTTATTTTCATTTATTAATTTAAACATTTTATTGTACTTTAAAAAAATAGGTGTTAAATTTGCTGTGTTAATTTATAGTTATGAAAAGGCTCTCCAAGTGTTAGATGAGATAATAAAGGTGGATGAGACAAATGCGCCAGCACGGAAACGGCGTGTTGCCATCATGAAAGCACAGGGACTCATTATAGATGCTATTAAAGAACTCGTGGACTACTTAAAGAAGTATGTATAATATTTCAAATAACCTTAACATATGAATAATAGAATTTAAGCCCATGCTATTGTGTACTTTGAACAGCATGCGGCATTGCTACATTTTAGGTTATATGAACTTCTTTTTTAAAAAGAAGGCATTGTTGCAAAAATGTGAAAGAATATAACATATATATCAAAATTATCATAGAGTTCTAGGTGACTTATTGTAGCTGAAGAAACTAATATTACCTGGATGTTTAATTTATAAACACATTGATTCAGATTTATGGCTGACATGGAAGCTTGGCAAGAGTTAAGTGAATTATACCTCCAAGTTGGAGAATTTTCTCGCGCTGCCTTCTGCATGGAAGAGCTACTACTGCATCAACCACATAATCATCTCTTTCACCAACGCCTTGCTGACATCAGATATACTATGGTGACTGAAACATTCATAATCCCTAAATCATATGGACTTATGGAAGAAAATTTTAATTATGATTAATTATTTTGATTTTTTGTCATTTGATTATTCTCCTAGGATTTTAGACAGCAATTATGATATCTTATTTAAATTAGGGAAAATAATGTTCCCGACTTATTAATGATGAAGGTGAAGAAAAGAACACCCATAAATAAAAGTGAATTCATTTTCATGCAAAATCCATTTAATACTCACTGAATTAATTTTTTTATTTTTGCTCTTCGAGTGTACCATTTTCATAGGTATTTTTTCAGGGTGGTGTTGAAAATGTTGAATTAGCTAAATCCTACTACTGTCAAGCTTTGAAATTGAATCCTAACAATATGAGAGCATTGCTGGGTTTGATATTGGTAAGTTTATTTTATGGTTACGTCAAAACCGATTTGAAAACAAAACCCAATAAAATGAAATGTTTCATAGGTGACAAATCATCTACTTGGGCACTATAAATCATCAGGCAGTGCAAAACGCAAAGAAATTTGGAAATTGAGCCAATGGGCGCAGTCTGAAGTCACGAAAAAGCAGAGAGAGACTCAAGGATCTACTGATAATGCTCTCACTAATATGATGCTTGCTATATCTATCAGTGATTGATATAAACATTAAAATTGTATTGATAATGTAAAGCCATTGACATATTTGGCAATTTAAGTTTATTTGATCAATTATCTCTTATGAATTTATGGTCATTGTAGGTGAAAAAAGTAACGAATATAAATAGATATCTTGATTGTAATAGTGGTCATTGTTGATAAAGGTGATGTGATCTACTGTTTTTGTAATGTCTAATACATCAGTATTTCTACACCATGTAGTGAGCATTTCTTTTTAATTATATCAAATTTAATTATTTATTATGTCCAATTTTCTTATTGGATAAAACCAGATTTATGCTTAAATTTTAATAATGAGGTATAGGTCTACTGGAATTACAATTTAATATATGTTTATTTAATTATGGATTATTTACTAGTGTTTAATAATATTCCCAATTAAATTGTCTATTATATATATGTTAGCTTCTACGGAATTATTTACTATAGAAAAATAAATGGTTAACGAAATTCTCCATTTCCGTAAAAAGACTTAAAAACCAAGTGTTCAAATATACATTTATGTATAAAAAGTTTATTCTTTTAAAGTCTTATTCAGCTTTGCTTTAATATAAATAGCACTATTTGCGATCTCTTCCGCTCGTCTCTCTTTCTTCTCTCGCCTTGATATTTCTCCCACTGCAAAATATTTATCTCTGAAATAATAAATATTATTGGAATTTATTATGAGAACTAATGTACCTAGTTAGCCTTATGCTTATCAATGGTTATTAAAAAAAATTAATAGCACCTGAAATTATGGGCTGCACTATGTGGATCGTAGGGCATATTAGGGACATTGTCACTGATCTTCTGATACGTTAGCAGTCTACGAGCTGTTAGTTTAGAGAGGATCTGCTCAGAATTGCCCACTAGCTCCATACATGGGTGGTATGGAAGCTGCTCTTCAAAATATTCATCTCTGAAATATATATTTATTTAGCGATAATAAATATTTTGTTAGATGTGTGTATAATAGCCATTTTTCTGAAAAGCCATGAAGATTGGGAGAAGTCGGTAAATAACCAAATTCATTTGTAGTCTGTTAATGACTGATAATTACCTAACTAAAGGATACCAGCACACTAATCGTCTTCCGATATTTAGATGTCTTACAGAAAAGTTTAAGAGGTCACTGTAAATGTGAGGCAACCCATATTCCACTTTGGATGGTATGTGATTGTCTAAATGCTGTTCAGACAATTTATAATTATCTTTTTCAATACCTATTTTTTCTGCGGGCTCTCTGACACCATATGGAGCTAAAAATAATGGAGTACAAAGTTAATTAGTATATCTAATGAAATATTATATACTCGAAACTTTGTTTGGATTTACGTTTGTCACTCTCTCACACAAAACTACGGTATGAATTTTTATTGTATGAAACAATTTTATCATATGGAAGTTTACAAAAACATAGCTTACACATCAGAATAATATGGGCTATTATTTATAAAGATATTGTAAGAGGCATGAAGCTGCAGGACATATAAATCTAAAAATATTAAATTGAAAACAGCTTTAAATATAAATTAAAAAAATATAGATAAAAAATGTTCTTTTAACATTTATCTAATTCTAAAATGTATAAACTAGAAATGAGACTTTCAACTTCGTAACTTTTGGACATACCATCAATTTATATATTTTAACTATAATATAAGGGGCACACTTACGATCAGTAAGAATAGCATCAAACTTCAAATCAGATCTCCACATTGGTAAGGAGAAATCACTCACAACAATGTCTAGGTATCTAGATTCAATGCCATATTGTTTCATATTACTTTTTATACTTTCCTCTTTACTACGTACCTTTAAAAAGTTTAACCATTATATTACTACTAAAGAAAACAGTAGCTGAAATAGAATATTGGTATACAAAAATCTCAAAGAAATGATCTTTTAGTGATTTTTATTTCTTTGCAATCACACAATAGTCTTTTATAATGAATAAGTAGTTTTATGTAAACATAAAGCTGCAAATTATGTCAACACAGAGCAGAAACCTATGAAATACATACATTTTACCTTTTGTCCGACCCTAGTGGGCCGAGTCCGACCATGTAACATCATAAAATCTATATCCGATCCCCATATGTAGCCTGTATAATAAAAAATTGTCTATAAGATAATCTAAGTATACTTCAGTTTTTCTTAAAGATTAGAATTAGTCATAACGAACAATTATTATTAAGGTAAGTAAATACAGGACCTCCAAAATGTGCAGCAGGAACTAATAGGGAGCCTGATCCCACAAATGGATCTAGAACTATATCACCAGGAGATACCTGCGCCTGATTAGCCATTATAATTGATAGCTGTGCATCCATACTTGTGTTACCAATGAAATGACGTTTCTTGAGTGAGTGGACATTGATAAGTTCCCTTTGACCATCTGTCACCTGAAAAAAAATAGATTTTTTAGAATATGTTCCTCATAAATACTAAACTTTTAATTACATGTAAACAATACTAAAATGATAATTTAAGGCGGACACAAAATATATGCACAAACTCAATTTATAGTTCATTGGTATAATATTATTATTGAAATGTGATTTACAGGTTACTTTAAACTCACTTCACTATCATATACTCTTAGTGCAAGATCTCTATTAATAATTATGTAAACTATATGTCAATTATTGTACAAAAATATATATAAATATGTCATGTATCTAAAACATACCCATCTTCCGAAAAATAAATCACAAGGTTGATCAGGAACATTATTAGGATCAACTCCATAGAACTCAATATAAGACAGTGTAATTTCTGGTTTATTTAGTTTCACCGGCCCATGTAAAGGCAAGTAACTAAATTTCTGTAACATGCATAATTTGTGTTAAAACATTTTTATTATATTTAAAATATAGCTGTTGAATTTATTTAAAAAACTGAAAAGGCTATGAAAATATATATACTTACTTCAATCTTTTCTACTTTTTCTTTCATAGAGAAATGCTTGCAAAAAGTTTCTACTTCTACCTTAAAAGATTTATTTGAATCACTACAAGCTTCAAATAGTTTACTGGGACATATATGTGAATCACTGATTTCATCATTGCCATGTGGCGATATCCATTTACCAGAAACGTTTTTCACTGCGCTTCTTAAATTTTCATGCAATTTCTTTTCACATTTAGCTCTTGACCATAATTCTATACAGTTCTTTATTAGAACAGACCTAGACGCGATCTGTTTTACACATGATTCCGATGGTAACTCTACTATCCAATATGGTTTATTTACTGACGGCCTTTCAACAAATTTTATTTGTATTTTAAGCATGGACAAAACACTGTGCATCTCCTAAAATATATTGAATAAAATTAATATTAATATTAACACTATCAGTATAGGTTTAATGTTTGAAAAAGTATTAACTGCATGTCGAAAATCCAAATGCTCGTGGGCAAACCATATTAAATATCGTCCCATCATGGTTATTGCCTGTATGATTTTGGTTAAGCTTATGGACCTTAATCTTATCCTTATTGCACTTATCAACTTAATTATAAAGCAGTCTAACAATTTTTACAAACACAATTTTGTTTCTGTCAATGAATACTGACGTTAAGTGATGTGCACATCAGATAATAGATAACCGGTTATTATTCCAATAATCGAATATCATTTGGAATAATTAATAACGTAAAGATATGTCTAATGAAATAATGTGATTTTTTGTCCAGATGTACAATTTTTACGAGGGCTAAACTCCAAGTACATATTGTTTCTTCTGGATGAATTGGAACATACAGCAGGAAACGCCTTTCTTCGCTTTCCTTGATTATTCCAGAAGTAAAAAATGTAGTTTACATCTAAAATGGACTGTAGACATGACGAGATAAAAGATTGGAGAGATTGACTAAATATAATATTAGTTGCACTCACACATTTGACTAAATATAATATTAGTTGCACGAAAAATGAACACCTATTTTGAGATTTTGCTGACACTGAATTTTTCCCTCGATTTTTGAGTTCCGATTGGGTCATTTTGATCCTTAATTACAACTAAATATGTAATTAAGTATATAAATCTAAATAACCACACAACTATCTTTGTAAAGTCAAATACCTTGAAGTATCTAATTTACAATCTATGATAAAATAAAAGAACAATAAAAGTTATTCATTTATTTTTTGAAAGCAGAAAAAATAAATCTGTTTTACGTCTTTAGGGCATCCAAATGCCCATTAGTATTATCTCACATATTTACAAATTTAATTCTTTATCCGAACCACACTTCATTGATACCTATCATGTAAGAAGTCTAAATAAGCATCTTTTATTGATCCAGAACATGCTACATAATGTCCTCCAGAATGTTCAGCAACAATTGGTTTCACAAATAAATTTATAAGAGACTCACTCATTTCTGAAAAATAACAATGCTGTTTAATTATATAAGACATTATTTATAGATACATATTTTTATTCTACACATTGTAAAATGTAGTTTATATAGTGTTAAAAATAATATTCAACTGGCTTTGTCTACTGTGCAAGTTAACTAAATAAGAAAGAAGTGATAAAAACAATAATTCCACTAACAGAGTACAAAAAAAATACCTTTAGGTATTATAGAATCACTTTCACCATAAACATGTAAAGATGGTAAATTTATTTCTTCATCATAGAAACCTTTATGAACTAAGCTGCCTGAGCGAAAACCTGATGCAAATATTGCAAATTTAAATGTGTATGGAAGGTCTGAAAAATAGAAATACCTTATGAAAATAGAGGTTTTTATGATATATTGTGGCAAACAATACAAAACCATTATATTTTGTCAGATATAGCAGGTAAAACATATGGCCATAGAATGTCTTATTTTAAAGTTTGATAATATATAACAATGATATGGGTTCTTCAATTAAGTTCTATAGATTAGTTTGTATCAGTTAGTTTAAAAAAAAAATATTAACCTAAAGTTAAGTCTATATTTATACATAAAATTGAAGTCTGTGTGTAATATGAATTTGTTTCAAATGCATTTATATGAAATGAAAATGTGAAAGTATATATATTCCTTATAGCAAAAACACAATTTATAAAACTTTTGTATTTCTGATTCTCCACCTCTCTGTTTTGAGCAATTTTCTTTATGGCTGGACTGTTTTTTATGGCAATATTCACTAGCAAACAACTGATTTTATAGCTATATGTATATGGGTAATAGAGGGTCATTTATAACATTAATTTCATTATTGTTAATTTGTGGTACACCAACCAATTCTTTTTATCATCATTATGTATACACAAAAGTTAAATTAAAGGAATTATCACTTTCAAATTAAAGAATTAGGTGATACTAACATCCTTTCTGCTGCATGGCAGCAAGTAAGCCAACGAGACAAGCTCCTTGTGAGAAACCCATGAATCCATCAAATGGGCCATATTCCTTAACCACGTCTTCAATAAGTCTTAATGTATCCTCAAATCCTATTGCTGGACCACCTAAACATTTACCACTGTATGTGTTGTCCTCAGCATTAAACCACCATGATCTGGCATCTGTATTTGGATAAAATATTTATGCCTTCATACTGCTTCAAAATAAGATGCGCCTTTTAAAAATTTGAGCAAAATTATTAATCCAATTACCTTCATCGCCACCTCCATCTTCAGATACAACTTTATGTGGTGCAGATACAAAAATTAATTGCGCGTATTTAGACACCGCTTTCCGAAAAGATCCTATTTTCGCTCTAAAGACTGTTCCATTCTGTCTGTATCCATGAAATGATAATATTTTTAGTTTTGGCCGATCTTCCTTATTGTTTGCCGGTGAAGATTGATTAGAATTAGAATTTTGATCGGACATGATAATATTTATGGGTCTTGTGACAATTCTTCTATTCCATCTAAAAGCACAAGAAGTGAATAAAAGTTGCACAGTAAACTGTTTAATTTTAATTTAATTGGCTAAGTCTGAAAAAGTAAAATAAATATAATTCCACAATATTGTCAAGTTTTTGTAATCTGTCAAGTTTTAATGTGTCAATATCAGTAATGATGAGCCCAGCATAGGATAGTATTAGATACCTACTATGTGCTATAGACCAGTTTTCGAACTTGGAACAATGTTGTCATCGATCTTAAAAGTTACCCTAATTTTTCTATGATACTGACAGTAATGACAGATTTGTCAAATCGCTGTTTGAAGTTTAATTTTAGCGCTAAAAGTTCCAAACTGAAAGTTATTAATGATTATAACGAATTTGTTTTTCTTTGTTTTTATTTACATTTTAAATTATTTCGTTAAACGCAATGGAAGACGGTGATTTTGATCAAAGATTACGAGATCTACAAAGAGAATATCTCGAGTTTTTAGATGATGAGGTAATTTCAATTCTTATAACCTAATATGAAACCATACAGTATTTACAGTATTTAACAATGTATTCGGATCTGTTTGTAGGAAGATCAAGGTATTTATATGAGCCGAGTTAAACAGATGATAAGTGAGAAAAGTAAGCGTCTTATAGTTAACATAAACGATTTACGAAGAAAGAATCCTGATAGGGCTAAAAATTTGCTGGATAATGCTTTTGAAGAACAAATAGCATTTCAGCGTGCTCTAAAAGAATATGTATCATCAATGGATCCTACATATGCTAAGGAACAGGAAGAGTTTTTTGTAGCATTCTCAGGAAGCTTTGGAACTAAGCACGTTACACCGAGAAGTTTGACTTCTAGGTGGGTACTTAAACTTGTATAGATACTTTTACAATCCTTTTATCATATTGGGAATAAAAATAATAGTTCCTCTTTTAATAATTATATAAAAAGTAAAGAATTAAAAATATACTAACTAATATTTAATTAATTATAATAGTTAAAAATTTGTCTAAAAATATTTAAAAAGTAATGATATGCTTATTATTTATGGGCAGGTATTTAGGTAACCTCATATGTGTGGAGGGTATAGTAACAAGGGTATCCCTTGTAAGACCAAAGGTGGTTCGTAGTGTGCACTACTGCCCTGCTACTAAGAAAGTTATGGAGAGAAAGTACACTGATCTTACTTCTTTTGAAGCTTTTCCTACTACTGCTGTATACCCAACCAAGGTGTGCAGTATACCATTAATATTTTTGAAAGCTGAAATATTTGCACTAAATAACTTTTACAGTAAAATAATTTATTTTTAATTTGTAATCATAAAATGCTATATAAAACATTTAAATTTTAAGGATGATGAAGGTAATCCTTTAGAAACAGAATATGGGTTATCTCGTTATAAAGATCACCAAACACTTACTGTACAAGAGATGCCTGAGAAGGCACCTGCTGGTCAATTACCCAGAAGTGTGGATGTAGTATGTGATGATGATTTGGTGGATAAATGCAAACCAGGAGATAGAGTACAGATTGTTGGAAATTACAGGTGTTTACCATCAAAGCAAGGAAGTTTTACTGCTGGTACTTTTAGGTAAGGCTGTCTGAGTTTTAGAGTTGTCTTCTGTTTACTAAAATTTGAATTATATATCATTCTTTAATTATGTTGTTGGGCCACACTAAAGATGTATTATAATATTAATAAAATAAAATTTGGTTAGGCATTTAAATTTATAGAATCAATCAATAAAAATATGATTAAATATTTTCAAAGATAAGATAACCATTTTAATTATATGATATAAAACATTAAATCAGTTATTTAGTAAGGATTATTTATCAATGTTTAAAAAAGATAATATGGGAATTATGGCTGTAAAAATACAAACTGTCCCATTTTTCCTAAAGCAATATATATTTGAAATGGACTGTTTTTGATTTCTAGAACAATATTAATAGCAAATAACATAACTCAAATCAACAAAGATATGAATCTCAATGTTTCACTAGAAGACATAAAATTATGCAAGCGTCTTGCAAAAAGAACCAGCTCTGATATCTTTGAGCTCTTAAGTAAGTCCCTAGCTCCATCTATCCATGGACATGAATATATCAAGAAGGCTATATTGTGTCAATTACTTGGTGGAATGGAGAAGATTTTGCCTAATGGCACGAGATTGAGAGGGTAAGGTTATAAAATTAAGCAATGATATTGTTAAAACAGTTACCCTGATCTTAAATTTATTGCAAAAAAATTGCTGCATTTAATTTTTTTCTTATAAATCAAGCAATAGATTTTGATATAGTTATCAATGTTATTTAGATACACTTATTTTTATAGAAAGTTTGTAAATACAATACTAAGTATATAAGTTAGTCATTAACTTATTAATTAAAAAACTCACTTTCTTTTTTTTTACTTTCAGTATTCAGTATTATTAAAGTCTATATTGAAGTAGTATGTTACTAATCTAAGTATTTCCTATAATTATCTCAATTAATAAATTATTACTCTGTATGATATAAAAAGATATGTTTTTGAAATCGTTATAAAAATTTCCAGTGATATTAATGTTCTCCTCATTGGCGATCCATCAGTAGCTAAATCCCAGCTTTTGAGGTATGTGTTGATGACAGCTCCCCGGGCTATAACAACCACTGGAAGAGGCTCGTCTGGAGTAGGTCTCACGGCGGCTGTTACTACAGACCCAGAGACAGGAGATCGAAGGTAAATTAAGTAAAAAATATTTTATTTTTTGTTTTCTTTATAAAATAAATAAAAGTCATCTTATACTATTAATTATCTAATTTAATAAAATACCCATATCAAAATACGTAAAATCAATTATTATTTATTAACTAAAATTCATAAACATAAAAAGAAGTGTTTGAAATATGTATGTGTAGGTTAGAAGCTGGCGCGATGGTACTAGCAGATCGGGGAATAGTTTGTATCGATGAGTTCGATAAAATGTCAGATATAGACAGAACGGCTATACATGAAGTGATGGAACAGGGACGGGTGACAATCGCCAAGGCTGGAGTGCACGCTGCGCTCAATGCGAGGTGTTCTGTGCTTGCTGCCGCCAATCCGGTATATGGTCGCGTAAGTGCACGGTTTTGATTGATATTTTTTAAATTCCTTTGCAGTATCTTAAGTTGGCTTGACATGACAAGATTAGTCTTATAGGATTAGCCTTGTTTCAATAGAATCATCACTATCATTCTGGAGGTAAATAACCTTTGGAATGATTTCAATGACAAAATTCTCTGTGATATAGTGAAATCCTGGGCAGTATTTAGAATTACTTATATTTGTCTATCTTTATACATTCCTTATATATACGTTATTGAGTATAAAATATTTAAGACTTAATAAAATTCCTTTTAATTATTTTTAACTAAAAACAATATGAAATTCTTAGTTGGCTTCAATAAAAAATTATATTTGATGCCAAACTTAATATTCGTTTAAAGCTAATATCTGAATATTGTATTATGTAGTTTTGCTGAAGTCTCTGATGTTGGGGGGATATATAAAAGTCGATTTTTAATTTTTTCTTACACTCAATTTCAGTATGATCAATATAAAACTCCGATGGAGAATATTGGCCTTCAAGATTCACTTTTGTCGCGTTTCGACTTGTTGTTCGTGATGCTGGACATTGCGGACGCTGAACACGACAACATGATTTCTGAACATGTACTTAGAATGCACCGTTATAGGTAAGGAATAACATGAAATTAAACCATAAAAAGAATAAATACTTAGTTCTTACAGAAATTAAAAATATTGATATAGAAATCAACCAGTAAGTGCCTTAATCATGGTATGTTACGTTATTACGGTTAAAGTCATTTTAACAAAAGTCACAGTATAAATAAGATATAAAATGTTTTTTTACTTCAAGTTAATTTTTAGACTAGCGTCTTGCTTAGACTATTATTGTTATAGTCATTGTGAGATAAACTCACAAAAGTTGACATTTATGTTACCAATTGTGGTTTACAGAAATCCAAAAGAGCAAGATGGTGAGGTGTTGCCAATGGGATCTACAGTTGAAATGTTGTCAACAGAAAACCCCGATAATGATGATGCCGAGGTAACATTCTGATTGAATAAGTAATTTGTTAGTTAATATTACGTAACTAATATTTATTAGATTGACATGATGGTGTCAAATACTTTATTACGTACATATGAACAGGCTTATAAGTAAATTTTATACGGATAGGAGTGCTTAAAGAAGGTTGTTTAATGGTTGTAACATACTGAAACCGTCACTGAGAAAATTTCGTATAATAAATAATAATACATTTACAATGTGTCATAATAGCATAAATTGAAATAATCGATGAATTGTTATGCTCCAATATATTGTAGGACACCGGTAATACAATCTACGAGAAGTATGATCCTCTACTTCACGGGCGGACTCGCAACAAAAAGGACCAGATCTTTAGCACTAAGTTCATGAGAAAGTTTATCCACATTGCAAAATTAATCAAACCAAAACTCACTCAAGAAGCATCTGACGTCATCGCCGATGAGTACGCCAAGCTTCGAAATCAGGATATGATGGAAAGCGATGTCGCCAGGGTAAGTACATTGCCCATTCTCATGTACTGGATTCCCTATATTTACATTTGTTCAAGTAAACGACACAAAAACTTTATAAGTCAAAGATTAGCCCTGTTTGTTTTTCCTTGAATGAATAAACTCCTGTTTGTAAAAAAATGTTCTACCTCCATGGAACTTAATTTTTATTAACAACTACATCTATTTCGCCAGACTCAACCAGTAACTGCCCGAACACTAGAGACCCTCATACGATTGGCCACGGCGCACGCCAAATGTCGATTAAGTTCGCAAGTGAGTGAGCAGGATGCCCTTACCGCTATCGAGCTCGTGCACTACGCATATTTCAAGAGGGTATGTGCTAAATATTTTAGATGATAACGGATCTAAATAAGAACTTCAGTGTAACTAACAAGACACGGTAAATCTTCGAAGAGATTTATTGAGTAATCAAAACTTAGACATTGTCGCTTCGCTATAATCCACTAAACCAGATGTATTTCTTCTTGGTTTGTTTATTCGAAAGTTACGTAATTCGTTCTGATTATTGTTTAAGAAGACACATTATCATAACTTTAGTGATGTTTAGTTACCTACATAAATAACAGGTATTAACAAAAGAAAAGCGCCGCAAACGGCGCGCATCTTCCGGAGACGAGGCGAGTGATACCGAACAACAATCACAACCAAAAGCAAAGCGAACCAGGAGAATGGTTTGTGTTCAATTATACTATTGAGTTCCTTCAACCCTGTATTATTAATTATCAGTTGCTAGAATTAAGTCCTTGGTTATTTAGACTCGTATTCCAAATCTTGTTTCTAATTGAAAAAAAAAAACGTTTTGGAAAGGCTTAAAATTAAAAACAAATCAAGTTGCCTGGGACAAGTCAAAGGCGATTTGTTTCCACAGCCGCAGGGGCTCTCTACCGGAAGGTGATTGGATCATCGCGGGTGAGGCACCGATCCGCTTCGGGGTCACCCTGTGGTATCTGGCCTTACTGTTACACTAAAGATGTTTTGCAAACGTGCATCTCGTTGTACTGATGCCCAGACTGTTGTCTCGTTGCACTCATGTCCAATCTGGGTCTTACACGCCACACTCCGCCATGGGCAGAGACCCTAAGTAATCATAACAAGGCAATTCAAGCACCTTCTGGCGCTCAGAGCGGCCCAGGCAAACCGACTCATTTGAGGTGGCTGGCGCTGTAGCCCAGACGCCCACCTGATATCTAGAATCTACGAGTTACACTAAAGTACAGTTGATAGTTTGAATAAATATAGTCAACAGGCTTTGTTGTTCCATACATTCCTGTAACTATTTTCGTATCAACTCTTCAGTCAGTACTACCGCCTACAACTAAAAAAATTACACCTCTTGTTTATATTTTACCTCTTGGTTATAGTAAATAATTTTTACTAAGATTGAAGTATCACTTTACATCAAAGTATTAAAAAATATATGTATTATAGCAGGATGAAAGCGGTGACCCATACGTATTTTCATCAGACGAAGAAGCAGAACCAGTGTTGCGCGCTGCGAGACGGTCACAGCCGGACCCGCTGCCTCACACCTCTGTGTCCACTAAAATTAACATCGATAACAATAGGTATTACACTAGTATAAATACTACAAAGAATTTACCATTACCAAATATTTTCATAAATCAATCTTCAGAAGTGATTATGAAATCATTGAAAGTATCATTCTTGCAAGGATTTTGCGTTTCAAGTATATAGCGGTAATTACTATAAAATCAGCCATAAAATAATATACAAATAATACTTTTTTATATAAAATTACTAAGTTTATTCTCTCTGCATAACACTATTATCCTGATTATAATAAAACTTTGACGGAGAGTTATTCTTACCCTTCTAAAGTTCGAAAATACAATTCAAATTGTTACTTTATAGCCGACAGTAATAAATTTTAATCTATATGTGATATGGTTTCAGATTAACCCAATTTAAGGCGGCCCTTCAACAGCTTTTCCGGGAAGAACGTGCGAACTCCCTCCCGCTTGATAGAGTTACGCAATACGTCAACGACAAGTACTCACATGCAATCTTCGAATCCGGCGAGATCGCAGCCGCACTGCATCGCATGACACAGGACAACCAAGTCATGATGGCCGATGATATTGTGTTCTTGATTTAAAATAAAGTATAAAATTGACCAACATATCATCATGAATTCCTTTAAAAGTGTGTCAGATTGAAATAAATCTAATAATATTTTTTTCTTTAATCTTATTCATATATGTATTCATCATATTATTTACTGGATAGCATGAGACAACTCGATTTCATAACGGATTCGCAGCCATTAATTGTGTCTGTTTTATAATCATAAGCTATTTCATTGTAAAAAAATTATAATATGTATTCCTTCTCGCCTTCCACTAAGGTTGCCAGTTGCTAAGTTACAATGGGTAATACAGTTTGTGTTTTAAGCCTATGATCACTGATGATATTGATCTTAATTATTTAATTCAATCTTAGTTTTAACACAGAAGTTAGATATAAGGTTTTTGGGGAGTAAAATGCAAAACTGACAATAATTATTTTAAAGATGTTACTATATGTAGTGTAACTGAGGTTCAATTAGTTAATCGAGTAGTCTATGGATGAATTTGTACAGTTTAACTTACTCTATGACTGATCTCTACATTCGGCTGACCATGTAGCGCGATTGCCACCACCGTATAGGCCCTAGAGTATATATCTTTTATTATAGTTTAACGTTGTATCCAAAATAAATAAACGAAATGATAAAAACCCAGTATGTTTTTGACATAATTATACATAGACCAGCATTTTCATTTATGTTAATTTAAGATGTTTTTTTAGTTTTATATTTTTAAGTATATTTAGCAATAAGTAGATAAATTCACTTTTTATAAATGTGGTTTAATTCATTTAATAAATGATGTAGACTTCCTTAATAGGAATAGAAGAAAATCTTTATTGATACAATTTCTTTTCAACATTATTTAAAAAATTGTATTATTATCACCTTCTTTGTTTTCCTTTTTTTCCACCAAACACCTTTTGGCCTTTATTTCTTGAGTCAGAATTTTTGAATATTGCATCTTTATTTTTAAATTTACGAACATCTTTGGTTGGAAAACGTTTTCTACTTTGAAACTTATTTAATTTATTGCTACCCTCGTTTTTATTCTGATATTTCTTTTTCAATTTATTATCTAATCTCATTTTTTTGAAACCTCTTGGTTCTTCAGCATCTGTCGGTTTTCTTTTTCTGGATGGGTTTTTCGTGAAAAGATCTATAAAAATATTATTAACTTAAATATTTTATTTCGTAATCTACTTAGTTATCTATTAATTTTCCTGTATTATATAAATACTCAGATTTATATAATAAATACTGATGGATATTTCATATGTGAAATACAAACAAAATGTGAAGAAATATACATATATTACCTTGTTCTGGCTCCTCTCCCACTTCTTGTCTGTAATAGTCTGCATCATCATCTTGATCGTCATCAACTTGAGTTTCTGCTGCTGTCAGTTCCATTAACCTTTATAATTGAAATAATCCAACTTTAGTTTTTATTTTTATTAACATAATATTTAGTCAAGTTGAATGTTTTGAGAACAATTAGTCATCGTATTTTAAATAGTTAAAAAAATAGTAAAGCAAAATTAACTGAATCTTTTTACCTTTGGTTCTCAGTCAATTCTTTTTTCTTCTTGATACCTTCTAGAGCCTTCTGTTTTAATACTTCTTTTTCCTTTTGTTTCCGTTTCACGTTCTGTTCTTGTTGTGACTTACGTTTTTCTTTCAATCGCCTATAGAAGGGACATTACATTAATTGTTCATAAGAGATTCTAGCTTCAAAGTTATATATAAAAAATTTAGATATTTTGATTTACCTCTTTTCTTCTCTTTTCTTTTTAATTAAAGCCTTTTCTTGTTCTGTCTTCTCTACAAGCTCATGGAAGAGAACTTCACCATCCATTAAACCATCTTCAACCTGATATATAGATATTAATATAACTGAATTTCAATAATAAGAAATTTCTTGCTTGTCTATAAATTAAATAATTAAAAAATGGTGACCTTAATAAGCTGTAAAGATATTCTGGGACCAAGCTCGACTAGTCTAATGGCAGACTGCGAGTTTTCTGCAGCCCCGCGTGAAGCCAACGTCTGCGGCAACGTGACCTGATTAGCGATATCATCTTCAAACTCACTCTCCGAAAGCAAAGCTGCTCTAAATGGTAATTAAAGAAAAAACATAAGAATCACATATGTAAAGAAAAATACATTTTTGTCTATATACAATTGTTAAAAAAAATGTGATTATAAAATCACAACTTATTCATAGATCTATATTGGTATGGCATGTAAAAATAAAATTATTGTAAAATACTTGATGTACCCTTCAAGGTTTATTAACTAGATGACAATACATTTAATTTATTGTAAACTCACTTATCAAAAAATTCTGACATGTCTTTACATCTGTTGAGATTTGGAATCTTTCCTTGCACCATCTGCAAATAAAAATTCAATTTAATTAATGGCCACTTAGCATTAACCATTAAGCACGTGATATATATCTATATCCTACCTTCTTTATTCCTTTGTTTAGTCCAACAGGTATTGCTCTTATAACATAATGTCTGAGGTCAATTATTTTAGTACTTGGATTATAGTTCATAAGCACACAGCGTCTTATGTTCTTCAGTTTTACCTATACATAAATTCTATTAAAAAAGAAATATAACATGTAATTTGAAAAGTGTATTAAAATAATAAATTTTACATTTACAAGTTTTGATTATTAGTTTTTGTATAACCACAGGGTCAGCTAAATCTAAAATTACAGAATAGTACTCTAAATTCAATCATATAACACAAAATTACAAACCGTTGTTATATTTATAGTAGGAAACATATTTTGAAACATAGTAGCCATGAGTTTCATATGCATGCCTTCACCAGAAAAGCTGTTAAGTACAATTAGTGGTGAATTTTGGAATGCTCTTGTATTAACAAATTGTTTACGTAGAGATGATACAACATCTCTTGCTAAGCTATACTGAAATTATGAAAAAATTATTAGTAAATAACATACAACAAAGTGTAGTTGATTGAAAACCTTTTCCATATTTGTTTTGTATTTCACAATCTATAATGAATGCGGACGGCCTGTAAAATATTCAAACCTTAAAAAAATTTAAATGAATTATAAAGAAATCATTTCCAAAAAAACAATATATTATGTTGCATTATTTTTGTCAGTGACAGACATTTAAATGTAATACAAATTATGGCTGCTAATTAATAGAAGCTTATGATTAAAAAAATATTAAATTAAAGTATAAATCTTACATTATGTATTTTAAATGTGAGTGTAGGTCCCCGAGGCAATCTAGCCAGCCTCATATATGAGCCCAATTCAGTTTCTGTAAATACCATCATATGTGATACATGCAAGTACCCTGATACAGATAAGAAATCTTTTATTGTATTTTTCTTTCTCTCCTAAAACAAAATTAATTATAACTTATTAAAAATTTAAGTTAAGAAAATGACAATATTTAAAATAATATTAGTAATTGCAATACTGAAAACCTTTTTAGAACAACCTCAAAAATACCTTTTTGATATCAAAGCTTAAAATAAATACAGAGTTTAGTATGTAAGAGTGCGTAAATATCATATATTATTTATTATTTTAACAGTAGTTTTATACTTTCATTAATTACTCGTGATACTTCGTAAAATCGGCTTAATTCTTGTAATTAATTTCTAGGCCAAATCGTTCAAAATATTTAAATTTTGCCTGAAGTTGCTTACCTTTAGTTGTGATGCAGTAAATGGTTCCATAATCTTTCTGAAATCCTTTGTAAGGTCTATAAGATGTTTTGAACAGTTGCCCCGATGAATAACGAAAGAATGAGGAGCTTTAACAACATGCTCTGGCTCTAACGCACCTTTAGTCGCCGAATTCTTTTTAACACATTTTCCCTTTCGTTTTCCCATTATAAAATTAAGTTTTAGTTTAGATCACACAAAAATAAGGTTTAGATGTAGTCACGTAAACAAACTGCACAGTGCACGTGTGTTAAGGTTATATAGTAAGAATGAGACGTATTTAACTATTTACTACACCAGCCTGGTATAGTAAATACCAGGGCTTTGCTTGGAAGTAGGGCGCCTTGGTACGAGCGTAAAATACTGACAATTATTAAAGTATTGACTAGGCACGAAGAAACGGATCGTATTTAATATATAAATACGAAGTACGTAAGTAAGTAATATAGCTTACAATTAATTATTACCAATTTTTTAAAAAGGATGTATCAATAAACGTCGATACATTGTTACGAATTACCGATTATTTCAATACCAGTACCGATTATGAATTTTATAGTATTGCAACACCGGCTTCCTGTATGTGATGACATGATATTGTAATAACAACGTTACATAATTTTCAATATATGTTTGTATTTTCAGTCAATTTAATTGGTTTTATAATATAAACATTATATCATCAAAGGGGAATGTAAAAAGCAATGACATTTATATAAATAACACTTTACTTCTTTGAAATCTTCATATTTTTATTATTTGAATTTATATGGATGTTGAAACAAGGTTAATGTGTATATAAAGAAGTATATGAAACGTCAAAATATATTTCCCACACTAGATGTACTATTTATCTACAGCTTATTTAATATTCCTAATAATATTATTCAAAAGGCTATTTCACACTATTAAAAATATGCTACAAAATATGGTCATCCTATTAGATATATATATCATACAAAAATATATTTATCTTCATTTTATCCGAAAATATTTATAAATTTTGTAAAATTAACAAAATAAATTCATATTATTTTTTAATTTTCTTCGCCACAAGAACGCTCTGCGATTGGGTACGCCTCGCGTGACGTCGGACGCAGGTAAACATTTTATGGCCGTTTATTGCTTTAGATTTTGTGTGAATTGATATTTTTTTTTCGTATTTCCATCGTTTCTTGTGCTATTTTTACAAGAATATCTTAATATTCTGCAAGACACTAACATCTAATGATATACACAAGTGTTTGCTGTTAAAATGGACGAGAATTTTGTACAAGTCGACAATAAAACCCTTATCAGTCAAAAGTATCCATCTGAAATGTAATAATCAAAGCTAGGTAAAAACAGTTTATGTATATTTACTTTACTTATTTTGTTTTGCAAAAATCGATATTTATTTATTTCCTATTAATGTTCAAATTAAATATTACTGGCATACTTACATCAAAGTGATCTTCAAACATATAAACAATTGTATGCAATAAAATGCTATTTGGGTCTCTTTGAGCTAACTCAACAGAAACAAACAGTTTTTGTGGAGGTCTTCTATTAGTATTTTTACATTGTTGCACTACCCACCATTTTTCCAGTAAATTAAAAGAAAAAATAATACAAACACGTTGAATATACTCTTGTTTCTGACGTCACGCAGATCATATGACGTCCGCCATTACAGAGACAGCGTTTTTAGCGCGAATATTGTAATTTAAATTTCAACACAATATTTTACTTAGATAAATAGCCTATTCAGAGGTGGTTGTAATCACAGACATCACACCTAGGGCACTCTTGTTCGGGTCAAGGCCAATTGGCTATAGATACATGGCGAGAGCTATCACGTTTATATAACTTACGGAGCGTAAAAAATAAAAATATCTGTTCTAGAACCCTAAAATCACTCCATATTTTTATTTTAATTCATTGAATAAAAAACTGTCACAAAATGCTGGACCACATGTTGATAACATTATATGTATATTCATATTATATATATTCCCAATATAGCGTATGAGGCATATTGATAGTTCAGAGTCGTAATATAATCAGACTCGCTATATACATTCTATATCAATTCTCTGTATTTTACTTAATAGCGGTTAATTTTAAAACGTTTTTGGCCTTTTATAGCTAAAAGGGAAATCAAAAATCATTTATTTAATAACAAGAATGTGTCACATAGTTTCGATTCAAAATAAAGAAACTACAAAACAAATCAAAACAGCTTTATTTCCTGCTGGTTCTTAGTACATCCCATACTTGCACTTGATGCTACTAATTTACACAAGTCTCTTGCCTATTGTTTGTTCACATTGTTTCATTCAAAATTCTTACATGGAATCTAGAATGCTACATAACATTGTCATAATGATTATTGCTGTGTACTTATATTTTATTAAGGTCTTATGAAAAAAATACAAGTGCTAAAGACTTTAAAAAAATCTATTTTAAGCTCACTTGATATAATTTCATCAATAATAATTACAATGATATAACCTATTTAATAGAGCAATAGAACTTAATACCTAAGACTTCAAATAGTACGGAAATTTGGTAACAAGTGTGCTGATAAATTGTTTTGCCCTTTTCAATGCAAAGATGAAAATAAAAATGGCGCTAAGAAGCCCAGCAGCTCTATAAATGACCTTCATCTGCTTGAAGTATTAGCATGAACACTGCGTGAAGAAGTTAGACAATTGAAAAAACATCGTTTAGAAAAAAATCATAAGTTCTAGCATTCAAGATTTAGTACGCCAGTTAATACATTGTGCAAGACTTTTTAATATTGATATAAGAGCAGTTATTTAATGTTTGAATTAAGACTGATATAGATATTATTGAAGACTACAATTTTGTAATGGAGATGATATATCCTGCTCTTAAAAAATGAAAAGAATGGAACTTTTTTTCTTAATAAATAGGTACAATAGAAGAAATTATTACAAAGACAAACAAACAAATAAATGAAAAACAATTACCAACCTTCCACTTTGAGGAACTACACCTTAGACATTTGAAGCCTACCACGAATTATTATGTATGTGAAAACTCAGGCATAGAATAATACTCCACAAATTCATTGTGTTATCGATTTATGGAAATTGTCACAAACAGTAATAAAATTATATGCAATATTAATGCGAATGAGGTTTTGTTAATTACGAATTGTTTTGTTAGTTACGAATTGTTTTGAACTCTGGTAGGCATCAATCTTTTGGATCGAAATATATAAAAAGCCCCTATTTATCCTAACAATTTAACTATTACCTATCGACCATCCTATTCTATCATTAGTTAAATATCGTATTAATAAGATTTTAAGAAAACTAAATCCGAGTAGCTTATCTGACGGCACCTCTTCAACTAAGATTGACTAATTCTTTTTTTTTACAAGCTGTCAGATATGCTTTGTTTTAAAAACTTTAGTATTACTGAGAACAGACTTAGGTTCCCATTTTTATACCTATAATCAAAGTAAAACACATTTTTTTCAACTAAAGGAATACTAAAGTTTTTAAATGCTTATAAGAAGTATGTCGTACTTTTTTGTAAAGTATGCTAAGCTACTTATAATTTTTCAATACAAAATAGGTTACTTTTAACACCGAAGAAACTTGACGTTCATATGTCATATAATGTTGCCACTATCTTCACAGTACGACAAAGAATATAAAAAACATTGAAATAATTATACCTATTCCTGTAATAGGATATTTATGAGAAAACAAAATCATATTTAAAGCGTGAAAATATTAATTTAATTATAAGATATATATCCGAATTAGAACATCAGAATTTTGTTAGTGACGTGAAAGCCTAGGAGACGCGAATTGAGTGAATATGTAATATACATCTAAAATACACAAGTCACACGCATACCTAGACGTAATTACGCAAATATCACTACACGAATAACATCAACCCATTGCTATAAAATACTAAATATGACGTCGTCTACGTACTGTAGAGTGTGCAATTTTAATAGAATGCAGCAGTATTTATCAAAATATCCTATACATTTCGGAATTATAGCAATTGTTAGTATCAAACGTATTTTGGGGGCATGAAGTCGATTAATGTTGTAAGTCTTAAGTGAGAATTCATTAAAATGACACAAAAAATAATATTAAAAAACTTAAGGATGATATTACAAAATAACAATAATATATGTCAGTATTGTTACATTTATCGATTAAAATTTTAGACGAAATTAATTAAAATTGACAAATTACATCCAATTTGAATTACGCAGTTGGTAACCGACACCGGAATAAGATAAAAATATTGCAATATTAATGTATAATTGGAGCTTGATTCCCTATGACTATATATGCTGATAATGCAGTATTATTTTCTAAATAGATCTACGTAATAAAGTCCATTTGTGTATTCTGAACACATTGTTCCAATAATTCTCTCTAAAAGACATACATCTTAATTATAACTTTAAATAGACAGAAGAAATCAAGCCCCTGGCGAATTTGCAAGAATTTTGAAAGATTACATAACTAGCCACAAGTTCTATAACTCGTATTCTATATTTAAATGAGAAAAATCGATTAAAGGAAAATAATTATCCTTTTCATAATAAATAGCCGGTGTTTAAAATACTTTAAAATTATTGTGTAACGCCTTAAAATGCAAATTTCAGAAATTACTTGATCATTTTTTAAAATACATTTTGTAAATTTCCCACTCTCCATTAAATAAAATCTCTCTAAAGATAAGAAATAATTAAAATACTAGTATAAGACTTCTGTCTTTTTTAATCTAAGGTTTTATATTTAACATTGCTAATTAACAGAGTACAAAAAGTAGAGAAGACTGTAATATTTGTTTTATTTATTCGTATATAGAAGGTTTATTTCCGCAACTTGAGTTTAACTTCTGATTAATAGTTATTTTATCTAATCTTTATTTATATTTTCTGTCTTCTTCATAATTTACATGAAATCAGAATAATATGACTTTGACAAAATTAAATTCGTTGGAGGGTGGGGTTTTTGACTTTGACAAATAATGTATTGCAGTCAAATGTCATGAAGTAATATGAACTTGTCTTTGTTGTGTTTAGTAACCAAGTTCGAGTTGTAACATTGATACTCAAGATGGCAGTCGTATCACATTGTGAAGGAGGTCGAGTCGTTTAGTATTGATCCATCTGAAAGACATTACAAAGGTCAATGTTTTATTTTCATATTAAAGTGAAGTCCTCCACTGCTTAATTAATATATTACATCAGACATCAACCAATATACATGCCCCTCATTTCTAGTAAGAACACATAGATCACTGATCAGTTTGTTTACTTGAGTAGGAAGGTTTCGTAGAAAAAGTAGTCTTCAACACTTCACCAATTTTTTTAGGTCAGCTAGGAATTGAACCTAATCCATGTATACTTTCGAGCATCCAGTGAAATTCATTGTCACTGATTAATAATGCTTTCAGCTAGTACCTCATTTCAATGATGATAAATGATTACAAACAATTGAAATTAGGATTGATGTTATAATCTATTCATTTTGGAATACTAAAAATACCACAAAAATACATAAGTGGAGGGTACATTATTGTCTAATAATTTTACAAGGTTGTCCTAAATAGTTAGACCATTTAGACTAACCTTAGTATTCATATACATAAAAACAAATTACAATTGGTTTAACCTTCACCTGTTCCTGTCCATTGGTCTCCTGAGATTTCATAACATCGGGCAAGTCTGGTGGTGATGAGTATGGGGTCAGATCGAGAGCTTCAAATTCACCATTTTCTTTCCTGTAAAATAACAAATATTACCTATGTTAATAACATAACAAATTTTAATTATAATCTTTACCCTGGCATTAGATAATTTTAATAGTTGCAGGAAAAACTATAATATGACAAATCACATTACAACAAAACTACTATTTACGAACAATGAGATTAATATAACGTAGAATTCTTCAGTGAAGGTGTGGGATGCATATCATTACATTATAAAAAGGCTTCATTTAATACCGAAACCAATTTTTACTTAATCTATTACGAAATAAACTCCAATAAAACCACAACAACAACAACCTACATTTTAAATACTGATTAACAACAAACCTATTTAATCTTCACTTTTTTTGTAGCAACTGAATAAAAATTGACTGAGAATGTAATCATCAATTTGAGTAAGGATTAATATTATCTAATCACTGTGGTTGTAGACATGTATATTTATAATTTAATCTGCTTTACACTAACTTATGAACTGACACACTTAGTGCAATCAAAATTGATATCTACTAAATCATAACAAGACATATTTTCACTTTATCTCGAACTTTTTATAACAAATTATGTACTCAAAAATTTTTAATGTCATATCATAATTTTAATATGTTTAAATTTTGAGCTATAGAATGTTAGGATAGCTGTCTATTTACTCCAGGTATGGTATTCATAGTATGTGCAATTAAACTTAATATGTACTAAATCATAACAAGACATATTTTCACTTCATCTCAAACTTTTTATAACAAATTATGTACTCAAAAGTTTTTAATGTCATATCATAATTTTAATATGTCTGAATTTTGTGCTGTAGAATGTTATGATTGTTGTCTATTTACTCCAGGTAAGGTATACACAGAATACTATTTACCTT
>JAOSYY010000010.1:187429-221772 GCA_025727935.1 Hebomoia glaucippe
TCCCCAACTTTTTTCAAGTTTTGTATCTGGTTTATACGAACAAAAGCTAAATTAATTTGTATTTTTTGAAATAAAAAGTGATTGCACGTGTCTTGTAAATATTAACTTCTGTTATATCAAGGCGTTATGAATTCAACTTCTCTTAGAATCTTTTATTAAAATTACGGGATTATCGTCTGCAACCAGAAAAATTTTGAAATTAGCAAAATATATGAACAGCACATCTTCAAAAACTACATTGGAGATCTATACACAGTAATTTTATCCTCTCCAATCGCTACCTCAACGAATCAAAATTGTGTATAAAAGCAATAAAAATTGTATTCTATCTTTATACTTAAGATATTCGTGTTAGTTTTACTTGTTTTATTTGTTATGGAAATGCTAGGAAAGTGTAAAATATGCCTTGGAGCCAAAATCAACACATTCGTTTCTTTGATTTGAATCAAAACAGTTTTGATATCATTATGGAATTACCATAATCGATGCGTGTGCGATTTAACTTCTGTGGGCATATAAAATTGTTTACTAATCTATAATAAAAAACTTAGAACGATTTTGATCGACTTCTCATATAAGTTTTTTTAAAATAATTGTAATTGTTTAAAATTGGTCTCATATGATAATCATTTTGAATTATCTACTGTAGACAATAAAAAAATCATTAGAAACTGATTTAAGCTATATAACAAATGGATGTTTGTACTTTTGGATCATTGGTTGTATTTTGAAGTGGTATATATATTTATATTTTATGAAAATTTGACCGTATCGTATAAATAACAATATTTTTTTTGATAAAAAATCAAACCATCAAAGTTTCTAATAATAAAATCATATTTGCCAAGGAATTGAATTGATGATTACTACTACGGGTAATACTGATTGTTATTACCAACAGATAACTTACATTTACGAGAAATAAATTTTATAAAAGTCTTTTATTTACTTAGACATGACATACACAGTGTTAGAAGCCGTTATATAATTGATGTTATTGTGGAATTCTCAGGAAATTGCAGAATATACTTTCCACTATGTTGTCTAAGCGTGACGACAGTAATCTGGACACGAGAAAATGTCTATAAAATCTTTTAAAGCCTTGTCGATTGTATAAGATAAAGTATATACGATACAAAGTACTATGTTAAATCGACAGATTTCAGTACATTTCTATGGCGTTTATCGTTTAATAACCTTTTTAGCTAAATAGTTTAGATATTGGTTTTAGTATCGGAAAATTCAATTACCTTTCTTTGGCACCTAAGTAAAAAGCTGGTTTTAATTTATAAAAATGGTCAGTGAAACAGACATAGACATGTGTCTGCCCTATATCTTTTTACATTTTAATAAGCACCCTGAATGGATCCCACGAAATATTTTTTATTATTTTAAAAATGATGGGTACTATAATGTCAAAAAATATAGATCTTCTTTAACAGTTAAAAAATGACAGTAAGGTTCCTCTATAAATCACTTTTGAGGTTTTATATCTATATTATTATATATTTCTCTAATTTTTAGTTCCATCTTGGACCGGAACCGTTTATACGTATTTAAAGACACCTCACAAGAAGTTCCTGAATGGGTCATTAAATGTGTCAAATATAACAGCTTCTGGCTACCGCTCTATAATTTTATAAAATCTGTTTTATCTTTGGTGTAATTTTGTAGGATATTATGAAATAATAAATTATTGTACGTAATATTATTATTTAAATATTATAAAGCAGTTTGAGATTAGAAGTGATCGAAATTTAACCGTAATTTTTTTATTTAAAATTATTTACCTTGTTTTACCCTGATATAAATTAAGAACTATTATACTCGTATGAACAAAAATAAGTAATAAGCGTGATGGCATCTATAATGATTCTTAAAAAACTGTAACATAATTCTTTGCTTCTACTGCGAAAAACAACATATATTCGATAGTCCAAAATTGAAAAAATTATTAATAATTATAAAAGGATTCGAAAGTTATAACTTAATTTAATTAAAAGGTTACCAACATGATCTCGTAATATCCGAAAAAAGGGTAAAATTGTATTTATTCTTGGCAACATCCGCAATTCTGTGTGGCCATGTAAGACATTAAGTTACCAAATTATGATAATTTTACGAGGTTTGATAGGATAATCAATCTAAATTATTATGAATATTTATTAATTCTGGCTATTGTTGTCTTAAAGACGAAAACTTTTTTATTCACGAAATGTTTAAATAATAGTCAAGTATAGTGTCGTTATTTTTAAACGAATGTACTAAAAATCATATTTAAAAGTTATTGCATTTATCGCATTAGTAGCTTTGTAAGGTTTCTCCAACCTGATAACAGTTAAATTAATGTATGTTTGTTAAAAGTCTATAAACGTGATTAGATAACATAATATATTTTAATATGTTACATGTACTTGACATAAATAGTATAAATCGATATTCTACACGTCAAAAATATATCCTGAACGACTCATCTAAGGTTATAAAATTATAGAAATACATTTATAAATACTCATTACAGGTTTTCTTATCCAATTTTTATAAGATTTGTATTTTTAACACGTCCATACTGCCAATATTGGGAGAAAATGTGATTTTAAAAATGCCAAACAAAATAAACAATTCTTCATACAGAAATGCGTTATTTATTACGAGATTTTGTTATTGTTAATATTTAATTAGCAACATTTTCAGTGTCCAAACGTTTCGCCTGCTTTTAAGCTAACATGGTAAATGGTATTCGAAATATTATATCCTTTGAAATCGAGTAAATATTATCTCCCATACATATATGACAATCATTAAAATATAAGACAAATTTATAAAAAAACTTTAGTTTTATTTAGAGATCGTATTCGGAAGTAACCCGGAACAAATTATAAATATAACGGTTAACCCGTCGATAGCTGGATACAGTTACGAGCGACCCTTTCTACGTGTTTTGTTGGAATTATCACGCTTCACTTACAACGGCGTCCCGTTACATTTGATGTTGTATTGCTAACGAAATATTTAGAAATTAATTAATTTGTTTTTAATTCAATGTCCGATTTAATGTAGATGTCTGTAAATAAAATGTGAATAGTATTTATCCGCATTTCTACTCTTAAGGTTAATAATCATTTCTTAATAAACATTGTGAAGACAAGAAAAATAACATACTTGGCCGCAATAAACTGACAACCCCAAAATTTGAATGAAGTGACTTGTTAACTATAATTAAAAGAAAACGGATTACGAATTATGCAAAGTAAGCATATAGAAATATTAAATTTTGCATGAAACACCAGGTCAAATCTCTTAAAGCTCTTAGGGAATACGCCACAGAAACAGTCAAAAAAATCAGTAAGTATATGTTGTAGAATAGACATACATAACAGAGCACGTAAAAATATAATCAGTATATTTTGATTTACTTGTACAAATTCTGTACTCAAAGTCTTAAATGTTTCCCACAAAAACCACCTTGGGTACATTAGACCAAGTGGACGTTTTTTTAACGCGAAATCTGAGCCGTGTTGGCGAGTTAATGATGCGGAAAATGGTGCAAAAAACCACGAGATTGCCCCAAATCAACCCGTTCGTAATATTTGGACAGAAATGTCACAGATCCTGTGTCAAACAATTATTTTTTTGATATTTATGTGATCTAAATAAGTTATATATGTACTAAATAATATTGTTTTTCTTTTATTTTTATTAAAGTATAGATAAAGGGGTAAGTAAAATGTATGTAATCCTTATAATATTATTTACTATTGAATAAATTTAATATATAAAATATATATATTTGTGTATCCGTTAGCTTAGCGTTAGTTCGATCGAGTTAAAAACTTGAGTGTAAAGAATAGTGGTAATAAGAATACAGTGAGGCGCAATTCCGGTTGTTTATGATTTTTTCAAACGTTCAATATATTTAAAACAAATAAATTAGCATTGTATTATTGAATCACTGTAATTTTTACCTGAAATAAGGTAATACTCACCACGAATAATTGAGTTTTCTATTAGTCTATCGTCGTCGGCAATACAATAATTAAAAGATCTACCTCATATCCATAAAAGAAGAAAGGGTATACTAGTTTTAGTAAAATTAGGAGTTAGTTTTAATATGTAACTAAATTAGAATAAATCTTTTTGAAAAACGCGGAATTTTGCAAACCCATGAGATTCTGAAAATCGAGCGGACCACCGGGGGTAGGTAACTCTGTGTAAAAGACGTTTTTATACTAGAAGGAGCAAGCGCTATTTGCACCTCACTGCTCCATAATAGTTTAGATTATTTGGTGGACAATAATTTGCAAGTGAATTGTTGCACGTGGATTCCATAAATTGTTGAAAGTTGAAATAAAAATTAATAACGAATTAATAGTAAAATTTTATTATATGTACATACATAATTCTTACGCGTAACGGTAGAATTTAGATAATAAATAATATGTATAGATATGCCATTTTATATGAAATTGAATTTAAAATTCTTGACTAACTACAAAATGTAAACAAAATTTTCTAAAAAAGCTCATCTATATCTTTAGGTCCATGTAAATCAGAGGCCACCTACTATCTCGTGTTGAGTTTCACCCACCTCGCGACTTAACTGAAAATTATATCAGGTTCGATTCCCGGCCGGTGTCGAATGGTGACTGGTTCACGAGGACAATTCATTCAAGATTTTAAGCTCATATGGAGCTGCTTGATAATAATGTTTATGCTCAGATATACTTGTACTAAGTACATGCATGAAAATGTAGGAAAACAAAGTAATTATGATACTATTACAATTTTATGATAGTCAATAGTATCAATCGCACTTTATATTAGAAGTATTGTAATATTAGAGATAAAAAGAGTTGAAGGCACTGCAATTGTCTCATTAATATCAGTAAGTAAAGTAGTCAGTAAAAAATTGGGACATAATTGTATATGGCACATTAATAACTGAATTTCTCTATCCAGAAATGTGAAAACTTGCTACATCTGATATTTTCTTTTCGGATAATTTGTGATCAGCAGATATATTTAAAAAATGGGAATACAATAATAATTGGTAAGTAACAAGCCAAAGTTTAAATTGTTCTCAGCAGCATAAGTTCAATTTTTTGACATTTATATATCGATTTTACATTATTTTGTGTTACATATACATGTATTATAGAATCTGTTACACAACTATTACAAAAGGCAAAAATAGGTTAACGCGGAAAGTCAAGCGCCAAACAATACTGCTACGGCACACGAACTGAGCGAGGAATCAAATAATTAATGATGATTGCCCTCAAATTACCCTCTTGAATATCGTCCGTCCCTATCAAACTCGCTGAGAAAGCAACTACGTACTCTTTCCGACACACCGGGAAAATATATAAGGGTTGACAGGTAAACGGGAGCGGCAGAACCCTTCGGGACATCAAACTGTGTGCACCTGTGACAAAATGGCAACCGATACTTACGGACATCGACTCTTATATTCCGAAAAGGATATTTTTTCATCCGATGTTATGTTGGAGTATTCGACTGAAGATTGCTACCTTAACTGGCCGAGATCACCTGATTCCGGTCGTTCGAGTTTAGAGCCGACTTCATCACTTGATGGAAACCACGAATCGACACACATCGCTTACAGAGGATTACCAAATGATATACTTGAAGAGGAGGATGTTGAAATGGAAGGATCTGGAAAGAGAAGAGGACGAGCTACCAGCGCTGCTGTCTTAAAGCGACGACGCTTAGCCGCCAATGCGAGGGAGCGGAGACGAATGCAAAACTTAAATAAAGCTTTTGATAGATTACGAGGCCATTTACCATCATTGGGTGCCGACCGCCAACTATCAAAATATGAGACACTACAAATGGCGCAGACATACATCGCGGCGTTATATGAACTATTGCAGTAGTAGTGCAGTGAAGTGTTATATCTTAGTTTTAATTGAACATTGAAACCAGTAAGGGATTATAAATTGCCAAATTATATTATAGTTACAGGGATATTTATATATAACCTCTTGTTACCACTGTAGATCTTAAATTACCATTCGAAATTCGAATTAGTATCATTCGCTTGTAAGTTAGTGTATTATGAATTACGCTTGTGTTTTTAATCCTTTTAATAAATGTTAGTAATCCGTCCTACCGACTTTAGTTTTTGTATACAGGTATAGCTTCATATATGAAACATCTTGCCGTTAAAGTATTATCTTTTATCTTTTAGTTAAACTTAAGTTTATAGCAAGTAGATAACATATCTTATTAATTATTGTTAAATTGTAAAACAAATGTTTTGTAAATACACGAAGTCTGTTTATAATAATTCTTTTCTTACACCTTTACATTTAAGTTATCCAATATATTATATATTTATTGGCACTTTTAAATACTTAAAATTTGCCAATCAGATGTATGTTAAAAATCTTACTCAGAAGGTATCTAATAATGATTGAAATCAGCTTTGAGATCTCGATTTTGATGTGATGCAAGTTTATCAACTCCTTATATTCTTATAATGTTCAAAAGAATATTGATAGAAAAAATTGCTGACTTGATGGTAGGTGATCTATATATTATTAAGTAAGTCTATGACAACCCAATTAAATGTTTATTTTTAGCAGAAATAATAAATGCTGCTTAATAATTTTCTAACTAACAGATGTTAAAGCATTTATTTTCGAACTTCCATCTTCACATATTTACAACAATCTTCAATCCTTGGTTTGTAATATGTTCAAAAAATCACCAGATATACAAATAATATGTTAACGTGCCTATAGTAAATATATTATAAAGATTTTAGAACAAGGACAAGGTCTACCACTCTATAATAATTTGAAAACACAGATAATGCAATAAATAATTAATAAATTCAATGCGTTGTTGATCTATTTTCATGTTTATGTAGGAAGAACAAACGTCTCAAGTCACTTTTTCTTATATTTAAAGCTATAGTTTTCTTCAATAATATTAAGTGAAAATTGAATATTCTTTTTGTATTATAAAAACTCCAATTTAATATAAAGTTGCATAGAGTAATAAAAATAGGATTTATTACTTTATCTTAGTGACTTCCTGCTTAGAATATTTTAGTTATTATTTCAACGACTATGATATTAAAAATATACAGTAAAAATAGGGTTATCTTGATGTCTTATCGTCCGACAGGACAATCAGTCGCCCGATGCAAATTACGCAGATGTTTCCTAAATATTATAATACTTACGCATTGTTTTGAGTAGTTCGTTTGTCTGTTCCTACAACCGTCTTTATGGATCAAATATGTATCGCATGAAAACGAACTATGTATATCAAAGTATTTTCATCATTTTTGGTCGTAAAATGTGTGTATTATTTTCAAAAATTCTATACAGATTCTAAACAATAGTGAGGACTAGACGAGAAAAAGTATTGTCGTCGGAAAATAATTATTTCTTTAATTATTTAGCCTTACTACTTGTACGCAAAATATCTTAATCCACCTAAATAACTTCAAGAACCGTATGTGTAGATCTTTATAAAAATATATCTTATTAAAATATTTATTTTTTACATAACATATCACAATCATTATCCCTACGCCACCCTTCCAACGGTCAAATTATCTCATTTAAAAAATATTAAAACTTTTTAGATATTTTATTATTACAGATTATAACTTATTCCTCTGTATAATTAAAAGGCGCGAACGTAATTAACGGTTCCATACGTTTCTGACACATTACATCTCCATCGCGCTGTCAGATTTGACAGCTATCAAACTTGTCAAATGCGCCAAGTCATACGCAATTCTATAAAGTGATACGTTATTATTAGTGGTGTATTTCGCATTGTTAATAGGATTTTTTTTGGGTGACTTGAGCATTTTCGTGTGAGAATATTCGCTTGTCTCGTTAGTAACATGACGCCTTGCTAGCTGAATACCACCCCATTTATTAACCGACTTCAAAAATGATTATAACTGTATTCCAAACTCAGAATTTTCGGTAGAGTAAACCTAAAATTATAAGTTAGTACAAGCTTATAAGAATTTTGTATATTTATTTTAAGTTTTTTACATAGAAAATAACAAAACCAAAAACTGAATTGATTTTATTGGCTTTGATCTTGTTTATATACATAAGGAATGCAGAAAGCTAAATTCTAACTGTTATAATAAAGAAAATTATTTTTCAACCTCCTTTTATTGTTGTAATGTATTACGTACGTATATTATAATATGATACACAATTATAGATAATAATAACATTCTTAGATCTAGTCATATTATAGATTGTACATTTAATAACTCAAAACCAATCTTCAGTTCCCTCTCTCTCTGAAATATTCTCTTCTAATCTATGTCAATGATCAATACACCAATATCAGTGTTCACTACGGATCTTCAAAAAGCCGGTCCCCTCAATGCCTATTCATTGCAATGTACTTTATTGGTTGCGACCCGACCAATAGCAAACGAGGCATAGCGCACGCGCAATGCATAGAATTAGAATGGTAAAAGGGGAACGATTGTGTACATAGACATTGAGGTACATTATACGAAGCGACCTTACATACTGAGCCATATACCGTAGCTTTAGGGCAAAAGAAATTTAATCTGGATGCAATTACCACGGACTTTTTTTATATGCATGTAAAAAAAGTTTCTCTATATATTTGGATTGTTATGACTCTTAAACGAATAAACCACTCATCATGTAATTTTTCTGTTAGAATTTTGATGTGAACACAATGGTTCTTAGGTATAGATTATAAAGATCTGTTCAGAGGACTATTAACCTTTCACTTCAAAGTTTTAAAGAGCACGATTTAACTTCAATATGTGAAGATCTGAGAACTTTAAATAATAACAAAATCCATAGGTTAATTAAACTTCATTACTTATTTAATGTTATGTGTGTGAAGTATTTCCTAATGTCAAATGAAACTAGTGTTCGTCTGTTATAAAAAATATGAGTCTACAAAGATATCAAAAATTAATCGCTTTTAGTGAATCGTAAAAAAAATTAAGCTTCATTAACTAACTAGTGAATATTTAAATCCCATATGTGTACACACTTAAATCGTATTATTATCACGATTCTCTTATTAAATCAATACAAAAGCAAAAGTTTGTTTGTCTGATACATAAGGCCGGCTATAAACTCGAAACTAAACTATTCTTTTTACTAAAGAGATAAGTGTCGGTTCCTTAAATTTCTCTTTGAAAATAATCGTGGTACTATATAAGTAGTTCACGTACAATCGCTAAAATTAACAAGCCAAGGGTCAAATTATTTTAAATTACCGATTGAACAATTACCACGAAGGTCGATCTTAAGTTAATCTTAATCGGTTCACGATTTACAGACGTACAGACAGACGGACAGGATGTGTCGTAATTACGCTGTCGGCTAAAACCCAAGTGCCGAGTAGGATCTTAAATTAGATTGTATTGTTGTATTTGCAGGTGTTTTAAGGAATACGCGGCATTTGGGTGTTTCGTGAACTTACATAATTCAGTTATTCACAGATGTAAATCAAGAATTAGTATCTCTAGAACCAGTGTCAAAATACTACAGATAAAACAATGCACCTATTAATGAAATTATATAGTATTTAATATATGAAACATTTTAAAATAGAACGTCTAATAAGTATGATATGTGCCAGTTCTAGTTTTGATCAAAGATTTCAAATATTCTGACTTCAGCAAAAAGTGGATTTACAACCTCACAGTAAAACCTTATTGTACACAATTTCCTCGATAGGTGTAAAAAATCATTTTTCATGAAACCTGTACAATTTAGATGCCATTGAAACTTTAAAACTGTTCGTTATAAATTAAGTATTAAACTAACATTTAAAATTACCATATAAATACGACAATATGAAAAAAAATATTTAATTTCATTTGTAAGTTATACTAAAGTAAATCATAAATTAGCGTATATCATTATATAATTAAATGTAAAACAAATAATGATATCAACCACCCACCTATTGGTAAATGATAGTAGTATTAATGTGTTATTCATAAATAACGGAAATTAATCAAGGATAACGGATAAGGCGTGGTTAAAATCATCAGTAAAGAACATAATTTTAACTAAAACTTTTAGGGATCAGCAGTTTTTTATGGACATCGATTATATTATAGAAGAAAAATTTTCAGAAAAAAAAAATAGATTAGTAACATTTGGACAGGTATCTCAGGCACAGGTCATAGGGCGTATAATAGATAAGATAAACAAACTTTATTAAGTTCACTAACTGATATTCAAGCTTTGTTTTTTATTCACGCTCTAATAGACAAGTTTATTTTGTAGTTTTTGTTCACTCTGTTTGTAATCGAAATAATTTTTAAAATCTTTTTTGCCAATATTAGAACATAGGTTCTCTGATATTAAATAGTGAGCCGCAGGTTATTAAATAATCCTCACAAAATTGTCCAAAAATCATGCATTTCTTTATTTAGATATACCTACTGAACCCCTTTTTCTAAAGCGAAACCCCAGTTGGCTAAGTATGCTTTTAAAAATGATAAAGATTTCTAATTCGTTTTATATGGTTCTCTTTTTCTTCTAATTGTTTTCAAGATTAAGTTATATTTTAATCTTTTAATTACATAGTCACATTTATTGTTATACTTACTGATTAACTAACTTTTGCACGTTTGTGAATGTTTTGATGTGAATTAGGAAATATTATTTAAATAAAAAAGGTAAATAACTAATTAATATTAAAATATCAAATCTTTTCCTGTTTTCTGTATTTAAAAAGAATGTCGCTGAACCTTGGTAATCATTAAATATAATGTTATTTTATTCGCTTTATGGCTTTCCGATATTTAAAAGGTCTTTAAATACAAATGCACACTGTGATTGAAGTTATAACATACTTCTAAGTATCAGTCATACCTACCCGGCTATCGACATTTATTATAATAAAATATTCATTTCAACGAGGTATATAGATACATAATTAGATTTTCTTATGATTATATTTAACAAATGAATTTAATCGTAGATGTCTTGAGTTTATTATATTAGTAAAGATAATAATTCTGTAACTCGGATATTCTAGTTCAGCTGTCAGCGCCTCTCTACAAATTGCTAGCGTCGTATCAGACCAAAAATCTATGAAAACGTAACGTAAATAAATTTATCGCTTTTAAAAACCGGCATAAAAATTATCTCCATACAAATCTTCGGGAGTCAAAGCGAAACAAATAATAAAACATAAGAAGTAAGAGAGAGACGACGCAGTACGAGAGATAGAGATGGAAAACAACACTTCTTCCGGTTGCCCAGGCGCAGGTGACATGAAATTTATTCCGAATTTGAAAATCGAAGTATATTTTATACGAAATGATTCAAACGGCTTTTTAAATATGGACATCTTTTATGTTGCGGCTACGGTTGACAGTTTTATATTTGTCGACGGCAAAATGGCACAAAAACGGTATGATTTATTTGAAAATAATACAGTGGGTAGAGTCGCGAGGTGCCGCGGGATTACGTCAAAGAATAAAGAAGTTGGAAGCTTATTAGAATCCTCTTAAAATAATATCAATTTTCACTTTTAACTAACTTACCTTATATTGAAAATTCCCAAGAGTAATTTAAGTATGTCTCACATAATATTTAGTTAGGCTTATGTTGATTTTTGAGTATTAAAAAGGTAGAATATCGAAATAAAATAATATGTAGTTGGATTTATGAACTACTACGTGACGTGCACGCATTTTGTCTCAATTAGCTTTAAATTTCTAATTACTTAAAATTTAATTTGAAATCATCAGAGTATCATGACACAATTAAGGATGATATTATACTCTTCTGCCTGTAACTAAGAAAAGGCAAAAGCCATTTAAGCCTCAATACCATGCACTATATCTGTTTAATACACTAATCTTTGTACCATTATTGATATATCGCATCAGGCCCAACACTTTCCCGCAAGCCCGCTCATAAATCTAACATATTAAGTAGGATGTAACTGATTTTTATCTTTACACTTTTCTCAGGAGCTGTCTGCACTTCACCATATCTTTAAAACCATTTTTACTTCAATCTTATTGTAACACGTAATATTTTTGTAAAAGCCTACTAATTTTACTCATCAATAATCTTTAAAATTACCACCAGTGTGTTTGTTGAAGTTGAAAATGGTATGTTAATGCTTTTGATTTGTAATTTACGCACATGAATATAGTTTAAATCTATCAAAAAGTAATATCTAGGCAAATCAAGGAAGCTGTGGTTATTATTTAAGTTATTTAATAGCAACAGATAAATCAAGTAGGTATACAGATTAAAATGTCGATAACAAGCAAAGGATTTAGTTTAAAAAAAGTACTTTAAAATGTTAAATAAATGCTAGACATTATAATAAAGCTGTTAATATTAATTTGGTTCCGCTGACAAATGCGGGATACTTAAAATGATATAAACCCTTTTGATCATGCTACTAATGGCTCCCGAATTGTTAGAAATGACATTTTTCGAATCTAATATCCATAAATCTGTTATTTCTCTGTGGTATCTATTTTTTATCTATAGGCAACGAGAAGCGGTTTTCTAAATTCGAATACTCTATAAAGACATAGCCTAAGTTATTCAAACGTAAAGTAAATCTTTATGAACGCGATTTATTAACTTCACTTAAGTTTCTAACAAACACCAAAATCACATTAAAAAAGTTAATTTTTAACGAATATCTTAAATTGTCAAATCAAAATAAAAATTGTATACATACATAAACCTATAGGTTATTTCATGTAGCATTGCTTCATACCTGAAAAACAAATGAAATAATATTATGAAAAGGTCACACATATCATGAGGTAATCAAATGCACCTAATATAATGAAGCTATTATTATTTTTGTCAAATTGTGTAAATCTAGAGTCCAAAGTTACAATAAAAATAAATGTGAAACAGGACATGTCATCAAGTAGGCTTCTTCGTTTTATTTCAGCAAAACGGAAGTCGACAGATAAATGGGCGTAAGCCTCCGACAAATTGAGCTTCCGGCCTCTTATTATGTTAATATATCGTGAGAATATCAGGCTTATGTTCTGTGAGATTTATTTGTGAGGAAATGAAAATGACACTGGCTTAGTAGGGTATCACTAAGCTTTTGAAACAGGTTGCAAAGTGCAAATCGAAGTATATATTTATAAAAAAGTGTAATAAAGACAATAAGTGACATCCTCATTAGTTTAGAAGTACAAATTACATTGCTCTCCTCTCTCTTTCCGTTGTGTCTAATAAGATTGTATATCCAGTTCTGCTATCATAAGTTCTTTTATTAAAGTGAACTGTATTCCCGTAAAAAACTATATTTAGCAAAATTGATTCACATTCGTGATGTCAAGTTAACAAGCTCTTATTAAAGCTTCATTATTTTACTGAACACTCTTCAATCAAGATTATATAATGGTGCCACTGATTTGTACAGATTAATAAAAATGCATTTTATATCCAAAAAAACCACGTTTTTAATACAATATTACCGTACAGCGTAATTAAGTTTAAGTTTTCTTTGTTGTTGGCTTGAAACATTAATATGTAGATTATCTATAAATTTAATTCAAGTACATCAAATTACCTAAACCATGTGCTTAAGATCGTAGGAACGTCTAGTATCATTTTTTTTTAATAATTTATATAATCGACATTGTTTTAGGCTATCATAATATGGGGTGGATAAAAATCTCTGAAAGAAATTACACTGTAACCACTAAAAACTTACTGGGCACGCGTTTCCATAATAACTGCCCGTGGCGATTTGATTACCATCACGCATCTAGAAGCGTTTATCATTAACTCCTTTATTCTGATTCAATTTACTCAAATCAGTGCCTGATTAGTGAAGCGAAATGCACGATACACACTCCAATTAGCATTATCTTACGAGGGTATTAGTCATCACTGTAATCAGCATTCTTTACAGATAAGTTAAGATTTATATATTTATGCGAATATAGAATAAATTAAAATACAAATTTATCACACTTTTCCAATTTAACGATTAATTAACCAAATTTGTTGACAAGTCGTTTCGGCTGCTTTTTATGTGCTGTACTTTCAGATGTCAGGCGAGAATTTAAGTACCAAGTAATATAAACTTAAAGCCAAGTAAGGCAAGTAAATAGAATTCAAAGCTACTGAAAAGAGATATGGAATGGCAGCTGTATAATATTTACAAAATCACTAGTATGTTTTCATACGACAATACTGTTAAAGTCTACTTATTATATAGATGATACAATTGTTCTTTTTCAACGGGTTAATGAAAACATTTAAGTAAAAAATCATAAAGTTTAAGATAGATGTTTTATTCCGGTTAAATATTGCATATGTAACCTATTGATAAAATTCATTAATGAAATTAGTATGTATTGTAAAAAATAAAACCCTATAGGATGTTATTAGTCACGCTTCTCTATATGGACACATATAAGTTTGAGCTATGCCAATTTAAAATTTCTGTTTCACATAGATAATACTGATAGATTAAACTACACTAAGGTTCTTATCACTAATGGTTATTGGTAATTTTTATCGTATAAATTTACTAAGCCTAAATACTTCGTAGAAACCCGGTTTCATTCAAAATATTTAACTTACGTAGCTTTTCAAAGGAAATATTGTGAAAACCGGTCTGTAAGGATTTAAAAGTTTTCAACTGTGAGTGATCTTGTTACGTATTGTTCAACTTTGTATAAGGATTTTAAACTGTTGTTTTTTTTTTACATATACACGCGATGGTAAGGCATTTTTTAGCTCAGAATCAATCAGTGATGCCTTGTGTTCCTAATAAATGAGATGGTAATGATAAGTATATGACACTCACAATAATTTGCGATTTTTTTTGTTTACTAGTAGAAAATTATTGCAACAGGCTTCGAAAACTGTCCACTAAATAAATGTGTCTAATAACAAAGTTACTTTAAGTGATAATTGATAAATTATTTTTATTATGATTTTCAAATCGTGAAAATAACCAAAATATAAAGAAAACGTATTATATTCTTCAACTTTCATTATATAATTCAGTTAATTTTCAAACTATCAGTAGAAACAGAGGTCAGTCGCTGAACATTACCATGTCAAAAAATCTAAATCTTAGATGCGATATCAGGCCATCCCAGGTGTGGTCATATGTGATAAGCGGCGCGTTGAGCGGAGCGGAACAGACACCTGCGCACGCGCTGAAGGTAGTTCTAGTGATGTGATGTACGACATTATTTTACGATAATTTTATTAATTTTTCCCAATTAATCAGATTTACAGAACGACTTATCGTAACTTAACGAGTTACAAAGAAATTTTGTATTATAACAGCATACATTTATTGTTCTTGTGTATGATAGTTGTCTTGCCAGAACTGTCAAGATAGACAATGCAGCTTAAAAGTTTTGTTTTTTCAAATTTGGACAGAATGAGAGAAAGTCAAAGGATAAAATAATTTATTCAACAGAAAGACTTCCCTTAAGAAAGTAAATGGTAGATTAATTGTTTTAAGAAAGGTTTCGCAAATACTCGATAAATGATTATTAGTGATGGAATGCTTTTTATCGATACAATGAACATCACAAAATAACCCTCTGATCGCTAGGGAAGATACAGTACTTGCGCGTACGACAGGACTCGTGCCACCTTTTTTCTTCAATTATACTTACATTTAACAAATAAAATTTATCCAATGAATTATCTACTTTAACAACAAGGGGTTAGGTCTATATTTCTACTGCATAGCATAAATGAAATGGGGTGATTTTTTTTTGAAGATGAACAAAATAATTGTTTCGAAATGTAGTAATGCTTTGTTAATTTGAATAAGGGGGTGAATTTTATTTAGGGGAGGGTGTGCGCACGCGCCGCGCCGTTAGGTTAATTATTTAGAACTAATTCATGGTTAAAAAGTCCGTTGTTTTTGAATAAACAAGCAATTGCTGATAATTTTTATCAACCTACAAACATTTCTAAAGTCTCGTATACCTTATAAATTACAAATAAGGCAAGTAAATTCTACGACCAGAAATTGTATCAATGTTGTAAGTACAGATTGTAATTGACTTTCAAGCACCATTTTTCTTGTTTCTAAATTTATTCCGATAGTTTCATATCAAACCTAATGTTCATGTTTTTTTTCATGCCATAGACGTCTCTGATACGTGAATCGTATTTGACAGACAGTTTCTGGTTATTCAGAATAAAATAATTTAAAGGAAATTTGGAAATAATCTTAGAAATTTGTGGATAAAACGCAGTTCGACTACAATGTATGAATTTCCACATACTTAAAATATTAACAGTCGACATACTATCAGTAACATCATAATGCCGTCATTAGCCAAACGTTTTGTTGATCTGTCTGAATAATCTTATCGTTAACATTTAATTAAATATTCGGATATAATTTTCTTTAATCATAATTTGTAAAGTCATCCAAAGTTTCAATATTTAACTTGTTCAGAATCAATATCGTCATCGTATTGGCCACAATAGGGCGTGCACACATTAGTTAGGGCTCATTAAATGTCGGGTCAACGGTGGCATATGGGGTAGCATCCCTTACAAACATAAATTATTGGAGCCATCATCAATTGTGCTGTCAACTGTTTAAGTATTTTATTATTTACTTGCGCACGTTTTCACCAGAATTATTACGATCATGCTTTTGTTGATTCATGAATTATCAAACTCTATGAAATTGGCACTATAATCTAGGCTCCTTATAAGGCTTTTTGTCATACAAAAAGATCTTATCCATTATTGAAACTTAATACATATGAATAAGTTTTTTAAGACTATTACGAATAATGAACATCAAATACTATAGGAAAAATAAATTAAGATCTAAATGAAATAGATTTATTAAGCCTTCAACTAAATAAACTAAGCGCTATGATACACCCGTTATACTTTTAATGTCATATTTTTGCAAAAAGTAGATATGAAAGAGCAGTGCATCACATTACAAAATATATTTACATAATATAATATTTATTAGAATAGGGATTGACGAAAGCATAGGAGCTAGTTATCTGCTAACAAATAATATAAAAACTAAATTAGGCGCGTGCGCATCTGAGGGGCTGTAATAAGTTACATCGCTAGAGCGCGACTTTCGCTCATACTCAATTGTCAGCTGTTTCAATAATCCAAGTTTTATCTCCTTCATTGGTATATAAGGATATTACAATGAGTCCGACATTATGTATACCTACATATAAATAAAATTTAAAATTTAATTTAATTTGTATTTTTAATCTAACCAATGGAACCAAATTCATTAATTCATATGGAGCATATGTGGTGTTTATATGAGACACAATTTAAATGTTTCATTTTTATCTGTTTGCTCCAACTAATCCACAAACCTCATGTTATGTCAGGTATTGTAGAGTATTATACTATTATTTCATTGTCATCCCTATTAACCAAAAAATGTATAAATATTATTCGTATATTTAAATCAAGTCTCTCTTCATTGTGGAATTTTGCGCTTAGGTATAGTTCATAGCCATAACGTCGTGCTCTATATAGATTACTCGCGTGCCACCGATGGCATGGGGATGATTGGTTATTACCTACTCTTCATACTAAATACCCAGATGCCGACTACTCATTATTGTTTTCTGGAAATTTATAATAGGCAAGGGTCCAAAAATTATTATTTTGAGCCTGTACAATTTTTCATCACCAAAGTCTGCGATTATTTTTTTTTTGATAGTATACAATTAGAAAAACTTTCAGGGCAGCACATATAACTATATATATTTATAATTTATTCTGAATTTTTACCCATATGTCTTATTGTCAGAATTATAAATGTTTCATTAGTGTAAGATTTATCATCTATCAACGGGGACTGCGTGGCTTCTATTCAAAATATAATGAATCAAATAAAATTCTAGATCAGAACTGTCCGAAATCTTCCAGCAGAATAAGGTTGAAATTGGGAAATTGGATAAATTTTTATACATTATTTAAAAAAAATAATAAAACCAGCTATAATCGGGAACTCCGCGCTTTGTATTAGAAAGATAATGCATCTACGAAATACATAAATTACCAGTCACTGTTAGGAAAAATCGATGTCCAAGTATAGTAATTTAAGACACAAGTGGAATTTGAATAATAGTATTATTATACATTAAAGAAACGCGTTTATAACATCATTTACAATATGTAGTACAAAGTTTAGAGATCATGTTAAACAGTCCACGTCAAACACATTCGTACCCGGTTTGGGGAAAATATAAACAGTATTTAAGGGGCGGGTTTGTCATTAATGCACTTTAATAAACTAACTGACTATTTCATCTTAGTTTCCTTTAACGAGCTGAAATAATCAAAATTGCTTTTTCAAAAAATTTTAAAAATAGCGCTAGTTTTCTATTTTATTACTGATGCAAACATCTTCAAGTATAAAAGTTGGTTCATGACACATAAGATTGACCATTAAGTATTATAGAAAAGGACGTACTTCATTCTTCTCAAATGGATCTGTCATATAGTTCTTATTATTTGATAATAACCAATACTTACTTGAATTTGTAAGTACAGGCCTCTATAGCCTAGCGGTTGTGTAAAGCAACCGCGGCGCCAGAGACCGGGTTCGAGTCCCAGTCGGAACGAGGTTGCATTTTAAAAATATGTAATTTGTGTTCTGCCTCGGTTACGGATTGCCTGTGGCCGGACGAGTGTCAAAAGCGCAGGCATTTCAAGTATTAAATGTGGTTGGAGGAACTCCTAATAATTTATAAGTTCCGTCCGGGTCACGTACCACCGTTCATAGATGGAAAAGTCGTGAAGTACTACGCGTGTTTCGATTTCAGTCTATGAATTTACGAATACTCGAAATAAAAATAAAATAAGGCTTTAAGGTTGGCAACGCGCCTTTTAGGTTTAATGATCTTGGGATGTGCATGGGCGACAGAAATCGCTTTATATAAGTGAACTGTATTCTCATTTGCCTTCCTATCGCATAAAAAAATAAATAACGGTCTTTTAAATGTTAAATAATTAAATATTTCTTTGGTAGCGCTTCCCCTTAACACGATGCGGAGAGAGCGCAAATATACAAAATTGTGTTGACATCAGTTCATCCGATCTGCTAACAAGGCTTTTGTTCCACAAATGAATTTGCACTACAGTTTTTTGGGGCATTTTTCCTGTCGTGATTTTTCGTTTGCCAAAATTTTGGCTGTATATTTTTTTATTAGAAAAAAGGGTTTTAAAAATTCTCGTTGGTGAAGTCAGTAAAATTTGCACAAATGGAATATAATACTAGAGATGATAACGATTTTTGATACGCGTTTGAATTAGTGCATTGATATGATTACGTCACTGAGTTTAAATACAATTTGAGTTTATAAAAACATACTATAAAATGCAACATAAATAGTGTTGAAATTAATTAAGTATTTGATATTTTTAAATGTTGTAATTGAGGTAGATAAATTCTGCTTCATTTTGTTTTATCCATGTAAATTGACACAGCTGAAGCATTTATATATGATTTATGTTTTTTTTTTTGTAGTATATTCTCATTAGATTGTGCTATTCGAGGTTTATTTTAAGATTTAAAAGAATTTGATTAAAAAATATGATAGTTATGTTTTGATTATGAAATGATGTTTTCGACCCTCTAAATAAAAGGTATTGCTAACCTAATATTATCTTCGACGTCGATCTATTATGACTTAAAAGCCAGAAATATATTATGTATTTAATAACAAATCTGAAATACGTCGAATGTTCGTTGTCACTTATTGTCTTTAAGCGCTCCACAATTGCAGTTATTTTGGTGAAATTAGTACGAAATTAAATCACTTGTCGGGTCGGTAGTCGAACTCCGTTTTGACGTAATCGTAACACTCGACACAAAGTCAACACGTTAACGAGTTGAGCTGTTTAAGGAACTCTGAATGTATACATAGAGGTTGATCAAATATAATAATCAATTATATTTATTAGGCACGTCGTTATTTTCTTACTTTTAAATTTGATTTATAAAGCGTATATACATTATATGAAGTGCGAATATAGAGTATAATATTTAAATAAACGGCGAAAACTATATTGCCATTATTTTATAATAATTGATACTAGAAGCTAGAAGCATAGATAAGGAAAACGTAGATAAAATCAGTCACCAAAAAGGTTTTCAAGATTATGAGGAACATGTAAATACAATATTTAGAAAGATGAAGCGGATATTTTTTTTTAAATTCAACATTTTAATAGACTTTGAAAAGTTTTTACAGTCAAAGAAATTATGTCTTAAGTTTTGATGATGAAATCCTTATTTTAACTTAAGATTCATGAGTTTGGACAATATTATAAGATTACTCTTTACTCTGCTGTTGAACGTGAAGTGATAAAGATAAAAAATATAATCTATTCATTTAGGATTTAATTTTGTTGTGTTCAGTAAATTGAAATATTTAAAATTATATTATTATTTACATCGACGACATATCGTTTTGAATAAATATTACATACTGTATCTAAATGATCAAATGTTCAAAAGTGCTAAATCACAGTGAATTGGCGGTGTCTCGATCGCGTAGCGTGAGAGTAACGATGTTAACGCCCTCTCTGCTGACTACCAAGTAGCCACTTTATGATTATACTTCACAGAAAAATTATTTCATCACATTATTGCCTTACTGTTTCATTTAATGCTAGAATAGAATTTGCCTGTAACAGTCGTAAAATAGCTTAACATATTGTTAACGCACTTTTATTTTTAAAATTCATTTGAAAATAAAACTATATCTAAATACTTAATCAAATTTTGGATGTCTCGTTTAATCTTCTTCTAATTAGCAAATCACAATTTAACTTTGAATGTATGTTTAGTTTAATCGAATAACATAACAAAATTTGTTACAATAATTTCGTTAACTTCAAACTTGATAAACAGGCCAAGACCTGCATTTTAGTCTTCTTAAAACTGTCTACTTCATTTACGCATTATTACAAAAGAATTTCTCATCGCATATTACTTAGTATCGATGTGTTAAATGTTTAACATTATATTGAAGTATTTGTCGTGTCTTTTCAACAAGACACGACTTTCCCCAGGCGAGCCATTTGTCTTTGCTAACTTGACGTTATTATCGCTTTTAAAATTCCCAAACTGATAAATATTACAATTGAAACATCTTGCCAAAGCATTACTTTTATAAGAGATATTTTCAACTTATTTTAAGACTTCAAGACATTTTTTATAATTCAAAACAATTCGGTTTTATATTGGCCATATCATAAGAAATAAACAAAAATAAGGTGCCTCTTAGTAATTTAAAATGCAATTTTGCAAATTCAACTTATCACGCATCAAGGGAAAATGAAAAATAATAAATACATAGTAGTATTTCATTGATTTGTAACTAAGAAATAAACATTTAATTTGGAAATTAATTTCAATCCACTTCTAATTGATGTATTGAGGTATATAAACATTATAATTTCTAGAACAAAATAACAATTTGGTATCTTAGGTATGATTTGATATTGGAAATAAGACTATTTTAGTATTTTTTAAAAAATAGTTTAAGTGTTTCTATCTCTTTCCATTGATTCAATTATGATAACGTCTATTAACGAAAGAGTCGTCTGTGAAACACACAAACCTTTACATCGGTCTAAAGACACCAATTTTTTTTCATGTATTAAATAAATACGGCTTATTTATTTTAAATTGATATGAAACTTTCACCCGAGCGGAAGTACCTCCGGATATAACCAAAACAAGATGCAATCAAAGTAAATTCAAAATTAAACGCATCCAACCCCTTGAATAGCAGTTAATCCAAGCCCAAACATATGTTTATAAAGGGTTAAATTACATAAATTAATAACAACATCCTCTTTATATAAAGAAAGCTTGAAATATACGCGTAAAATCATTTCCTCTATCATTTACGTTTTTTCCAACCACATGACGCCATTTTTTCAAGATGGCGGCCCATATGTCGTTAAGCACGTGTGCCGCTCACTCATTAAAGACACGAGCGACGAAAAATTAAAATTATTTTAAGTGTGAAAACATCAGTAACTATAATTTTGCTCAGCGAAATTTGTCTTGTTTCAAAATCAAAGAACGAGTAACTCTTTAACGGGAAGGTCAGTTAAAGTGACTTAAATATGTAATGAGATTTAGCGGGAAACTGGACTTGGATATATTCACGTCACTCGTCTTATTACTTAAAAGCGAAATACACTTTGGCTAGTTTATTGGTACTTAAAATAAATATCATTCTGCTTCATCGATAAATATAATTAAAAAAATAACAAAGTCTTCTAATTTTTATTTTAAATTTGGTTCTTATAATCCTAATCAAATATTGCATACCGCTGTATCTGCTTCAATTATCAGTTTTTATAATTGAAGCAGAATATAATAAATAGACAAGATATTATTTGTAATATAACTTTTTAATATAAAAACCATGTATAAGTTTTAATAAAAATATTTTTTTATATCAACTAAAATATATTACACATTCCATTATATAAAGAATTGCTTATATACCTACTAAGACGTATTTAAGCCGTAATATATCTTACATCAACAATTAGTTATCAAAAGTAATCGCCTTTGAAATCTATTCTCAATTGAAATATTAAAAAATCAAAATCAGGACAGTTCAGACATAAAATATAACGATACTGCCACCCGTTGCGTTTCTAGGCTCTTCGCCAAACGGCACCGCTTCTCTGTTTGCATAAATTTCATAAATTGATATAGCCTGGGAAAAGAAACTCATTAATTGCTACGATTGTGTTAGTATCATTTGGGAGGTCCTCATCTCTTCATTATATTTGATGGTTATAAGCATTTTGTATTCATCATATTAATCAAGATTTTTTTGATGTAACCTTGATACCTATACTTTCTATCGTAAGGGTTATTTAATCAAATATATACTTATCACTACGTAAGTGCAATTTTGTCAACAATCAAATGAGATTTCTAGTCTGAAGAAAAAATAATTAATGATATAATAAATCATTTAAGAATAAAAGGCCACATAGCTAGTTGTGAAAACAATATACGTTTTTTAATTCCTCTTCAACCCTCTGGGGTGTTCCGAAAACGTTGCAGAAATGAATTTGTACAGTTTACAATGGTTAGGGTTAATCGACTATTGTTATCAAAATACCCCTTTTGTGTTTTTAAATTTCGAACTTTGAACACACGCCGCGTTTGAAAATTGCGATTTTATGCTCAAAACGATCTTTTGAAAAACTTTTCGGTTCTATACATTTATTCATTGGCAAAGCTGTAAATAAAAATCGTAATGAATTTTTACTCTTATTATCTCATTAAGAATTTAAAATAATATCGAGATATGTCAAAAAATATTTTTTAATAATGATAGAATCTCCAAACTCAACAATTTGTTAACAAAACACTTGTCACTGTCAAGTGTTTACATTCGCTACCGATTTTTTGGGTCCTGCCACCTTTGAGACTTTTAAGCTTATAAAAAATTTGATGAGAAAGGAATAGAAATTGGAATTTATTTTTTATCTGATTCTAATATTATTTGATAGGAATTCATTTCCCATTACTAATATTATAAATCTTTTCTTGAATAAAGATTGCAAATTTAATTTCATAAAATGTTTACTTCTAGTTGTTTGGTAATACACAACAACGCATTTTGTGTTTTACAAAAATATTCTAGCTCTAAGGATGTCAAAACATTATCAAAATGTCTAAGACATATGTCCTTGGTTAATTTAACTTGTCACCACTGTCTCTTATTCGTTTGCCTCTTATAGATATAGAAATACCATTGTAGTGTCTAAGATTTGTGTCTTATAGAGGCTGTCTCACCAACTTATAGATTAATACATCACATTATGTCGATAATTTCAGAAAGTCATCGCAGATTCGACGATTTATTTTTTTTATTTAATTTTTACGAGTCATGGTCGGCTTTCAAAAAAGAGCTTCCTTCCTTACAACTGATCTTTGGGATTCTGTTTATTGTATAAATAAAGTGTGAATATATGTAAATAAATACTTAACTTATTTTTCTAACCAACTTTTATTAATTTCCTACGTTACTGATATCTTCAATAACTATTTAACTCTGTAATTAAACCTTGAGAATCTATTTTCATCTAATTCTAATTTTCGTATAGAAATAAAGCTTTGTCACGTCATACAGATGGCAATATTGTAAAATCTTATTTTATAGCTGATCAGACGATGAAGCTATAACCTATAGTACGTTTTAAATGTACTATATAATTATATTTAAACGTCAATCCAACATTATAAACCTCATAACTACACTAAATGGTATTTGGACTTAATACATCAATAAGTTAATTGCGATAGGTGTTTAAAAATTCATTTTATGAAAAAAAATTCGAGTCTCAGTATATACAGAACCTTTTCTTAATAACGTTAACCGATTCTCATATTGCTACTTTTTACAAATTGGGTGTCCACTTTATAAAACTTTTTAGTTGAAGTTTTTAAAAAGTTGTAATTCTATCCCTTTCTAATATGAAAATTTGAAAAGAAAAAGAAATTAGCAATTTTTCTCTATAATTCCCACAGCCGGTGTTTAAAAATTTATATTGTAGTTTTTTATTTCTCTCGACCGTGACAAAAGGGTAGTGGTAATTTTGGCGCCCCAAACTGGTCTTTACTTTTTTCGCCTAATTTTGACTTTTATTTTGCTTTAAGTTTATTGGGTGGCAACTTTTGCCAATAAGTCCAAACTGGCCACCCAGCTTGATGCTGTACTTTTTGACTAACAGTAGCATATCAAAAACTTAATTAATCCTAATTTTAGTTTATTAAATTAATATCACATATATAAATTGTTTTATTCTAAATTAGGAATTATTATTTACAAGGCTGTAACTTACGCCCCACTGCTCAATTCTACCGGTAGACAGAATCCTAGATGAGTGTCATCCTCATTATAAACTCTATTCATAAAGTATTTATCTTCAATAAATCCATTGTTGGATGTAATAGTTTCGTAGAACATTATATGGGATCCACAATAATCTTGATACAGGACGTCATTATAAACAGGTAGTGTACAGATAAAGTATGTGATACACTGCGATAAAAGATACTGAATACTAGACAGACGATACTGAAAATGTAACTCATATAATGATATTTGTTTCATATGCTAGGTCAAAATAAATACTAGCTATTATATTAACGGCTCAATTTATTTTTGAGTATAAAAAAGTTAATCCTAAAATCTTACAATTTATAGAATATGTACAATCTAATAAGTGCTCTTGGTTTTGATTTTTCTTAATAGGTGTTTGATATTGAAGTCATAAATTATTTTTATCTCCGAATTTTTTATATAAAGTAAAACAAAGTCCTGATTTAATAATGGTGATGACTAATATATGAACAAAAACAAATGATTTAGACTCAGTGTGTCCCACACCTATTGATACTACGGAAGTGTTCCGTCCTTTTCGTACAAATCATTACAGACTTTTTTAATTATATAAAAACGTGTTTCTCACAAGTTTGTGGGAGATTTTTGATGTGATGGTTAACAATAACTTTTCCCGCGGTAACCCCTTTAAAATAACAGGAACTAGAATAAAACTGGGAAAAAAATTACTAGAAAAGCCAAATTAACTTTTGAAACCATTGCCTCAATCAGTAAATTCAAGATAAGTCTTAGTAACTGCAAACTTTTTAGAAAGAGGAGATGCTAAGGTGGGTGGGGCACACAGAATATACAAAATCCCTTGAATACTTTAAAAACTCTTCGTCAGGGGGATCCTTCCGATATTTGTAAACATAATCTCAAAACAAGTAGAATTTAATATTTAAATAGAGAATAATATTGTTAAAAAGAATTTGGGCTAGACGATGTCGCGGGCAAAAGTTAACAAGTAGTAAGATTTACACGCAATCTGCGAAAACTTAATGAGCCGTGTGATTACCGCGCCCGTGTGGCCGAAGCCCTAGGAGTGCGGTCACCTAGTGGCCTACTGGCGTTTATTTTTTTCTCATCAGTAGTTAACAATCATGGGTAACTAGTAGCAATAAACACATATTTTATTACTTTTTCTCTGAAGTGATTGATTCTGAAATTGATCCCTTGTTAAACTGTTTTAAACTAGAACTATGGCTTTCATTATTTATATTGATGATGTAACAAACAATGTCATCAATTCTTTGTTTGATAAAGTTTTGGGAGATGAATTTCTAACAAAACCTTAAGTAATAAATAAGCGGGTACAAAACGACATAAATAAATATTCAATTTATATAGTTCGACTTGCCGATGTAAATCGATTAATTGAATGAATAGAAATAGTTTGATAGATATAAATATGAATATTAAACAAAGAGGAAAATTTAAAATAGTACTCATTGCTCTTGCGGTTTATAAACTATTAATATCAGATATCTCATACAAAATATATTAACATACAGGTGGTCTGAACTAATTTCATGACTCTTCCCATGAGAAAATATTCAACTCCAAGTACCGTATGTCATACATTCTTAAATCTGACCTAAAATATGTCAAGATTCACACGAATATTTAAAACACCAACCGATTGAACCAATTATACACTTAATTACATCACGCGATAAACGATCAGCTGAGATTTAGCATAAAAACTCAACATCTGGGTGCGAGATGGAAAAAAGAAAAAAAGCGGGAAAAGTGACAGTTGTGACAATTGGACCGCTGCGCTGCCATTGTAAGGTTTCGCGCGTTCGCGCATGCGCCAACAGATGGCTTGCAATTGGTTAGTTTTTATTTGACTAGATGGGCAGGTGCTTTGTTTTTAAATTTTACAATTTACTTGTACAAACTTGAAAAAAAAACAGGATAAATGGGTTGGTTGTTTAGCTGAAAGTATTTAGACATTTACGAGTATTAAATGGTTGGGAGGAAAATCAAAATTCCCTCTAGGTTTCGAAGCTCCATAAAAATAAATAGATTGAATTCTTATCGTTGATTAAGTAATAGTGTTATTTAACTGAAGTATTCTCTACAACCAAATAATAGTCAAAGTCATCCATTGGTAACATGTTAAGAAATATTTGTGCCATTAGCATTTATTCTACATTAACTTTATGATAAATATGCCTATGTAATTGGCGCAATATCAATTTAATATGATGCTTCTAAATTATATTATACTATTATCTCTAACATCACAATGGATAGGTTCAAAGTGATGCCATTTAATTTCCATGTCGTATTAAATTCTAATTAAAGCTAACGTCGCCACGGTTTCCTTGAAAAGGACGGATAAATTTCAAAACAGCGTACAAAATTGCTGCTTCCTATAATTCCCCAAAAAGGTTTCACGACGGAAGCTAGCAGAATTTGTAAGATATCTCCCTTCCGCTTAATAGCCAATATTGTCACGTATATTGCAACTTATTAGTCTTGATCTTTGTAATAAAAAATACTAAGCACTGAAATAACAAAAATAAAATTATATCATACGATGAACCAATAAAAATTCATACAAAAACATCTTTAAGATCTTCGTTAACTCTATAATAACAATTCGAAATAGAATTTTAATAACTGTATATTTCGCTCGCAATAAAATTGATCATCATTAGAGTATACTAACTGAATATTTGTTCAACTAGATTCCAGCTTCTGGACATAACTATATATAGAATATCAACTGTCTATTCGAGAATCACGTATAATTTTTTAAAGCCGTACTTAGTCTGTTATTAAGTAACGTGTTTTTAAAGTATCAAGATCATTACTACCATTTGATTCAGTGCTGGGCACATCTCTGCACTTCCATAGTGTACATTTTGCACGCATCACCGATTCGCCGGACACCGGAATTAACGGTCTTTACATCAGTTTTAGGTTTGGATATTACTTATTATTGCATGAGGAGTAAATATTCTGTGTGGAAAAGTGGAAACACCATATAATAAAATGCAATTATTGAGAGTTTGTAAAATGTTCATTATATAACATTTGTTATGTCCGGAATAAAAATGGTTGATGTCGTTTAAGTTTTACATTTTTCGTCTATCGATGACTTTAATTTAAAATTTTTATATAATATTTATGTATAACTAAGCGAAGCTAAAAGAGTATATCTGTTTCACGTGCCCTATAAAAACCAGTTAACTTTTATTTTGCAGAACAAATCATGTATCCCTTGCTAATGCGTTTCACATATTAAAAGTAAATTATGAAATACGCTTGCAGCTAATTTTATTATTGTCCATGTAGGGTTAATAACTCTATTATAGCGGTGTATTAGATCCATCTTGGATAGCGATTTATTAGTATAGCTAACTTCTTAGAGAACAGCAAGCAAAGATCTGACATGATGATTTTAAACGAAATTAAAAATTACGTTTCGTAGTTCTCAACCATTGTATCTATATTATTGTTAAGAAGTAGTTTTTATATATACATATTCAATATTTTGGCTACTTAAAACATATTAAAATCAATGCGATTTAACACATACATATGATGATACAGATGTAATTACTAGGACTTCCATATACTTCTTTTTAATTTATTTTCCCACGTAGAAATGCCAGTCCTTAAAAAGAAAACAGGAGACACCTTTTCCACAGTATACTAATACAATAATCCAATAATACACGTTTGTCTTTTATACATAAGTGTTTTTCGAACTACGTAATAAGTAATTTTTATGTTATGTACTTACTACTGCTTTAAACCTAGGACATTCGTTAGTTACCGGATATAAGATTTAATAACGGTTTTTATTTTTAAATCAAATAGGTATTTTAAAACTAAGTTTGAAGCGCGCATTACTGCTTTGTTTATTCAGCTACTAACAGTAGTTCGTAGGATGAACGGAGGAGATAATGGTGCAAGATATACTTGCCGTAAACCAATTAGTCTGTATGATTATCTTTGTCACAATAATTCTTAACCAAATTTTCTAATGTACATTAGAATGTGATATTGATTTCACAAGAAGGCAAGCAGGTATCAAGCTAACCGCATCTAATTCAATTATTTCGCAAGCATTAGTAGAACCGAAAATTTGAAAATTATACCTTGTTACTGTGTCCCTAATTTGACATAATAGCGGTCACAATTTTGTGATTTATTTTCTATAATAAATGTAAAATTTGTATGGCTCTATGCGTTAGCAAGTCTAATGAGAAAACAGTCCATAGACGTTACGTGGGTAATACTCATATTTACTTATTTTTCTAAAATTGTGTACTAATTATCCGTGATAGATAACATTGATATTGTTAATCGTTTGCAAATGAAAATATTGTTAGAAAAACTATCAAATTCATATTTAAACTTTGTTCATTTTCATAATGCTCTTGTGCCAAGCATTTATATTAATTAGAAATAAATTAATATATTTTTATAAAATGTCTTTTAAATACCATTAAAAATACCGAAGGACCCGTATTAAAATTTCTCCTCTCAACTGTTGACAATATGGTAGATTAGGGTCTACGAATATTGTGACACGTGATTTTATATAGCAAAATTTATATTGGATCTAATAATGCATTAGCCTAATAGAAGGTGCCACTAAAACTATCCGCTTGTGGTTGACTTTTCTGCCACTAAGTAGATGATCGTTATTTGATGACAAGCTACTTCTGCGACTTCACTAATAGAACGATATACCCCACAATTTATGTCTATCTGACCAACTTTCCTTAACATGCATCGTCAGACCGTATTCATTACGACATCCTGCTATTTTATTCAATTTCGCAAAATTATCATTTATCATTATTTCAATATTACGAAAACTAGAATTTACGAACTGACATATAATAATATACTTCATTTAAAATACGTATCTATGTCTATTCAATTAGTTCGAAAGCAACAAATTATACTCGTCGTTTGGTCATTCGAATTACTTATACATAGAGTTTGTGACAATTTAAAGTTTAATAAAATGAATTTGAAAAAATTGCTTACATGGTATTTAAGTTATAAGTGAAACTGATAAAGGTGTGTAAAATAGAATTTTGTTAAAAATAATAGCAATAAAAATATACTTTTGAAGTATGAGTTCAAACATAAAATATTTAGTATTTCAATAAAATACAATAATATCTGAAATCCATACAAATAATGTGGGAACCGAATAGCCGTAACAATGTTTAAAGTGCTTATGGTCAAAAATGGGCCATAAGATATAGTCATAAATTGACCATGCCACGCCCGAAGCGTTTCATAATGTACGATTTTTTGCCACCTACCGCCATGTTGAAATTTATGATTTTATTTAGAAACGCGTGTGGCAAAAACTTAATCGATTGGGTCAAACCATCGCAGGGTGGACGCGAGTTCTTTCAATATATCGAAAATAAAACTACTTTTACATTAAACCCGTGAATTTGACTGTTATCTTCTGACATATATTTTTTTTATAAATGCAAAGTCTATGCCACCTTGTATTTATCTAGTACAATTTCATAATTTGTAACAATTCTTGGCGCTATTAATTGCGGGTAGTCAAAACGTCATACTATAGTTAAGAGCTTACGAATATTAAACGTATGGAGTGTTGGATTTGACATCGTTAAAGTTTACCCGGAAAATAGTTTCGATAAACTGAAATGTATTTAACTATATAAAAATTGCATGTAACTATTATTCCTCGTTTACAAAAAAACATTATATTAAATTATGGTCTAACATATTTTCCGTGGTAGTTCTGCAACCGCGATCCCGCGCCCCTGCGGTCATTGGAATGTCAATGATACCTGAGCCTATGTGGCTGGTAAGTTCCTTGTGGGTCACGTACACATTCGTACGTACTTACGCGTATTTCAATTTCAGTCTATGAATTTCCAAATACTCGAAATAAAATAAGTAAGGCCGGCAGCAGAACGTTCTAGAAATGTCAGAAATTATGTAAATATAGCTAAGGTCTTAAAGTTGGTAACGCGTTTTCTAGGTCTTATGATCTTGGACATGTGACGGGCGGCAGCAATTGCTTAGTATAAATTAATAAAGTTTCTTTGCCTGCCTTTCGCAAAATATATAAACACTAACTTTGGAAAGATAAGTCCCACATAACGGCATACGTAATGTATTTCCTTTTCGTTAAAAAAAAGTCTTAGCTATTTTGCAGTGCTTAATTTTAAAATAGACTTGTAAGAGTAACAATAGCCATAGAAAAAGTATAATGAATCAAAGCGTTCGCAACTTAATTACCAAAGATTTAATACCCATAATTAAACCCACCCACAAGAATTCAAATTGAAATAAATCTATGGATTTAATCTAAGACCACAGACGAAATCACGCCCTTGCTCAAAACTATTTAAAAAATATTTTGATATTTTGCAACCTTTTAATAACTAGTTAGTAGGAAATGTGGCAATTACAGTATATTTTGGTAGAAATATCAATAGAATAATCGATGAGCAACCATTATTCATTGTAGATGAAACCCTGATGGTAAAAATGCGTAAGCCCCTCAATTTTATTCTTTGTAAATTAATCTTTATTATTATAAATATAAGATTGAATTTACATTATCTTATAAGATAATGTATTTTAATCTCTATCCATAGCTAAACAGATAATTATTAGTCTCCCTAAATGCACACCGCCAATATAAAGCAGTATGATCGAGAAATGTTATTGTGTCAATACGTCAATCAAACATTTTTTATTCGATTTCGATAAAATCTTCTACTGTAAATTGGTTTTTTTATTGTGAATCTGTATAAATCTTATATTATAGGTATAATTAAAATACTTTAAAGTTTAGTTGTCATTTTAGTAAATTAATTTTTTAGATACAAATTATATATCTCACGTAGATGCAGCTAGGTTTCAATTTCCGTTTCCTTGATCACACGAAAAGGTGATCATGCTGTTACAAGGCTTTCTCATTTACCTCAAAACCAAAGAGTTGTTTAAACTTTTAAATTTCGGAATTGAATTTATTTCCTGAAATTATAGTTCATAATTTGTCAAAATAATGTAAGCGGCACTTTTGAAATCACGTATAAAAGTCAAAGTCAACTGCTTAAAATCTATTCTCCATAAATACTCTTGGTAAAAGTTGAGAGATAAGCTTCCGACTATTAATTAAGATCATCAAAGATGTCACTGTCAAATTAAAAAGTCAAAAACTGCCCATGGACATTCGGTAAGTCAAGTAAAACAATAAAACTAAATTTATTGTGTCCACGCGTCGATAAAAGTTAACAAATACACAACCCTATTTTACGGTACAATAGATGCAATACTTTGACAATGATGTCGCTTAAAACTTGTCTCAAATCTAAGAGATTTAGAGTTGCTTTTTACTTAAGCATTATTAAATAGTTTTTTACAAAGTAATATAATCCTTAAAGCTTAGAAAATATATGTCTATTTTGCTTACAATCCATTATTAGCTTATGATCTTTTATACAAAGGCATAGGTACATAACTTATTAACGCCTTAAGGTGTAAAGTTATTGTAACATAGATAAGTTTAAGCTTTAGTTTAATTGTTTCGGTTTTCGCTTAAAAACTTCTTAGAATAGTTTGGAATAGTGAAACATTTTTTATTATTCCTTTTCATTAATATTTTTATAACTGGCCAGTATTATAAACGAATAATGTAAGGAGGTATGGTTGATATGTTAAACATTTAAATTGATCAATAGAATCGAAAGGTACTCAGAGAACTATAAGGTATTCACGTATTACAAAATTGTTCAATAACGATTTGGGTGAAGTAATATATGGAAATTATTGTATGAAATTATGAATTACTAAGTAGATGGTGATATCTAGTGTTTACATTGAACATGTTAATGAAATCCTGAAATATAGCTCAAATATTCTCGATCAACTTAATCCATTTATGCGCTACGATAAACACACGCCTATACATAGACACCCAACCACATATGTTAAATGTGTATCCCCCTCCGTATTTGTATCGGAAGTAAAAGATATAGCCCGGATATCTTTTGACTTCTGTACAAGGACCCTCATAAAAATCATCTCAAGTATAATCTAAGAATATCACTGCACTAAATACAGTCGTATTATATATTAAGATCAGAATTTGTTGACAAATTCTTATCAAAACTACTATCTTAACGACTCACCGCCACAGTTCCTTCCACTATTTAGATCCGGAATACTATTTATTGTTTAGAAAACTAATAAATTTCACTGCTTTTTGTAAAGCAATTTGCTTTAATATGGCATATGAACTTAGCAAAAAATCCGTTTCGGTGTGTCGCTAAGTTTTATTGTTTCTGCTCGAGGCAGAATCTATTTAAAAAAAGCTTGAGTTATTTAGAGTAAGATGAACACATTGCTTTCATGTAGTTTTAAGACTCCTTTTTATTTTACACAATTATTTATTTTTTTACTTTAATCTACTCCACACATTTGGGTGTTAATACAAAAAAATACAAGTACTAAATACCTTACATCGGAATGGGTCCATTCAGCCCATCAAAAAGGGACGTTCCATTTTTAAATTATATACCTAATTAAACTTGGGCCAAAAATAAAAAATAATATATATTAATTTAAGTGAATATCAAGTAACAAATATCTTATCTATTAACTAGTTAATTGCAACACTTACGACGGCAGCTAAGGACTTCTTATTTTTTTCGACTCTTGCGCTTCTTTAAATGTTGTCTTTGGAATAATTTAATCAAATTCTACATCGCTTTTTTCATGGATACCCTTCAGTATTATAATATTACAAAATAAACTCTTCTTCTTATATAACTGTTGACTGCCACCGATAGATAAACCCTTAATAGACGTATCTGAGCCAAACTATTTTTTATTATTTTTTAGTTTTATCTAAATATTACTGTACTATAAAAACGAATTTGACCAGCCTCACTTACAAGGGTTGGACATATGGCTCGTGCGTTTCCCTTTGACGGCCCGCCTCTGAACCCGGACAGGGTGCACCTGAGGTAGCCTCATTTTTATTTGGTACTCAACAACTCATCGACATACGTACTTATGTCAAACTCTATAAAATTTATCGTCTATATACCTATTTACATAAAGCGAAAGATTCGTAGTTTTAATAGCAAGTCGCTAAACTCAAAATCTAATTGACCATTATTATACGTATTATATTATGCGTATTTTTTCATGATACAAATTTATATGCTATCTCCATACATGTCAATACTCATTTATAAAAGAAGCTCATTAATTACCGCTAATTTAAATCTATTGATTCTTATTTACAGATTCTTTTACATTATTAGGTACTTTTTTTCGTTTGATTGAATGAAATGCATATCGATGGTTTTCTGACGCAACCTCGTAACTCGATTTTTGACGATTTTGAGATTTAATCGGAAAATTAATCAAT
>JAOSYY010000010.1:221872-261616 GCA_025727935.1 Hebomoia glaucippe
ATAAAGATTGGGAACGCAACAAAGTAAAAAAAGCTCGCGTAGAAGGTAAAACTTATTTTAGTATGAGTAGAAAAAAAGATGAAAACAGTTCATTAACTGAAAGAAAGGAACGAAAAATTAAACAAGGATGTACATCTAAAAAATGTGCTGCTAGTCAAGTGAAGAAGTGCAATGAAATTTCGGAAAAAAACAAGAAAAAAAATTTTCAATTCATTTTGGAAAGATTTCATTTAAAATACGTTAATGAGAAATAAAAATTATATTTTTTTACGCCTTTAAATATTATCTATTGGCAATGATGAAAGATAATATTTTGTAATTTTATAATTCTATTAAAAAAGTCAATTGAAGTGATTAAAAGTATTATTAAAACTATGTGATATAATAATACTATAATACTAGAATTAAGACAAAAAGTATATCTCAAGTTAAAAAAGTACTATATTTTAGTAATTAAAAACAAACATTATTAAAAAATTTAATAATAATACTTTTATTTGATAAATAATAATTAAAAAGTTGATCTGTTCTTAAAATAAAATAATTAAAAAATTTTTATTCATGTACTCTTATTTGAAACAGATATTACGCAATCACGTATGTTACGTTTTTTTCTCTGCGACAAACACGTATCTCAGAAAAGAAAAGAAAAAATAATGATTAAATTTTTTTAATACTATATTTAACTCAAAAATTTGTCAAAAGATTGAATATTTTTAAAATAAAAAAAAAAATCATTATAAAAAGTTTTTTGTCTTTCCTGGAAAGTAGTGGTTTCTGAGATACGAGGTTGCGTCAGAAAACCATCGATATTAGTTTTAAAAAATTTGCATTCATGTATAGAAAATATCGATACTTTCTTATAGAAATGAGGCAGTTTTAGAAAGCAAAGAAAAGCGCTAAAAACTTGCATGGACTGACTTTACCTAATTATTAACGAGCTTTTCTTAAGAATCACTCGTAAGCTACAATCCAATCAAATCTTAGTTTTGACTTATAATTATAGAGACTCGGATGACAATACAGTATTTTTGTATTTCGTAGCTCATTTGACAAAGGAACCAAAAGATTATTAGTAGTATAGAGATCGTAGGTTTTAGTAGTTCTTAGTGCTAAAGAGCAAATCCTGAATCGAGTCATGAAACTTTAATGTTAGCTTTTGCATGTTTAAGTATTAGTTACTTAAAGACTGTCATTTATATAAATAGACAAGTCTCGAAGGTAAAATCGCCATACCAACGGGTGGGTAATTTTGAAACCTCAAGTAACATATGGTGGTGGCAGACGCCATACCAACTGTCGTAGCTACCATCTCTTTTCCACATAATACATTAACCTTCAGTGAAAAGAGATAAAACATTCATTAGTTGATAATATTTTCTGAATTGCAAAGAAATGTTTATGTCGTAGACACGTGCTCCGGAAAGGAGGGTAGGCTTTGACGCGAATTTGAAGTTTAAATTTCGAACAGGATATTGGAAACGTTAACATATTGTATACTAAACAATGGGATGTTTGATCCCAAGCGTTTTAATGTTACGAGAAAGTTATTCTTATATTAAAAAAATATTTTTATGTTCAATTTCATATAACTACGAGTAGACATAAATTTATTAGTCTAAGTAAGTACTTAGGCTAATAATAATTCTACATTAAGTATTAAAATGAATCACTTATGCGATTAAATTAAATTAATGGCGTGGCCCAGAGTAGCATTACATAGTACATCGCAAGAGTGGAATGGTCATAAATGAAACGGGAGTGAACTGCAAGTTGGTTCCAATATACTGTGTTGCGTGTATTGTTTAATAAGTAACAGTTGTTTTAACTTTGAGGTTATAAATAAATAGATAGAATTACGTTAAAAATCTTCTTTTTTTCCTGGACTTCAAAGTAAAATTCTGGTATCAAGCCTAATTCTTTCTGTTGCAATATTGATACGAATATATTTAGATTTACCATATAGAAATAAAACTTTGCATGTCTGTATATAACCGAATAACATTACTACAATTTCGTATATTACAGCTGATCTTTGAGGTGTTAGTTTTAACTAGACTACAAAATTCAACTCCAAAAATAAATTAAAAGAATTAATACAAAAAAATCCATATATAAACAATGTACAGGACAGAAGACACTTTTCCCGTAGTAATAAGTTTTCACCGAAAGCGTTTTGAAAGGCGTAATGTCTTAATCGCTTTCTTAACTTCATCTAATTTACATTTAAATGGTAATTTCATCTCTTCTAACGGACCAACATAAAAGCCGCTTTTAGATATTGATCCATTTAAACGATTAGTGGACCAACAATGAAGTCATTTAGAAAAATCCCATGTTTGTTTAGCATTAAATATTATAATAGGGGTCTAAACGATCGCGCCGGTAAATAAAGGGTTGACTACGATTTTATTCGGTCAACATATGGCCGATTTACTTTTTGTACAAATATTTTTATTATAATATCTTTGACTACTATTAGTAACATAACTTTGGTACAACAATTGAAACCCTAGAGGAGGTTCTAGAAGAACAATAATTTTTCTTGTAAAAGTAAGTAGGTAGTTTAAATTACATTTTTAACTTGAGAGTCAATTGGCACATGACCTCTAAAATAATCAACATAGCTTGTGACAGCGGCTTCGCTCGCTTTTATTTCGATTCTGTCTTCCTCTTCTTACTGTGTATTATATTATTTTTAGATAAGTTTCATTCCATATTGTTATTTTACATAATATTAACAAAAAAGAGGGATATATATATATATATATATATATATATATATCCCTCTTTTTTGTTAACCAGCGGTTCCGGAAATTAGCGCGTTCAAACAAATAAACTCTTCAGTTTTATAACATAAGTATCGGTCAAACTACATATATAATAGTATAATACATACAAAGTTTCATTATGACATATTTAGCGACAGGTTTCTCAGGATTACTTAAGTTGTTTTTTTTATCAGAATTAAGTGAAGTAAAAGAATGTTGAACTTGTCAAAACCAAATGTGCCATTGATGAAATATATCTAAAATCATTGTAGTAGCACAGAAATTATTTGAAATTATAGTTTTAATTTTCAAATGCTCTCAAAAAGTAAATTCTCTATTGACAGGTAATTTCAATCGATTACAAGTTCCAGTGACCTATATCAAGTTTGAAAAAAGTTGCAAATTCTCTTCACGGTAGCGCGATGTCCCGCGGTGTGGCCAGCGTCGGCTTCTGAACAATCTCAAAAAAGGTGTTACTGTTAAAAAAATTGATCGATTCGTGCAACTTTCGATGGACTTTCGATTTCGCACGCCTACTTTAAAATTGATAATGATTTAACAATAGACACTGATTTTTTTTGATATTTCTAGACAAAAATTCACAAAAAATGTTGTCCGTACCTCCAAGAAGGTAAGTTTTTCAGGCATTCCATATTAAAGAAAATCGATGGCAGGAAAGTTGGCTGTACCTCCGATTGGGTAATTTGTTTTTATTTTTGTAATGGAGATATAATAAGCTACCATTACCTTAATCCGTATTACACGTCAACACGATAGCAGGACATCAACTGATTAAGTCATCAACAGACTAACTGCCTCTTCGGATGACATTATGATATGGTTATTTAATAACAGGCATAAAAATCACGTCGTACAAAATGCACATACTTGGAATACGTAAATTTTTGTACTTATGGGTGGATGTAAAGAAACATATCTTTTAAGTGTAAAGTTTATAGTGTACATATTATTATTTTTTGACAGAAAATGTGAGATTGTTACTGTAGCATTTTCATTCAAACTCATATAGTATTCTTCTACAAAATCTATTCTTGAGTGAAAAGCGGAACACAACAATGTCTGTAAGATATTATTATATTCTTCTGGCACTATAATAACCAAAAGCAAGAATAATATAAAATTGAAGTAAGCGTAATATTACACGCAACAAAATAAATATTTGCGATCAACGCTGAAACATCTAGGTAAACATTAATTTACAGAAATTATTAATAGCATGTATAGTCAATAGTTATATGTAATAGGTCTTAGTGGATACTAACACTGTAATAAGATTATTTTTAAAAGTAATCTTAGGCCGTAACCGTAGACTTTACTAATTAAAATGTTCCTCCAGTTGCCTCTCCCGCCCTATTTCATTGCGTTGTCACCAAGAGAATCCCCTGACCCCATAGCCATTAATCTTCTTCCTTTTTTGCTATAACATTTATAAATAATTTCTTGTTTTCAAATTGACTAATTTACCTACCATTGTCAAAGGCACCGCAAGAAATTTCTATATCAATTGACAATAAAAATTTTTTTATCTGTGCACCCGCGAATAAAGAACCGGCGGGATGTCTAAAATTTAAATCGACGTCAATTCGAACAATGGTCACCAGCCGTTCGCGCCAATCGCGCTTGCACAGACCACACAATGACAAATTAACAATAGCATAGATAAAAACTACTCCGAATTCACGGGCTACCGAATTAACAAATTAATTAGGGGATATTATCAAATGTATATAATTTAATGAAAATCGGTCAAGTGTGAATATTAATTGAAATAGGAAATACATTTTGGCGGAATTTTGTTCACTAGACATATAAACTCTTTTTATTAATTGTCAGTTTAAAAAAGAACACCAAATATGTCATAAAAAATTAAGCAACTTGAAAATATTTTCACAATAATTGAAAATTACAGTACAAACAAGTGTAATAATGTAATCAAATATATACATTGCTTTCCTAACCTTGCCATATCTTCTTAGGCATGTGTTAGGAAATTTTATAGATTTTCGTAAAGTACGAAATAAAATGTGTTTTGTTCATGTCTAAAAATTCTAATATTATCAAAGTTTTCGTTTGTAAAGGTTCATAAAATGAGATATATTTATTTCTCTTAATTATTTATTCATTCTTTTTTAATTTTTAGAAAATTCACGATTAATAAAAATGGCGGAGATTGCACGAGAGTTTCTAGAAAATTCATTGGATAATGATTATGTTAATAGAAATAATATAGAAGCCGATAAGGCGCGAGAAACGGAGGTTTGTACAATTTCTTGAAGATAAAAGTCCTGTAACTTACTTTACAAGAATTTAAGATAATATTAGATGTATACTTTTCATTTGTATACTTAACTCTTAGAGAATGTAAAGACCCTTTAGTCGTCGAAGAGGTCCAAAGTATAAGTAATGTCAATAACAAATAGTCATGCATATCAACAATTTACGTCATTTTGACACCGTTATATGTTGGATATTTATTATTTGACGTTAGTTTGTATATATTTTCGAGATTTTTTCATTTAAAGGATCTTCGTCAAAAAGAGACTACAATGTACTTGGTAGTCTTGGGAAAGTTTGTCTTCTTATTCGTTAGCATTACAACAATAATTATAGTCAATGATTACAGAGTATGGTAACAAGTTCATCATCGTATGTATTAGCTCGCAATGACAGTCAACTAAGCGGTGATATAGATCGCTGGCTTAGAGAGTCTCCCGCTGACCTCCCCGAACATGGCAGCAGGTAACATGCCCTTTTTAAAATAGCGGAGCGAACGGCTTTTTCCAGGGATGATATCAATATAAGTACATTCTATAATGATGAAGTGAACTCGAAACCGACTATTCACTTTACGAATTGATTAAAGTGTTTGTAATTAGAAAGTGCTACCCTACACCGATATTAAACGATGTTTGTGTATGTTATGAAAAATTTGTAATAATTATTATCATCAACAGGGTAACAAGCGTTCAAAGATCAGCTTTAACATCTACAACAAACTCAATATTCAGCGCCAGTTTTTGGTACCTGGCAGCTTTGGTCCTGCCACTTTTTAGTGCGAATTCTTATTCACAATGGAGGTGTTCACCAAGGTAGGTATAACATGGTAATTTAACTGTACTAATATACTATTGTTTAATGTTTATAGTTATTGAAAGAAAGGGGCTAATTTTAATACTAAATGCTATTCAAAAGGTTCAGTGGTATTATTCGAATGCATGAGAAACACGATATATAAAAATTGTTTCGATTGGATTGGACAGGGTGACTTACTTTCTTGTAGAAATAGACTATAGTCATTGAAACAAACAGTCCATGCCCCACTATGGGACTCGAAGATTCCCATAGAGAGGCAACAAAGATGAGACAAATAAAAAATAATATAAGTAACCCTAACGTTACGAGTAATAAGCATTTCGCGGGTAACTCCCTTTATCGTGAAAATATACAGATAATTTAGTATTATTCTAATTTAACTTAATTTAAATAATAGACATCTATCGTTGATTTTAATAAACAATGAAAATTATTTATTTTAAAAATTATAAAATATTACAGTTCCAAAAATTTTGTTTCTTGTTAAACGCAGTTCATCTAATCTAACCTAGATGGCGTACTTATTAATTATAATTTCGTATATTCAAAGCTAGGTAGCGACTTTCCAAATTTAAAATTAAAACTTTGTATTTAAGTATTAAACAAATGAACGCATTTATATATTATTAAGATAAATATTTTTTATCTTTGCAGTGTAATTCTAAACACAGCCGGGCTGTTAGTAACACAGTTAGGGCATGCTTGCAGTCGTGTTAGATGTCACATTCGCCGTTTAACTCAAAATACAGTCGCTAGAGATCTTTTTGCAACAGCAATGGACTTGATCTTAGTTATTTACGCCGTTGGCTTCTTAATTCTCTCAATGTACCAGGCGTCGCTTATTGGTTAAATGTTTCTTTTTTTTAAATGTACTATATTTCTTTACTAACGCTAAATCTTTCTAATTAAACTCTCTCACACACGTTTGCCTATTTATTTTATTATATGTTATTTCTATATTTGCATCGTTAGTTACACTACGATATTCAAAATGTTTGATCGCTGCCGGGTCTAGTACATTTATATTACCTGTATGTTCTAATTTGTTTAAAAGCTTGTTATTCGTAAATTTTTGTGCATTAAAAATGACGACATAATTAATCACGTGAAGTGACTAAGTCACCATGAAGTGAGCCAGATTCTCATTTTTCGTTGACTATCATGAAATGTAATGAGTAATAAACAATTCTTAAATAATTTAATGTTGTATGGAAAAACATCAATAAGGTTCTTGATAACGAGAACCGAGAAAACAAGACCTTGTCAGTACTAATATCCCTTACTAGAATACAAAAATACTTCTGTGTAATTGGTATAAATAAACCTTATTATCCGAACACTTGCATAACTGAAAGGACTTTGTTCTCAAGTGGTTAGATTAAGACAAGTACTCATTTAATGTAACTGATTGATGATTTATGTACTGGACTATTTTTATCAGGAGTACTTTGATAATAGTTGTATCCTTTTTAGATATATCTATGAGACTTGAGCGTTCTTGAGACGTTGATAAATATTTTAATTTTGTTTACATTTGCTTTCCAGAGAAAACTCATCCTATATATATACAGGAAATCATAGCCGAATAAAATATTCATTAAAAATAAAAAGAAATGGTAAACATGTAAATTTTTATAAATAGACATTTAAGAGAAGACTACTGCCTACAACATGTAAAAGAAACTTTCTGTCTTTTTTTATAGGGTTTGGTGATTGTATATTCGCTTATTAAATGTTTTATCTAATATAAATACTAACATCATTCATAAAAGAAAAGGTCGCGATGTATAGCTGCGGTTTTCGATTTTTGTGTTTTCTCAATATTTGTATTTTTATAAGTCAAAAACACATCATTGAACGATATGTTATCAGCGTTCTGACTGCACTAACATTGAATTACAATTTACATGACAGAAATAGCATATTTATAAACGTATTTCATTTATCACTGTGCCACAGAGGTATAGGCGTTTAAGGAGGTGTTAACATAATGGACTGTCTATTCAAAATAGTGAAATTCAGTAGGCTATTGTGTGTATATTTGGCTGTATTCATGTAGGCCAAGAGACATACCTGTTCACTGCTAAATTCACATTTACCAAACAATATCTTCCGAATGTTCAATATTGCTATAACCAATATATGACACTGAGTACCGCTATTAAGGTAGTAAGGTTTATTTTGTACATAATCTACATGTAACCTGGACTGAGTAGATCGTCTTTCATTAATGTGTTAATCAAAAACAGCGGAAATATCATATTAATTCAATACTTCTTAACTTACGTTCTTCTGTATACAATTAAAGTTAAATCCAAAGTGTCAATCTATATACTATTACATAAAAATGAATCCCTATGTCACATCATAATTTAAGAAAGACTACTGATTTTGTTAATTTTTTCAAATATTATTATACTTCGTAGAAAATTTAAGAACTCTAATCGGAAGGTATTAAAAAACTTAATGCACTGTCATAAACTTGCCGCAATTGTATGTTCGCAGGACGTATACGGGCTGCTTTGAGAGGGCAATTAACTACGAATAAAACCATGGGGCGCCAGTAGTATTATATCTTTTTTTTGAGGATTCCTTTCATGAAACACTCCGTATAAGTAATAAGTCAAGGTTAACTTTGTTTTGTCACGAATAATAATTTACTTCGAAACTATTGAAATTAATATTATAATGTTATTTAAATTAAACCAAGTTATTATATATTCAAATAAAATCACTAAATAAGAGTATGAGAACGTCACTTATGATCTAAGGTTACAGGTTTGTTCAAGAACGTGTCTGAGAAAAACAATTTTGGCCTGAAAAACTAGAATGGATTCTTGTGATTTTCATAATTATAAACAAATATTTACAAATGATGTCCCTGAGCTATTATTTCGATAGTTATAGGTAATTGACAAGATATCTCCTAATTTAATGATATACTCATATTGAGGAAATGTCAAAAGGAGAACTCGCTTTAAAGTTTCGTTTCAGATTTACAATTTTCGTACTGTTTTTATGATAAAAACATATTATATAAATTAGTTTAATTATATAGGTTTAATTAGTACACTGACAGATAGGTACATTCTCTTTTAATTTTAAATAATATCTAAGAATATTCTAGATTATGTCCTAAAAGAAAGATGAAATTAAAATTGATTCTTCGTTTCTTAGATACGATGGCTCAGACAAAACTTAAAAGTTACACCCAAATTCTGTTGTTTATTTAATGTTTATATAGACTATATAACGAAGAAATTTCCTAGAAAATTAATTTTCCTTATGAATAATAATTATATTAACATAGGAATAATATGTGACCTAGTTGTACGTCTAGTTAGGTAAACCTTATCATTTCATCATTGTGGACTCAGCTGGTAATGCATTCCGTTGGGAGATTATTCATTCTGCAGATATTTTAATGTTTGAAGAAATTCCTCAAGGTCAACTGAATTCATTGACAAATGACTAAGAATAAGTAAAGAATGGTCGCGCATATTATGAGATATTATAGGCATTGACGCATTCCATAAAAAATTATGTATCTATAAAATATTGTCTGCTATTTTTTATGAACATGAACATGTTTTCGTGGGTCTTTCTATAAGTATTAAATGGTTTGGAGAAGTGATCGAAATTTTAGTCAGTGAATTTAATCAATTTATAATTGCTCGAAATTGAACGAAACGGCGACAAAAAATTATTGACTTAGATCAGCATTATTCACATCTATCAATACTATCATAAGGCAGTATCAAAATAATATATCAACCGTTTCGAGGACTCGAAATAAGCAGACAAACACGGTAATAAAATAATTTTAGACTTTTTAGAATTGTATGGAATTCGATGTAACTAGCTTTTTATAAAATAAATTTAGTAGGTAATTTAATATATGTAATGTACAGTATTTACAAATAATCCCACACTGTAACTCTCATTCATGGTTTGGGGAAAGAGAATGTTATTACAAAGTCATGTAACAATGTTTGGGAAAGATCAGCCGTGAATTATTTCACACATACCGTCACGTACAAATAACAAACACTGTTTCTGAACGGTCATTGATATATTTAAATACTCTATACTAATTACTAATTGTATGTAAGGAGAATTCATCGCCAATCTTGACCCCTTTTAAATAGCAGTTATGCGACACTAAAAGGAAACGTACACGGTGTTTTGAATGTACTTGATTATATATAGGTGAAATTTTAAAGTGGCCGTAGTAAGCCAAATCCTAAAGTATGAAGAATAGCGAAATAAATGCTTAAAGCAGTGTTGAGACCCATTTTCATGACAGTTAAAGTTTAAAAAAGATCGGATTTTTCAAAAACAAATATTGAAATTGAATAAAAACACTATTATTATTAGACCTTTCGACAGTGATACTAATATGAAACAAATTCTGCACGTAATTATAATATTATATTAGCTAAATAATTCAAAATAATTCATTCAGGGGTGGATCACTCTTAACATTTAGGAGCATTAAAAATAGATCTTGTCCGATTCGCAGACAATTTTTCACGAAAATCGGTAGAGCCATTTCAGAGGAATTTAATTATTATAAATACCGTGACACGATAATTATATAAATTAGATAATGCAGATACTGTCGATTCCTTTTAAAAATACTATGCGCATTATTAAAGCACTTTTTATAATGCGTTCAATTACATTTTTATAATATTGTTGGTGTATCAATCGCATTTTGAATAAGATAATATTAAAGAAAATATCCTAAATTTTGCATCTGTCTTATAAGGTTATTTGTTAAGGTGTAATAAGTAAGGTAATTTAGAATAGTTTTTTTAGACAGAAACTGCAATCTTTTTTCAGATAACTAAAGCTAAATGTCTAATACAATCTATGTTTAACTACTTAATCGAAAAATATACGTAATAGTATCCAAGAGTCAGGTACTCATAACAAAAAAATATCGGAATCGAATTTCAATTACAGAAAGGTTACTAATAAAGACGGACATTATTGTTATACCCATATCCGGTTTAAAGAAAAATAGTAAGAATAGTAAAGGTATGCATTATGGTGAGGTCATACAAACACTAGATCCATATGCTATGGGATTTATTTTCAGTTTTGTTTTGAGTTTCACGCATAATGGTTGTGTGTTTGGTGCTCATAACGCTTTTAGCGTGTCCGTTTACGCGCGCTCAGGTTTGTTAATATTTAGAATATTTTTGAATACTACGAATATTAAATATATAAAGGAAAACACCTTGTATATAGGTCCTTTATTTATAATGAATCTAGTTTTAAAAATTAGTTTTGCGATACTGTCTAAATAGTTTGTTTAAATATGGAAAGTTATTTGCATTGATTGCAATATAAGTTACTAAATAATTAAGGCAAACGTGAGTTTTATAAATTAATACTTTTCAAGGAATTTTATATTAAACTAGCTTCTGCCAGCGGCTTCGCTCGCATACATTTCCATTTTTACACTTTGGGTTACATTATTGCACCTTTAGTATGGCCCTAATTTTTTTGAAAATATAAAATAGCCTTCCGCCATAAATGTACTATTACGACGACATTGAAAGAATATTTCAAATCGGGCTAGCGGTTCCTGAGATTAACGCGTTCAAACAAACAAACAAACTCGTCAGTTTATAATATTTGTATAGATATAAATATACATACATGTGATTTTTTCAATGAAAATGTTGAAATAGTTCTTGTAATTCAGAACATAAATGGAGCAGTTACACGTTAAAAAGACGTTGTCGTAATAGACAGTGCAGATTCTTTTAAAAAATAATCATTTTTTGTATATAAGCAGAAGGAATGTGGAATATGTAACAGTTTATAACTAGGTTTATTTATATAAAGGCAATTCTAGGAAATTAAAGTTATGAAAATTAATGTTATCCAAAAATACGATAACAGATAATATCGAATTGTTTATTAACTATATGGAGTCCGAAATAGATATACATAGATGCACACTTTTACTGTAAAAACTTACTTAAATCCTCGACGACAGAAAGGTGTTTGGAATAAGCTCGTTTTTTATGCAGTTTTTTTCGTTTTAAGTCTGACCTAATCGACAAGGTTTTTATTTATATTTTTATGGTGTGGAGCTTACGTAAGTCCATATAAGAAATGAAATTAATTATGAGAAACTGACAATTTAAAAAAAGCCTATTTTAAATACTCTAATATATATATTAACCACTTAGAGTGTGTGTATGAAGTTGCTGTAACATACCGACAAAGTGAACAAAATTGCGGTCGTCGGCTCGTTAAAATATTATAAGAACTTCATATTATAATATAATCTTCAAATATAGTTTATTTGTGTTTATTTGTTCACACGGCCGTGGGCTTCATGTAAATAATAGTTATGAGCAAATATCAAATTCCTCGTGATAAGCCTCGCTGTGTAGTTCTTATCAGTGAAATATTTAATTTATTCTTTATTTACTATTTACTAAAACAATAAATTATTTCGTAACAAAATTATAATCCTGAGTCTAAAAAAAATCAATTCAACTTCTATTTTGTAGAAGAAGAATATTTTTAGACAGGACCAAAAAAAATAAAAACCTACAAAACTAAAATTCTTATAAACCTACGAATTATAATTAAATTTTATAAGCAAGAAATCTCTCTATTTTACAAAAATAAATAAAAATCCTTTTAATATTCTGCGAGTGAAAGTTACTTCTAATTTTATTAATATTCTCAACGCATTTAATTTATAAAATTAACGCATATGGAATGACTACGAAGACCTACTCAATACTGCTAAAAATACGCGTTTTGATTTCAGTTTAAAACTTTCCAAATGCTAATAAAAGTTAATAAATGTAAAAAGACTACACTGAGCAATTATCATAAATATGGCTAAGATTGTACCATTAAATGACTACTTAATTTCTGCTGCGAAAAGTATAGGTACGCGTTTACGGCTAAATTCTGAATATTTACATACATAAATCAAATTGTAAAATATATTTTAACATTTAATTAATTTAATTTAATAATTTAAAACGAATAAAGTATCATTTGCGTATCTGTAGTGATGTAAACATATTTTCATACGACGTACTCGTAATTATTGGAGGGTTATACATAGAAGTATTTGTTTAAACACACCTACCTTAACAACTCATACTTGACCCACGATTTCTGTTGACATTTGACTATGGTACTATCATGTGTCACACTACCGTGGGATAACAATCCGCTGACTACGGGCTAACGTAAAACATAATATTATAATACCCATCGTCATCACATTCAATATAATCGAAATATTATAAAAACACCATGCTTCTATGCTGTGATTATTCTTAATTTAAAATGTAAAATCTTTTTCATAGCACATAGCTTTTTTTTTAGTCTTTGGATATGGTCATTGTTATAAAAATAACTGTACAAAGTTTTACTTCATTGCCTCTTTTGTTAAATTCCCGATATTCTAGGTCTTAGTCAGGCAAAATTACTTCAAAGGACGAATTAAAACTTAGCATTTTCCAATTTCTACATGTAACATTTATACATATATGTAATGGGTTCGCGACACAATATGTTATCCTTAATTATTCAATGAAAATACACATTCATAGTGACAATTAACTATATTTGTCGTTAAATTACATAATAAATCTGTACAAGATCTATGCTATTGAACTATAAATATAACGTGACGCCGTCTACGAGTGCCGATTTATTGTGCAACACAAGGTCACGTCAATGCATCCGTAAAGATCGTCATTGCACGAGTTAACATACCTATATTTGTGTACAAAACATTTATTACATAACCCAAAAAATATGTTAATATTAGAAAGAGTTCTTCGTGTACAATTTTTAACGTTCAGGAAAATATGTTATTATCGTTAAAATCGGTGTTTACAGATATATTTTTTAACTCAACCTTTATATAAAGTTCTATTCGGAAATAGACATATAAAAATATCTTACTTAGGCAAGCTCGAATAAATAACATTTATTAATTTCTTTTGTAAAAGCGTATTGAATATACTTTAACTCGGTATATATATATCAATATGTGTTAAAAATATCTTAAGTTTTCACTTCTCGTATTAATCGTGAGCCTCAGAGAATAAATAAATATTAATATTAATTAAATTCGCAACTGCACAGAACATAAATCATGCTTCAATGTACCGCTTTGGCTGGGTCCCGACCCCTTGCCTTGAGATAACGGCTATGCTAATACTAATAAAAATAATTTAACTCCTGCTAGTTGCTTAGAATTTAAATACTGTATGAAAATGTTAATATGTAAATTGAGGAGTATAATTTTCCAAGTGAAGTGTTAGTAAGAAGCTTGATAAATCTTATATAACTGTCAAAGGTTTTATCCTAAGGAAATTCTTTGAAAAATAAAACTTTTATTTGTGTTAAATTAAAAATGATGATGCAAAAAGTTTTCTTGGTGATAATCGGTAGCGAAGGAGCTAGTATATTTTTTTAGTTTCTCAAATGTTCAATATTGTCTAAAAATCTGTGTCATGCTTTCCAATAAATAAGTCAATTAAATATAAAATATTAATATAATAAAATATAAGCTATATCAATTAAACAATATATATTTTGTACGATGTATTTCATTAAAATCTTGATGATTACCTTACAAAATATCGAACTTACAGTAATCAACAAATTCTGAATTATTATAAATTTATAATTCAGAATTTATTGTATACGTACGATTCCCTTACAAATAGTACGTATACAATGAGAGTCAACACATTTTGTCGACAATATTATTAAAATACTCTTGATATACTTAAATAGTTTTGTTTATATAAGCTCCCTTTTCATCTAACTTTGATTTTTTTTTAAAAAATACATATTTGAATAAAATTGCCTTAATTCATTGTTGAAAAAGCAATGCAGTTTCAGATTCAGTCTATAAATTTCCTAGTCACCGAAATGAGAAGAAATACATTTTTATATATATTTTGGCCAAGTCATCACCAAATCTTCGTTATAGAGTTAATAGTAAAGTAGGGATAGGTTGCATCAGTGCATTATACAAAATATAACATTGTCCATCATAGCGTATCGATTTGATGCATACATTACTTATCTTTGTGTAAAAATTGAGTCGTAATAATGAATGAATCTTTACAAAGTTTACATTTTCGGTTTCATGTCGCTGGAAATATTAAAATATAATGTTGCCAATATTTGTATGATGTCACAGAGGAAACATAAAATTTTGATATTATAATAATATTACTAGAAATATAGTTACAGAATTTCATTATACCGATGCTTTGTATACAACATAGTAGAATTTATTCGTTTAAATCAATTTATTTTAATAATATGGTATTAAATTTTACATAAATTTAATAGCTAAAGTAATTTTAAGGTTACGTTAATGTTAGAAATGTATTAGTTTTAGGAAACTTTTTTACTCAGTGGCTGTTTACAATGAGATTTAGAAAAGTGAAAATATTTAGAAGTATATCATAAACGCGAAGGCATCGAATAAAAACCAATAACAGAAAAATTATTTCAAGCAGTATTCTACACGATTTTTGAGAACAGATTTTCCAAGTTGTAGAAATTGACAATTTTTAGGCTTATGTGAAAGGGTTATTACCTTATTTGATATTAGCCACATAGAACCTTACGCCTGATTAGCTGATTACATAGACGTATGTAATATGATAATATACTAGACTGAATGGCGACCGCAAATACGTCATAATAAAGATAACCCGTTGGGTTGCATTCCTAGTTAGGTGTAGTCACGTTTTAAAATAAACTTAGACTGGCTCTATTCTCTATGACTACCTGTCAACTGTCTAGGATGAACAAATTTATTCAAATTCTTTAGTAATAATATATACTACGGTACTATGATATTCCTATTACGTACGTTTTTTACTTTATTGTTTGCATATTTTTTAACATTCGCATTTTCAAAGTTATTCCGTAGTGGCGAAAATAAAAAAATATTGTAAACTTATCGGCATGTACTGTCTTGACTTTTGACGTTTCAATTTCACGTCATAGACTAAATATTGCGAAAACGTTTACGTTCCACTGTTTTCATCAGAGATAAGATTTCATGCCTGGAACTCATTTTTCGACAAGCGTTTTATTTTAATTATCTCATAAACGATATTTCTAAGGTGATGACGTAGACTAGGTTTGTGCGTGTCCAAGGCCGCTTTAGTAAACTACTGAAATTACTTACATTTCTTTTTAACTGAACATTAAATTATTAATAATTCTATATTTTTGTATTGTTATTATGAGTTCAAAGCGAAAGGTGAATTTTGCTATTCTTTCTTCCGCCCACCCATATTCCCATTTGAATTAAATCGACAGAAGAGATCTTCCTTAACTTTTTTTTTCTAGACAAGTGGTCTAGAAAAAGAAAAGTTATGTTTCTTTTCCATGACCAACAATAGATAATTAGAGTAACATTATACTGGTGTTGATATCCACATAAGTGTCTATAAAAAAAATCCATTTTTCTTTTCTGACGATTTTAACTGCTAACATTTTTGTGAATGTATAAATTAATAAATGTATTGTTTTGTAGGCGCAAGCATCGATATGGGTAGACGTCGCTCCCAACTCAGTCGAAAACCTCGAAATCGAAAGGCGGTATACACCTGAACTCTTCGAACAACTTCAGTCTACGAAGGCGGATGCATTGCTTCTGTACACCGAGTATACCGCCCAAGCCAGTACCGAAATGAAGAATTTCATTAGAAATATATCACGACTGACTGAAGACACAATTGGCAGCATGAATAAGAGCATATTGGACAATGCAGTTAGGTCTTCTTTAATCTCTTTCTCTTTTAATGTTAAATACTTTTACTTGCTCAATTTGTTACAAAATATTATATATATGAAATCTAGTTATTTTTAAGCCATATCGAAATGTCAACATCATAATGTGATATCATGGAGTTGATCTGCTTATATCAGTAAGAACCACCAATAATAAATAGTAAAAAAATTTAAAATGCAAGTTGATCCTTTCGTGGCATGTATCATATATGCTCTTTGAATACTAAACCGATCTCTCCGCATTCCTGAATGTTGCTGATTATTTGCATGCCATCGCAACAAGAGTGCTGTTGCAGTATTAGTAACAACAGTAGGGAGTTTACAAGCAAACATTGCAGTCACTTATGGTGGACGTAATGTACTAACTGGTGCCCGCAACGTTTATGTAGAAAATTTTTTTCGCAGTGTCTGGTTTCTTCAATTTCATCAAAATTAATAATTTAATTATGTTGCCAAGAAAACAACTGTTTTATAAGCTTAAATCTATCTCTAGATATTCCAAATTTCAATTTAATTTATCGTCCATTATAGGTGATAAAAGTTGGGTGTTCATTTTATTTTTTAGAAATGTAGTGCAGTTAGATATCTTTAAAACCCCCACCTATGTTGTATTAAGTATGTACCAGCTTACGGTCGCATTGCTTCGGCTGCGCAACTGCTTATTAACATTCTGTGCCGCTATCTTAGTTTTGTTTACGATGTAAGTAAAGTAACTGCTCTTATTTTTCTCGGACTGTATGTAGCTTTTTTTACTGAGAAAACCATGTATTTTTAAGAAATATAATAGATGTCTAGATAATCTTCCACGCACACGACCAAAGTAGGTACATGATTTTTATGTGCTTGGTCAAATTTTATCGCATTACGCAGGTAAGATGGATAAATATACTATAAATAATTATAATACATGAAATGAGTACTGAAAAATTACCGTAATGTATATATACTATTGAGACATTCAGCAAAATGATTATGGTTTTTAAATCGTAAAAAGATATGAACTATACATATTGAAAAGTATGCAAGACGCAAAAAAACGTTATTTTTTGATAATTTTTATTTAAATAAAGTAATTGAAGGGAATGAATAGGCAAGTACCGTCAATGAAAAAGCTCAAATCAAATTAAATTATTGACAAAAGCTAAAGTTAATGACCATTATTAACTTCATTAAATCATTGTTATAATATCATTATGGTCCCTACAATTTGTTTATTACATTGACTGGTTTACTTCTCATACAAATGCCTAGTAAAATTTATATAAACATATTAAAGGATAATACAGTTCCTTTGAGACTCAATCATGTTGAAACTACTAAAATTATGGCGTTGGGCCTGTAATTGTTCGATGTATAACGTTTAGTGTATATAGTTTTTGGATTCCATTCTTTATTTGTTTTTTTCCCGAGTTGTCTTTTTTGTTTCGATCTACATTTTTATTAAAAGCTCTTAAAGAAACGGCTCAATACATTTGATTGTCTTTATTAAGCAAAATCTCTATATGCCAGTTTTTGACCTCACTTTCTAAACATCCCTTTGGATATTGTATAGTACAAATTTTTAGTAAGACACTTTATTTTTTAATGTCTTTTTCTATTATTTATTTATTTACTTATTAAAATATTACAAAGACGCTTAAAAACTAAAGTGTACCAAAAACCATAATTGGTCTAAATATAAAATATAGATTTTACAGAGAACATAGAGTTCCGATCAAATCTTAAAAGAACTAGAAGTGACCCGCGTTTTCACCCGTGTCATGATATCTTTTAAATTAGGTAATATAAGATTGAAACCGTAAGGAGTCAGACCATAAAATTCGTGATATATAATTACGGTAATTTGTTTTGCCAATATATTTGTCAACTCTCTCTTATGCAAGCCGAGTGCAGTATAAAAAGTTTATTAAGGACGTTTTCTAACAGTAAGTTCATTAGTTACTATAAACATTAAAATTAAAAGTCCATTTGGGTTTACCAAAAGAGAAAGGGAGAATGAAATCATTAAAATCTGAAAGGTGTTTTTCTTATTATAATTATATAACACCTTAACATGAATATTTTATGTGTTAAATATACGAAAACCTCGGAATCCTTTTCAAGGATATTCTTGTTGCACCTTGTTAAACGTAAAGTTTGTTATGAAACTACAACTTTTTCCTTCAGTCAATTACGCCCCTGAATTTCAGAATAAGTAATCAAATTTTAAAAATTATTAAATCATTACATTCAGTGAAATTAGAGAATTCACTGATGCAAGTATAGTTATACTGTTTAATCCAAGCTTAAGACAGATGTTTCCCTAAGAGGCGTGTGGAATGCTAACTCAGTCGATGGCACAAATTCAGTTCAAGCCTCTCTAAGTCCACATCACTTCGCTATTAGTACGTTAGATAAATGCACTCTCATTTGATTTATTGGAGCTTGCGATGCGCTGAATTTGCAAAGATTATGGGCTTTATAACTTTAACCTATATACTATAATAATGCAATAAAGATATTTATACTATTTACCTAACCTAGATAATTGGAAAGCAAATATTGAAAAATCGAATATCCGTAGAAATTCAAATATATAAAAGAAAGTCCTTAAAAGAAAAAAAGTTTTTATTAAAAAGATTTTATATCTATTAAAATAGTAGTTATAAACATTGAAAATTGTTACAATATTCTAATGAAAAAGAAATACGCTGAACTTCTAGCTAATCGAATCATTTCCGGGACCAAATTGTAGAACTGATATTTTTTTAATGCTAACAACTCGTTGGCGTTAGAAAACAGACATACATATCACGTAACGTAACACACAAATCCAAACTTTTAATTTTCAATATGATTCTTATAGCCTAAAAAAGTACTGAATCTTTATTTATAAACAATATTTTAAATTTCATATAATGTGTTAAATTCTATAGCGTCAATATATAACAATTAGAGTTGATTAAAATGGTTTTTCAAGATATTTTGCATAAATTTTGCCGTAGTTTTTCGTTACATGTAAAAATTCTGACTTAAAAAAAATAATCCGTTAACCATTTGTGTAGGATAAACTAACTATACATTATTTAAACCGTTACGCTTTGATAATTTACAAAATTATGTCAATTATAAATATAATAATTATTACTGACGCACACGAATCATGCCAAAATAATTTCGGGGTTAAACGGGCTATTTGGCTTAAATATCATAGAATGCAATTCGGTCAAGGTTATTGTCGTTTTCGTGTAATTCTTGAGTTTATCTACGCTGTTTTCTATACGCCGTGTCAATGCTTAATGCATTTGTCTGGTTTGTGTAATAGATGGCAATAACATATTCCTGAAATTTCACCTTTATCTATTCTATTAGTTCTAGCATTAAAGTTAATGCAGTTTTAATATACAACGAGTGAGCTATATCGGAATCTTCATTCAGACTACACACTGGCTGATAAGGTCACATTTTTGTGACCTTATGAGCCAGTATGTATCGCTACTTTCCTAATAACATTTTATTAGTACCAGATTCGGCTTTTGTTTTTGTATTTCAAAATCAATATTATATAGAAAATATCATGTATCCAACATAAATCTTTCACTAAACTTGTCAAAACTGAATAATTTGTCAAAATTGCTGTAAGAGTACGTTAGTCAGGTTTACGGTCACTCGATGTAACATAATGAATTATGAGAATAGTGTTAATAACTTAATGCCATGAACCGTTAGTGGAGTCAATGTTAATAACACAACTTAGACGTAAATAGTAAGCAACGTTTTTGTTCTATGCTTATAATGCTTATAATCTCTATATGCTATAAATCTGTTAAACGATTGAAGATCAGTACACGAAAGTAATAGGTAAAATAATTTCATGTAAATATTTTTTTGTCAAGCATGGATAGACTAGCATACGATTATACAAGCATTTGATTTGCTTATGGGATGTCGGTCTATTTGTTTATTTCGAGCATACATAATTTCAAAGTTGAAACGGGCATTAGTTGCACTTCACCTATTCTTCATCTAAGTACGGTGCTAGTGTTAGATCCGAGTATAATTTAAATAAGTATAAATTTAATACTCCTATGTTTATACTAGATGTACAAATAACATGTCTATATGTCTCATGTTAGACCTGGCGGTAATCGAACCCGCCATCTATTTTAGCTGTAGGTTATCTACCGCTAGACCAGCAGGCCAAACCAATATCTCATCATTACACAGTTATTAGGATCTAAAACATTACTATCGATTTTTTTTTATTATTTAAAACTCGATACATATTATATTTTGTGCTAACGTTTTGTGAATCGTAATCAATTTTGCTATAACCGTAGAGAAACGTTCTTTAAAATGTGTGGGTTAACATATTATTATTTATTTGTGTTCAGTTACAGGTAATGCTTGATCAACGGACTAGTTGTGTTAGTATTTATCGTGTCGTATTTAACTAAGCGCAAGCGCAAGTCCGTAATATAAGATGAAAATATTTGCAAATCCGTCATCGTTCAAGTTTGAAGGTTGCTTAATAATTACCTCAGTTATTTCTGAAATATATAAAGTAATGCAAGGTTGTAGTTTTAATTGCAACGGACAGATGGACATTGTTTATGTTTTTACGACTTCCTTCGCGTTTTACGATGCGCAAGCGCTTTGTATCGAGTGACTATTGACTGAATAATAAAATTAATTGTGTTCAAACAGTGTATGTAACATTGCAAATCTTTTAATAATGTATGTTATGTCATTATTCTCGGGCCTCGTCTATGGATTTTCTAAATATGATTTTCGTGTTTATGAAACGCGGCGATAGAGTATGATGTTTATCTCTAACCTCTTGCTAAACATTAGACACTAAAAGCATAGTCTCATTATAGTATGTAACCAGACACATAGATTTTTATATTTTCAATGAATTTTTTTTTCTATATTTCAAATGAATGAAGCATTAATGGGAGCAAGGGACGAGTAAGGAGTTTATTGAAATCATTGCAGATGGAAATCCGTAGTCAGTACAGTCGTACAAGTGAAGCTAGTAATGTTAAAAATATTATTTTTATACGTCATTAACCAGTAATTAAAATTCAACTAGTTGGATATAGTACGTGCTTTAATACAATTACTGGACATAAAATATGTGTTACTTGATATTTTAATATGCATTGAACAAACATTACAATACATACAATGCCGTTCTTCTCAGAGTAGGGCACGGTAACGAACAGCCTATAAACTTAGATCTTAAGTGGCGTTCATACGAATTAATTATTACTGAATGCTAGCTTTTGCCCGGGGCTTCGCTTGCGTTCATATCAATTTCGTCAACAACTTGTAGTTATGTCTCAAATTATTTTCTCATATGATTTATTATATGTATAGATGACTTATAAAATATATTTAAATGAGGATACTGTTTTCCCTGACATCGTATTTAAAATTAAACAAAAATTATGTTTTCCTCCATTTGCAGATACGTTTAGACTACAGGTGGAAACCGTGAGAAAATCTGTAGAGTACTTTCATAGATTAGTTTTAACATACAAAGAGACAAACAAAAAGGGTAAAGTACACATGTTTGTGTCCTATCGCTCTTTTCTTATCTCCCAGAAATGTTTTTTCATAAATTCATTACACATTCAAAATTTCTACTGATTTATTATAAGAATAGGTTACATGTGTTACACCGCGCACGTGGCTGCCGCTGACATTAACATTGACAGTTCACATATTCATACGTGGCCATATTATTTACCTAGTGATGGTAGAACCAGCGATATTAGTATACCTAATTACTAAACAGACCAGAATGACCTTTGACATGTAGTATTAAAATAGTTGAGATCATCATTTCTATAGATTGATGAATATTATAAAATCTATTTCAGTGAGATGGAGACGAAAAGATTTAATAATTTAGACATACAACTACGATAACTGAACTTTAAAAAAAAATGTATAAAAATGATCAGAATATCAAAAACCAAATATAACGATGGCCAATATATTTATTTGTCATCAGATCTATAGCACCTATATGTACAAAGTTTTATTCCGATACGACACTTAGAAAAGGTTTAAAAGCACGTGCTAACATTTTATTGCATTGCTTTTTACTTACTAGTCAAATTATTAACGGCAGATCTTCCGGTAATTTAGTAGCCACAAATGAAACATATGACATCATTCTAAATATATATTTATTATTGATCGATCCCGTAGAAATAATTTCATTTATTACGTACGACGCCGACGGAAGCAGCTATTTTCAGTTAGGTATTATGATAATGTGTTATTTATTATTAACTGCCATTTGGTTTTTGGCTTATTTACAAATATGAATAATAGTGCTCTTGGCAATGACATTATTAGGAAACGGTGACATAATATTATTTGATATATAAACTACTATCTAGTTCATGCGTTCGCATTAGTAGAGAAGTATAAGTATCAAGTATACATCTTCTAAATATTTTCCATGAAACCCTGTTTAGTAGTTTACGTAAAATACGTTACGTAAGAGAAATTAAATTTTTTGTCAAGAATTAATTATATTATTATGAGTTATAAATTTAAATTTTCTCCTATATAATGTGGCATATGTATTATAATTATTTCTATATACGACCGAATGCGTAACAGATACATACTTTATTTCATATTTATAATATTAATGCATACACATATATTTAGTATGATCTAGGATGATTCAAGTATCATTTATTTATTTACTGTCTATAAAGAAACACGTTTCAGCACGTAACTTTTGTAGTAGTATTATTAAGAAAAAACGTAACTAGTTTCAATATGTTTTCAGCCAGCCCCATGTAAAGCCGAATTCCATAAACGTCTGAAGAAGATAGAATATGACGCGCATCGTGCAGCTAGTTTCAGCGGTGAAAATCACCATAAATTCTTTTTGGGACACATGATTGTTTTTCGGATGCATCTTAACAAGGTATTATACTCTGGAGTTCACTTAAGTGTTTCATGATAAATGTTTTTCATTTAGTGATCGGTATATATTATTTACAAGTTTTTTTAAACATTGAGTAAATACTAGCAGGTATTTGATGAATTATAGATCTGAATGCTGTCTTACAAAAAATCTTGAAGAATACTAGTATTTAACTAGCGTTAAAAAAATAATCGGGCAGATTAGTTATGGTCGGTCATATATTCGTATATATGTTGACACAATTTCACGTTAATAGATTAATATTTAATAGCAAAAAGGACTTAATATAATTTAATACTTATAATGTTTTCAGAGTGAAGAATACATAAGGAAATGTGATACAGTTATTAAAACGTGTGGCACGCCCTGTGAAGTAAGTATATATTTCCAAATAAGTATATAAAATAAATTGTTATATTAAAAACGTATAGTAAAGTATATAGACGTTTATGGATAAGGAAATGTGAGAAGAATAGTTTGAAAATTTCGATATTCTTACTAATAGTAAATGAAACCTGTCTACTATATTTTGTCGATGAACTGTCTTTAACAGATATAAAAATAGAGAACGCATTGAAAACGTATGATCATTTGATTTCTTAGAAATGACATAACAATCCCTTCATCTAGCCAAGACAGTTTGTCTGTCTTCAATGTGATTGAACCCAGGCCACGTAGTGATATATTTAAATCAATATCACTGCTCAGTAAGGTTCTTTGTATATACTGATATTATTAGACACGTACAAGACGTTAGTAGATCTTATATCATTCGAGATAAACAACTCTCACTTAGTTTCTCTAAATGGTACATCGTACTTCATTGTATAATCATCGATTCATTAATGATTTTAAGCGGTTTTATCTGTAAACTGATATCGATCATCATTGTGTTTTACGACTCCTTCATCTATGTGTATGGTAAACCCGGATGGATATAATTTGAGAACTGGAAAATACGTTATTTTTAATGATATGTGTGCTAGACCTGATGGGTGTCAAACCCGCGACCAGATTTGTTAAAATATCACGAACAACGTCCATCACAATAAATCTTCCACAAATTAGATCGGTCTAAATTAAAAAAGTTATTGCTTTGAATAAAAGTTAACGTCGCCGCGGTGATAGCTCGCTCTTTGTTACAACCATTAAGTGAGCCTCATACTCATTTGTCAAAGTTTATTACCGAAGAATGTATTTTCTTTCAGACTACACCGCGTATAGTTCGGTGGCGCCGTCTTGCACTAGCCGAGATAAATCGCGTACGGGACGATATACAACATTCACGGCGTTCTTACAAGGTATATAAAAAGATAACTAAATTTTCTATTTAATAAGATAATCGTTGTTTTATATATGTAGTAAACAATTTTAATTTTATTGATTCCAGGATTTATTAGTCCATGTCCATCGCAAATTGAATCATTTCCGGCGGCGCGCTACCTCCCGAGTTAGTGACGCAATTGCTACTATAGAGGCGTGTACAAGACATACGTTATAAGTTAGAACGATTTAAATCCAGTCAATGATATTATAAAGGTGAAGTTTTTTGCCAAAATAAGGCGAAAAGAAGCTAATTAGCAGTTAGCTCCGTTGTTAATTGCTCTTAAATCAAGAATATCTATTGAAATATCGATATAAGGTCTAATGTTTGATACAAACTGGTCTGATAAAATTCATGCCAAGTACCATTGTAAAATTTTACTCTACTTACTACTACGTACGGTATCTAAAAAATAAATAGTTTTTCCGTCCGCGATTCTTAATGATCTTTTTTATGAGTATTAATTACATTTAATTGGTTTGTGTTCATTTAAATTAAGTTAATGTCACCAATTCTGTTCCGAACACTACTGGACTTATCTAAGATGTGTCGCTTTCTTCTCACATAGTAACAATAGAGTATTGAGATGACATTCGTTTAAGTCGCCGTTTTCTTGAACAGAGTTGGTAGCAATATAAACGCGTGAAGTTCCTAATTGGTATTATTAAAATTCTTTATAAAACTTGAATTAGATAAATAGTATCTTTAAATCTTGAAAAACTATGTTAATTTTAAATATATTATAAAGTACAAATATAAAACTATTATGTACTAAATATAGTTATATAAATGGATATTTTTTAAATTTGACAAGCTTAATACTGTTCCTTAGATTGTACAGGATTAAGAAATTGCTTTTTTTATTGTGAAATAAATTAACAATTATTTTGTAACCAAGAGTAACGATGTTAGATTTAATTATCATTCGAACGAGTAAAGCTGTAAGTAGATAATTGATTAGATTAGTTACGTTATAGATTGAAATCAATTCTCGATAATTTAATATAGCGCTTACAATTTTTCAATATGATCGAAGCTGACATGATTTAATACTACAAAGTACGCCATACGTCAATGATATCAATTCTAAAAAACATTTCCGTCGCACATTGAGGGAACCATGCCTTTCATTTAGTCGTTAAATATTACGAGTTATTACCGTATTATATTAGTGAATAACTAAATTCTATTTTATGTAGTTGTAAATTGTATTATTTTATTGAATTTATATAATTTGATTGTTTTGTGCCATACATGTTAACATAATGTTGATGTGAATACAGTTAAACTTTTGAATACAAAAGTTTCTTGAAATGCTTAAATTTGACATTAAAATTTGACCGATGTGCTCATCATATATCGCTGCGCTGTCGATATACATATTTGCTTATTTGGTATTCCAAAATTCAAGAGATTGAAGAGCGATTGTCGTTTTTAAGTCTGTTTAAGATATATTTTATAGATATTGATAGATAAGTCGTACAGTGTAAAATACATGTTTCGACTTCGGTTAACGAATTTCCAAATAAAATATATATCGACAACGTATTAAGTTATTGATAAAGATTAATCGAACCATTGAGAAGTTAAGCTGACAAAACATCGCTTATTATGAGAGGCCTTTATGCAAATCGTATCTTTAGTTTAAAATAATGTACTTAGTGCCACTGTGATAGTCGTAATATATTAAATTATTGTAACAGAATGTTATTTCTAAAGTACAACTACTATGGTAACAATTTATTGTTGTTAATATTATTAATTGATAAATATTTTTGTAATAAACTCCTAACAAAGAGGTTTTTATTTTATTTTCATCGATACTTCAAAGACACGGCACAAAAATTTCATTTCATTAAAGACATTACCGTAAAAACGTACGTTTGTTTTTAATAGTTTAATAGTTATTTTACTAAATTGATATTATAATGCTCCACTGTGTATTAATTAATAAATAATATATGTAGAAAATACAGCTACAAATAATTTATTTGTATGCACACGTAATAAAAAAGGAACCAGTCTTGAGAAGTCGTTATCGTAAACGGGTCATTTAACGCGCCAAACAGTCAAACAAACATACTTTAATACAGATTAGTTATCAAAGTCCGTGACTCCTAGAACTTGACTTTTCACAGTAAATATTCTAGTAATAGTGCATACAACTTGCGTGGGCAGAGTTTATCTATAATGTTTCGTGCACAGAATTTAGTAGTCTTACTTCTAAGTGGGATATTTTGTAAGGTATGAAGTATTTGCTAGCATAAATTTAGTGTAATTAATTTATTTGTAGACAAGACACTGAACAAACTTTGCAGTGTTCAGCATACTAATTCTTTTGTTGCTGATTATCTGTCTGTTATAATCTAAATTCTAAACACAGTTTTACAAACTTTCTATTTAATCTATGCTAATTCTCAATCTATGATTTAATTTTAAATAACTTTCATAAAAGCAAGATATATTGCCTTAAATTTTTTATAACAGTTGTCACCAGAAAATGTGACGCAAACCCTTCTGACATACGAGAATTACATAAAGTCATCACACGACCTAGAGAAGACCGACAAAGCCTTGCTGAAGAACTGGTCAGGTATATTCAAAGTGAACCAAATCAATATAACAACTCACTACAGATTGGAAATGACGCGTCATAAAGAACATAGCTTTAGTCATGTCAATATCAGTCAGCGTGTAAGTTATAAATTCATATTTTTGAATGTGAATTCGAATAAAATGAATCAAAAGCCTAAAATTACCTTTGCCTCACAAAATCTTCGTGCATCTCTTCGGGTTAACAATGGCACTATTGTTTTACATCATTATTTAAAAAAAAAAATTTGATACATTTCACAAAACCCTTTCATACTCACGTTACCGTTACAGTTCGCACACTAATAACAATCAAAGCAAATACTTTTTTTTACTCAAATACATATATTTTATCAAGTACCGGCCTTTTTTAATATGACGTTAGAAAACCGGAAACGTTGATTACTTAATTGTCAATAAAAAGACTGTTGCACAAGTAAATTTAAAATCCGTATATGTATTTAGGAAATAACCATATAAATTATTCTTTCTTGGAAATAAAGAGTATTTATTGAGAGTTTTTAAATAAAATCGTATATTAATTTTCTAGTGGCTCGATTGTTTATCTGTCCATGACAACGACATAAAAAGGTCTGAAAGGGTTTATTTCAATTCTGAAAAGGATTGCTTGACAACAGCCACCGTGGCTGACCATGACGAGAGGAAATCGGTGCACCAGGTCGCTAAAGAAGTAAGTATTGTCATTCTTAAACAGCGCACAGATAAAAGATAATCTCAGCTGAGTAGAAATATTGTTAAATTAGAAATTGGGTAATGCGCTTGTGAGATTATGATAACTTCCTCGTCAAGGCCCCACATACAAGAAAGCTATAAGACATTTCTGCGCGTTATTATTTTTTCTACACACAAAATAAAAAATCACGTTTAGACATATTAATTTGATTTGTTTTGGTGCATATTAATGAATATTTCAATAAAAGTCTTGTATTTTGTTTTTGTTTGTTGGAGTAATTTAATAAAGAAACATAGAATCATTATAACATTAGCAGAGGTCATGAACTTATGTTTTATTCGTAGATAAGAAAATGGCGGAAAAGTTATCGATATCTCGCGAATGAGTGTCATTTGAATAATCCAGGAAACCATGACGCAGCGGGATCGTGTCTCGTGCAGTATGTAAGTTTAAGGTTTTAGAAAGATTGAGAGTCTTAGTCTTTTGGTTAGAAAACAGAAATATTCAGCGAGCGTATAGAATAACTACTTTTTTTAATCATAAGCAGTCTAGAGACGCTAAGGGCATGCATTCACTTGGAATTACTTTAGATACATATATACAAATTTAATAATCATTAAACGCCTGGTGACCCGTCATCCTACAGACTCCGTAAATGTAACTCTCCTCGTAACATCATAACATCTTTCGTAGCTACTTCGACAATAGAACAGTCGAACTAAATTTCTCCGACTCTAAGATCATAAAGGGATGTCCCGTGGTTGTATCCAAGGCTCTCATGAACTCTTGGACAACTGACAAAACCAGTAATTGAAGTAATCCACCGCCTGTTTATCACCCTTCGTTTTAATAGAGATCTTATTTCCTTCCTTTTTTTGTAAAGCCGGATTTTTTCAAATTTACTTAGTAACAATTTTTTTTTGCTTTCAGATGCAGCGTGATCATTACGACATAACATTTCAAAGACTTATTATTTTGAAACAAAGATCTATAGCTGATGTTTACGTAAAAATGGCGTACGCTTCCAATAATTTGGAGGAATGCCTTAAAGCTTGCCTTTCTCAGTATTTAGATACAGTAAGAAGTGTTATGAACAATTTAAATATATGTTATGAAATAAAAAATAAACCCTAACATTCATTATTTTCTTAGCAATTTTTCCATGATCTTAAAAGCTTCCTCTGAAACCAACAGAGGTATTAATGAAATAAAATTTCTGAAACAATTTCCATTCCACTTCTAATGATACTACCATATATATGGTTTCTAAGAACTAATCAGATGAAGTAAAGATATTTTTTTTAATACATAAATATTTTGAAATTGTCGATTAGGTAGGGCTGGATTAAACGATTATCTGAGATTAGGTAAAAAAATCATTTATTAAAATTATACAGTGATATAAAAAGTTTCGTTGTCAATTCTTATAAAATTAATTTTTAAATATGTACATAAATCTTATTAAATAATTAATCTAAGATTTGTCTAATGTTTTGTACAATTTTTCAGAAATTATGACACAGGCTTTATATATTTAAATTTAATAATAAATCAGGAAACTTAATTTATGGCAATACGTTTTTTATATGATACCAATGTCAAAAACCTAACCAAAGATATGAATAATAATTTATATATTTTTTGATAGACGATAAATTGGTAATTTGGTTGCTACTTACACTTGAAAAAAAAGACAGTTAAGACCAAGATATTAGAGTCAAAAAAAATATCACAAATATAAAATGAAATTAATGAAAGTCAAAGCGATTGCCATACAGCAACAAATACATTATTAATATGAAAAAAATTAAGTATATATTTACAATAAATTTGAACGTTGTCGACGTATTACCGGTAACTTGAGTTTTTCAAAAAAATTTAGGGAACAGGATTATTTTCTAAAAATATAATAAAAAAATAATACGTCGCCAACATGCATATAATATGTATTTACATAGTCATAAAATGGCTTACTGACTATTATTTTAATACTAAAACTGACTAAAGTTCAAAATTATATCAACAAAATTAGTATTTTTATATCGTAAAATATATTTCATGTTTGAAATTAAGCTATTAAAGTATTTATATCTACATAATCCGTTTATACAAAATTTAAAAATATCTTCGTTTTTGTCGATTAGATTGATTTTCCAATGTGTATTAAATATATTACTAAGAAACTCAGTCTTATTACACAGCCTGAGTTTCTTAGGCTTTTTGTAAACCGTATAAAAAAATTAAAAATAATTTTTCCAATAAGATTTGTAACAATAGTTGCTGGTAAAATTAGTTTTAAGGTAATAAATATTTTTTGACACTTAAGAAAATAATATTTTAACGGAATGATAATACCGAAAAAATAAGAGTCCATTTCTTTAATATGAATTTCAGTCCGCCTCTAGAAACAAGTTTAAAATACCGGTATTGAAGTCATATTCGTTATATCTATTTATATAAGTAATTTATTAGCGGAAGATTTTCTATACAGAAAAGTTTATCAAAGAGGTCCCATCCCGGCCGGACGAGGCGGAGGTTCCGGCGTTACTGCGGACGGAGGCTTAAATGTGCTTCCCTGAAAATTTATTTCCAATGTTATACTAAGTAAGGCATCTATTTTATACTCGTTTCCGTATAGCATACATACTTTATCGTTGACAACTATTACGACTTTATACGTTAATTTAAGAAATATCACTTATTATATTTTCATCTTAGCTTTGTTAGCAATTATTGTTGAATTAATATGAATAATAGAAAAGTAATAGTTACCTGAAAGCCAAGCGCGGCTTCCAACGGTGTGGGTGAATCACGACCAAGAGTCGCGTAGTCACCAAACCTTTCGCCACGGCCACCACCTTGAATAGTCGCATATGTGTTGTCGGGCTGAAAATAACGAATAATATATCTATAATTTAGTTGTTGTGTAATCTTACAAGGGTAAGGGTGTTTGTTTTAAAAATTAAAGTATTACATCGTTGATGATGCCAAGATAATTAAATATTATAATTGGAACATAAAAGTTGTCGTAAAAGCATTTCATAAGTGGTGTGCAGAAAAACCAATTATGGTTTATAGCACACTGTAGTATTTAAGTATCTTCTTAATGTTGTAATAAGTAAAAAAATAAATAAAAAAAAATTCATTTACAATTTTGTAGTGAATATTTTTACGTTAAGTGCAAGTATACATCCACACTGACCCGTACCTGTGGCTGTTCGGTGGAAGTCTCGTTCTGGTCGCCGAACACGTTCATGGTAAGTTCCTGCTCCTCATATGGCCTCAGCTTCGTTTCCAACCACAGCGGATTCTCTGTAGTACTTAACTCTTCTAAGATTCTTCGTCTAGCAAGACTGTCGCCTTTACTCGATTGAAGAGATGGCGTTGGGATTACCCTAAAAATGTTAATATGAATAATATATAAGATAACATATAAATTACATTTTGTTTCTTCTGTTTTAGGGAAACAAGAAATTACAATTAATTATTTTCTTCTTCATGCTTTTTAAAGAAAAAGATGATTTTTATCAAACGCCGTATATCCTTCATATACCTTCGAGGACGGTGATATATCTGTTTGTTTGAACCACTACAGGTTGAAAATATAAACTGAAGCTTAATTAAAGAGTAAAATTGCATTAAATCTAAGATTCTAGACGGCACTTGTAGCATGGATGTTACAATCTTACCAATGTTTGAGGCAAGCGCAGACTACAATAAACGTGACGATCCCAGTAAATAATACTATCAAAAGCGCTATGAGTGTCGCCAGCGCTGGGTCGAAACTGTCAGGAACTAGAAAAAAAAATACATAAAATTTTTAACTCAAAATTAACATTTCCTGTACGAAACTAAAGATGTCTTTCCCCTAACATACTTGCAATTGGTCTTTTCTTTTAACTGTACTAAAGAGATAGATGTTGAACAAAAGTATGGGCGCGAGATAAAAAAAGAAGAGGAGCTATTTATCTTCCTAGTATAGGATTTTGTGCATAATTAAAACTTTAAGCATCGCGTTCTGCTAAAAGCCTATGTTTATATGCACCTTTAGATGTGGTGCTGGCAGCTATAAGGGTTTCGACTCCAAACTGCTGATAGACGTCCTTCAGTTCATCGTATTTGGAGTCGATGCTCTCCAGCACTTTCTCCACCGGAAGAACTTGCCAGGAAGCGGGTTCCACTGCGTGTAAGTGGATTTCACACCTAGCATAATTAAAAACCATAGTATCATTTCGTAGGAGGAAAATTAATAAGGAAATTATTAAGAATACAGTAAGCTGGATGTAACGTAAATATGATAAATTGTCAATTCTATTTTGATTTCGTATTTACTCGTATGCTTAACGTATTCGGAATGTCATGAAAATCAATAAACGTCACGACCGCAATTGCGACGCATTGTCAACGATGTTTGGGAACCCCACTCACCAGTCATCCAACCTTCTGTCAGCTTGAACAAGTGGCACTCGCCTATCGGCGACTAAGACTGCGTTACCAGCTTCACCTAGCCGTCGCTCAACGCCATCTACTGGAGTGGAACAGCTCCGTGAGACCACCATTCGGATGAGAGACGTCCGGTCTATAATCCATAGCTATTGAACATATTAAACATTACTTATTAAATCTTCTTAATGGCACTGCGAAATTTCGTGATCTTTCACAGATATCGTAATATATATGGCAATCGTATTAAAATAAAATGATCCTTCGAGCCGGACTCATCAATTTATTTGTATGTGTAATTTGTTTCATATTAATGTACAGAAGAAAATATATAATATTATTAATAATTTGATTGATATAATTATTATTAAATAAATTACTTCTTATAAAAACATTCCAAGTTATATGAAGAAACCAAAAACATTTGTTTCACTTACATAAACTTGAGCTTTCGCCTGTCTATGTGGAGGAGCAACCTCTTGAGCTATGATATCTAGCACGAAACGGTCTTGGTTGTATTCTGACATGAAGTGAGCCGTCATTAGGATACCTTCGAAGGTTAAAAAAACAAATATTGTAAAAAACAATGCAAGCTTACCATAAAATATACCATACCGTAAGTATAGTGACATGTTTGCAAATTTCAAATTCGAACGTTAATTTTATGTTCTAAGACTTATTAATAGTGGCTGTTCATCCCGTCGGTACAGGTCAGACGTTCTTTAACTGAGCCTAAGCCTATCTTATAAAATTAAACAACGGTTATTGTTGAAACAAGCGAAATTACCTAGAAAAGTTAATTAAGCTTTCATGTTCACAAGATCATTTCGTTTTGAGATCATTCATTTTTGTCAATTTTTCTTTCGAAATAATTCAATATTTTTATAACATGACTTAAGATCCCATTTCTTTATTCAATAGTCCAATGAAATATTTTTTACGTTACCATCTTGAGTAATATTGAAGGGCGACGGAACTACACTCCCGCTAGACTGTGACGCTCCGAACTTATAAAGATTAGACGCTGCCACCATATAGATTAAAGTCCCATTTTCGTCCAAATCAGGATCTTCAGCTATGACTGATATTATTGGTTCATTGATTCGTGCTGTATGTTTTATACCTGTAAAATATTGAAGCGTTTCTTTGTACAAGGTGCGGTAAAATAATGTTATTTCTATTAATATCAAAACAACTTCTGCACCTCTTCATAAGGTCTATAAAGTAATTAAAATGTGTCACCGACCATAATGAAATCTTATTATAGTTAGGATAACTATTTAATAATTTGGTGTCTTGAAGACGATCTGATGATAAAGCCAGATTTTATAGTATGTTTTTTAAATAAATACTCATTATTAGTATATATTGTTAAAAAAATATTACCTGCATAATAAACTTTTTTTTGGAATTTCGGTTCATTATCATTTTCATCGAGTATTTTGACGCGTACAACAGTAACACTAGCGTCTTGGCTGTCGGTACTGTTGTCTATGGAGTTCAAAATCGCTGCGGCGTGTTCTAATATCGGATTGTTACTAGCGTATATCGTCATTGTGTAATCGTCACGTTTTTCTCTATAGTAAAAATAAAAATTATATTAAGAGAAACGAATATCGAAGTACCGAGTTATATTAAATAGGCAAGTAAATAAATTCGAAATTGTCGCTTCAATTTTATTTTATGAATTTCCGAATATTATTTAAATAAGTCAACGTATCATCGAGTACTTTATGAGATGTGATTTCATCATCTACAGTGAACAAAGGATACAATTTTATGTTTTAGATATCAGAGTCAGAGTGTGAATTTAAGGGAAAGTTTGTGGGTTGCAATCCTAGTCCCACGGCCGCTATGTTGGAAAAGGGGGTACAAATAGCATTTATGGTTAATTTAATGTATGGTCGCACAAAAAAATATTATTATTATTTTATATTATAGAGGGCAAACTAGCATACGGTAAGCAATTGCAACATTTTATCAAGATTACAATGGACTATAAACCTATTATTCTTCCGTCAATGTGTGACATAAAATGTTAGCCTTACCTGTCGAAGCTTGTGTTAGCTCTAATAGTTCCTTGCGTCCTATCAAGGGTGAACGCGCCGTCTTGGTTTCCCTCCAACATATGATAGTATACTAATCCGTTTTCTCCTGAGTCCTTATCTACGGCCTTTACGGACCCTGAAATAAATGTTTTGAACTTTTATTTATATTGTTCTACTAACTGTGGTCATTACTTTGTCTGCACATAATAGTTATTTTTTATTATTTATATTAATAAAAATAAGTAGAATTTCTAAAGTAAAAGTAGCCTTACCACAGCAACTGCCAATGAAAGTAATAACAACAAAAGAAAATATCCATCCACGCGTTTCAGAGATTAACCGGAACAAACAGACAGACAAAAGTTGTAAAATAAAAATGTTATTTAGATATATACATTTTTTGTCATCCAAAACGTACATATTAAATGAAAATATTGATAATATCGTTTTTTATCCAGTTTTAGTTATTTTAGATGGGAGCATTTCTACATTTTATTCAAATAAATATATTACATAAATTCTGTATGGCTCAGGGTATTTTTCTTTGTCTTACCAATGATTATTCCCGCGGGTAAATTTTCAGTCACAGTGAACGTGTGAAGCGGTAGTTGGAAGATGGGCGCGTTATCTTCATAGTCTACCAATACAATTGTGATCACACGTAAAGTCTCAAATTGTGCCGGGGTGCCATTGTCAATTGCAGCTATTACCAACTATAAAGGGAAAATATTACAAAATTAATTTAAATAGACCTAGGTGTATTTATAATGTATAAAATTATGGGAGAGGTGAGATTAGATTAGGTTTCAAGTCTTCTTCTTAAAAGCTGCCTGAAATTTCTAGCCATTATTTCATAGCGATATGGAACTAACATATTTCTATGTCCGTTTTACTGATCATGCTTATTTACAGATAACTATGTATCAATCCTTGCACTTTTTTAACATGATCGATGACATCTAGTTCTGCAAATTATTTTACCTCATATTCCGACTGATGCTCTTTGTCTAAAAAGCTCTTAGTCCTCAGTTGTCCAGTATTAGTGTCTAAGCTAAATTCTTGCGTTTCCACCACATTTCGATTATCCACTTTCAAATAGTAAGAAATGCGGCCATTTTCTCCGGAGTCAGCGTCCGTAGCTTTAAATGTCGCTATGAGATAATCCGCTTGCACTGAATTCTATAATGATTACACAAAAATCTTTTAAAAATATACAATTAAATGGATAACCCATTATGAATTTATTATAAGACTAGTAACCATACTCATATACTTTATTTGATCGTAGTATAATTAAAGTTTGTATAAAAAAATTTAAAATGAAAATTCGATACTTTCAGAAAATCTGTTTTTTTAGTCATCCAATGAGGTTTCGCAAACTAACAGAATACGATATGTCTCCACAAGACTATTCGTTGCTGTTTTTATCAGGATCAGCCTACTGATAAATACTCATTATAAAAATAATTAAGACCGGACTCTGCTATCCGACATTTTCATCGTCCGCAGGGCCATGGGATCTCGGTTGCAAAAGTGCCATGACCCATGGGATCTTTAAGTTCGCAAAGTTTCTCCTAAATGTCTTGGTCTTTAGAGGTCTTCATGGGCAAAGGTAATCTATTACTTTCAGAAATAAATAGAACTAAGAATAAAATTACTTCTCGCAATTACAGACTTACCTCAGGAATCTCAATAATCCTCTGTTCAGGGGACGGTTCCACGAAAACAGGTGGATGTCTGTTCACGCTTAACACAAATATATCTACTCTAGCTGCATCCTGGAAACCTTCACCGTCATGGTCACTAGCGATTACGGTCAAAGAGTAAGTTGTGTTGCCAATTACTGGTTTAGAAGGGTAGATAATACCACTTGCCGGGTCAACCGAGAAGGTACCTAAAATTTTTTTCAACATACAATTATTATATCTTACATTTTATAAAATTCTTTGATATACGTAAATTAATTGTACCCTCGAAAATTATGAAACGTGCGCATTATATATAACATTTTAACTGGCTTCTGACAGCGGCTTCGCTCGCGTTCATTTCAGTTATGTCATCCACTTCTAGCTGTCTATCATATTATTTTTGGATAAGTTTCAACCCATATCTCCTATTGTTATTGTAAATATATCCTTAATTTTTTTATAATATAGCCTATAGTCCTCCACGATAAATGTACTATTTAACACTGAAATAATTTTTCAAATTGGACTAGCGATTGCTGAGATAAGCTCGTTCAAAGAAACAAACAAACTCTTCAGCTTTATAATATTAAATATAGATAAATACAAATATAAGATACACGTTTAACTTAACCAGCAAGCATCGAAATCATGCAAAAAAAATTCAAAGGAAAACTATTTCCTTCTTACACCATACGAAGACATATCTATAAGCAGATGGATGAATTTGAGAACCGTATAATATATATCTGTATGTCATCTACATAATGTGTAAGTCGAGAAACCATACGGGCAGATTATAACCAAAAGTCGACTGTACGATTCCATAACATATGAAATTAAGATATACCTGGGACACTTTGCTCCACTATTCGATAAACAAGTTTCGCATTGATCCCAACATCTCTATCCTCAGCCAACACTTGCAAAATCGCAGCCGGTGGGTTAAGCTGTAGGTTCTCAGCTATTGTACTCTTGTACACTTTTTGAGAGAATACTGGTGGATTGTCGTTTATGTCATTAATTTTGATATGCATCTGCAAATTTTGTTGTTTTTTATTTATTTCCAAGAAAAGCTTTATATGTATGTTTATGATAAGCCAATTAAGAATATTTATAAGACTACAACTCATATGGAGTTCGTAGCTAAATTCGTTTTACTCCGATGCCACACAAGTACTAAAAAGTGTACTTTTAACTGATAACGCATTCTTTATCCAAGTACTAATTAAATATAGACAATACCAACTTACAGGAACACTAGTTGACTTGCTAAGTTGCGCAGGCGCCATATCCATGGCCACGGCGCGTAAAGTAACCTCCGACACAGACTCACGGTCTATATTATCAGCCATACTAATGACACCAGTATTCGGGTCTATGGCGAAGTAAGTAGACTGTTCGCCAGCTAGACTATAGCGTACCTGTCCGTATTCACCTAAATAGAAAAAATAATGAGTATAATACATACACTTACAGTACATATATGTATTTACAGTGATTGTAAGCCAAAAATTTAATAGGTTCTTGTTTGACCCAGACAAATTAAAAGTTCAGTACTCATAAAAATATCAAAATTTGTAAGGACATGGAGTAAAATTTTAAACTGATAATAAGAACGGTGAAATTTTTTTCTTACATAGCTAACGTTTTTATTTACAAAATATCAATATTTTATAATTGATGGATTTTTTATAATTGGAATTTTATAATTTACCCTCATCTTTATCCGTGGCATGAACTGTCAACACGCTTCTACCAACAGATGCGTGTTCATTTACACTCGCTTCATACGACCTTTGATCGAAAATTGGTTCCTCGTCATTTACATTAACGACTTCCACAAAGACCCCAGCAGAGGTCGACAGCTGTGGTACACCAGAATCGAAAGCTACTAGTGTGAAATTTATTGCGTGGATCTTTTCGTAATCGATACGTTGTATAGATTTTACAACACCTGTGTCAAGGAGAAATAAATTAAATTTTAGTTTTATTAAAATTTCAGATATTTTTAAGGCTCTTCAATCATTAGTTTATGAAGTCGAGATATTTTCAGATGAACAAAGTAAATTAAGTTAGTTTTATGTATATAGTTATTAAAGAAAACAAGTCTGTATGGTGCCGTAGCCATCGATCGGTCACGCCAATCAGAAAAAAAATCACCTCCTACTCAGAGGTGACCTACCTAAATCATATTTATGATTTAGGTAGGTTTTTTAAATCTATTTTATTATCCTAGGGTGCATTCTCTACGTACAAACGTGCGTACGAGCGAATGCATTTACGTATAACTCACGTCCGCTCGTTCGTATACACCTATATACGTAGAACGTACTTTATGAACAAGCGAATTGCTTTAATAAGAAGTCTTACCAGTAACATTATCTATAACAAAATATGGGCTGGGTGGATAAATTACAATCGCAGATATAGGGGTCTCTCTGTCCGTAGCTGTGTACGTATTGAGTATGGAGCCAACGGGTTGCTCTTCCAATACACGTTCTGTATATGCAGGTTGGGTGAAGACAGGGGCGTGGCGATTGACGTCAACTATGTTGATTATGAGTTCGCCTGGAAAACGAGTATTTAAAATTTAGTTTCATGTATCACGTGGATAAAATCCGTATTTTTGATGACTGTAAATAACTTTATAATTAGTAAAAATAGTCCGAATTATAAGCATAAATTGAATTAAATAACAGTAGCATACTCTACTTAATGACGTTAAGAAGAACATTACAGTATGTACAATTATATTATTTAAATGGATATCTAATGCATATAAATAAAATAATTTGTAAAATCATGTTGAATTTTTTTTCAGTGCATATTCTCGTACTCTTATATATACTCGTACAAATTATTATATTTTTTATTAGTCTGTCTGTTTCTTCTTCTTTCTCTGTTTCTTCTGTATGCTAATAGATAAAAAAACACCCTCGTACTTTCTAGCACACCATATTTATTAGTATATAACGATGTAAAACGATTCGAAAATATTACTTTTAAATTTCTTAAAAATTAAAGTACCATCGGTTTTCTGAAGATTAGGCGCAGAAGCATCAGTGACTGCGACGGGAAGCGTTACCACAGCAGCTACTTCGCGATCCAAAGTCTGTCCAACCACTACGCTACCATTTCTAAGTATTTGGAACCATGCCATCAATATTCCTTCATCTGCCACCTAGAAATACATCAGAATTTTTTTTTAAGCCTTAATCCTGTATGATGAAGTAAAAAAATGTTATTAGCATAAAATATTGGATCCAGTTACCCAAAAGGCATAAAGAATTTGAGTTTTTCTTATATGTG